>JAFBJU010000174.1:232723-657373 GCA_016785305.1 Colistium nudipinnis
GAGCGCCACCTACAGACTGAACTTTGAAGTTTGATGGACAGGAGATCTGGGCGAAAGACTCCTTTTAAGACGGCATTAAAAAAAAGCAGCGGAAAAGGAACTATTTTAAATGAAATGCACTGATTTGACCCTCAAAACTCATCTGGCATCCGAGATTAGAAGAAAAAATGTGAACAAAATTCTATTAAATTCCATAAAACTTTGTGTTACAGAAGACGTGTTGAAGAAATATAGATCATCTCTCAGCAGGGAATTATTTTCCAATTATTTTATCGTTTATAAATAAAATAATAGATAAAAGAGGATCATCTCAGTCCATTTTCTGGACTGGATTGTTTGGAACACGATAACGCATCACATTAAGTCAAATAATACCTCGTCTCCAGCGTTTTATTCTCCCATGATCCTCCAGCACAGCACCGTCTGTCCCCCCGTCCCGGTCCCCGAAACGTGCCCGAGGAGTCACAGTGGCTCTTAAGCGTCACGGTCAACTGAGAAAGAAGAAGGTCAGGATTAGGAAGGGCTGTTTGCTCTCTGAGGCCTCCGAGTAACCTTCAACCTGCCCTCCAAAACAATAACACACACAACAAAAACACACGACACACTGACCAACACTATTCATGCACCACAACAATGTCAATCCCTCTCTATGTCCATTGTGAGAGTCCGATTGTGTCTCCGCTGCTCACACGCAGCGTTTATTTGAGACATTAGCATCGGCAAACAGCAGCATTTGGTCAAATTTGTAACAGATGTTACATTTGTGACCCACCCCCTCCTTCTCAAGACGTGGATATGTTTCAATGGACTTCATGAGTAGAATAAAGAAATGATCATTATTGCCAGAAATGAGCAAGTTTCTGCAACCTTATAATTTTTGACGATTACGTATGTTTCAATGTATTTTTATTATTCATTTGTATTATTTAAACAAAAGAAAATCGGTTCCTCAAACTGTAATATTCTCTAACACTGAACCACACTGGGGATTAAACATCCAATAAATAACCCATACATCTATTCACATGTGTGTGTTTTCAAAGAAGAAGAAATGTTTGATGCTTCTGATTTAATCAGCAAAAATAACATTCTAATTCATATTTTATGTTCGCCAGCGTTATCTGATTGTTTTTTTTAATTGATTCCTGATTATTTATTACCTCAGAACCCCTGGAAGCGGGCAGCTGATAAATGATTGTGTTGTTTTATGTGAACATTACAACAAGTGAGAGTGTGTATGCATGTATAAAGTGGTTTTAGGGGAAATATATAAATATATCTATATCTATATAGATAAAGATATATCTATATCTATAGAAATTTGTGCCGCCCTGTGAGTTTAGGAGGATGTAATTGGCCGTGTTGGAGCCGGTCGGGGTCTTAATGCTTCTGGGATTAGAGCAGAAAAATGATGTGTGACCACCGAGCAGACACAGACGCCACTGATCTGCAGATGAGATGGACTCTAATCGGAATGTCAGCAGTGGCCAGTGTCAAAGCCAAAGGCGTTTGTCCATGTGCATTCATTGACAGGATCTGTGAGGGGCCTGTTTGTCAACATGGCTCGTGCGGATGTATTAATCCCCCCCCCCCCCCCCCCCCCCCCCCCCCCCCCCCCTCTCCCCCTCCCCCTGGCCTGTAGACTGATTGATAATTGATCCCCGATCAAACAGACGCTCAGTGGGCCTCTGAATGCCAAACGAGTCGTTCTCGTCCTCGTCCTCTCTCACAGACGCTCCTAATCCCATAAACGAATGGGAATGAGTGTCGTCCTCTGCTGATGTCCCCCTCTCGCTCGGACGTTTATCTCAGATTGTTTGCTGATGAGGGACGGGGTCACACACACACACACACACACACACCGAGGCCACCACAATCTGTGCAGCCAAAAGACCGGTCATCTGGTTGCATCACTATCTTATATTTATGTCTATGAATTGATTCTGCTGCCCGGTATTAAAAAAACTCCACAAAAATGGCCAACAATTCCACGGACACAGCAAATGTCCATTTTGAAGCTTTCCAATTAAAAATAAAGACAGTAACTGCTCAAATGTAATAACTGCTTTTTCTCAGACACAATGGGAAATGGGTTGATTCCAAAAAACTCGACTTAGCCCAGAGTTTGTGCATTTGAACTTCTCCCAGCTCCAAGTTTGGCTTCTTCAGATTCAGCTGGTGGAGTAAAAGAAAACATAAAATAAATAAACGGTCCAGCACAAAGGTTTCTAGCCCAAAACACAAAGAGATTCAAATTAAATGTTAAAAACGGATTCTATGTCGTTGTCGCCGTTTGGTTTTTGTTGTGTTTATTAATAGAAGCAATTCATTAAAGCCACATGACGTGCATATTTGGAGCTGTGTTCATTTTCTGGGCTCCTGCCAGGGTTGAACTTCTCCGGTGCCTTCACTTTGAAGAGGAGAGGTCAGCCAGTGATCAGTCCAGCTCCACAGCCAGGTTTTTTTTATTTTTTTTTATTTGTAAGGCAATGACATTTAACTTGTTATTATTTCCTGTGGGAGATTGGTGATAAATTGTCCATTATTTTTCCTTAAAAGTGAAAGATAAGGACACAGTCATTTGCCCTAAAGCCCGAGTGCCAAAACTATGCAAAATGACAGCCAATTATCTGGGCCTAGTTTGGGATAATGACTTTACAATGAATCTTTTGATTGAAATGTAACTGGGTTGGCCCTGGGCAAAGAGCAAAAAAAAAAAAAAAAAAAAAAGTTACAGAAACACGGCGCAGGAAATAACTGTGTTCATGTCCGTCCTGGGGTCTCTCTCTCTCTCTCTCTCTCTCTCTCTCCACTCCTCTTTAGAAAATAGCTATAGGAGAAAGGCGGAGATATGCATATATTGATGAAAAAATTATTAAGTCGCAGAGCGCTTGCAGCAAACATAAATTAGCATATTCAGGGTAAATATGCAGACTATTTGCGATAATAAGAGCGGATTATTCAATTCAATGAATGTTAAATAGATGAGGAAATGGTATGTCTCTTATCTAGTCAAAGCTTCTATTCATTTATAATCGCTTCCCAATTGAACTCTTCATTTTAGTCTCTCTCTGAGTTATTGTTCCCATTTCCCAGCCGGCGATGGCACCTATGGGTCCGGGGAGATTTCCCGCCGGTCACGTGGTTTAAGTGGCATTCACCTTATTCTCGGGCAGGAAATGGAGAAAGTCGACGTCACCCCGGGGCCAGCATCACGATAAGCTCCTTTTCATTATGCACAGGGGCCGATGGAGAACAAGATTAGCCGGGGCCTAGTGTGCATAAAGGCGAGAACATACACGTCATCTAGATTTAGAAAAGAAAAGAACAGCACAGGTCCATAAACAAAAGACATTTGGTTTCTTATTGTGTGCATTAAAACCTAAACTTTAATCACTTTGACTCTGTGTGTGTGTGTGTGTGTGTGTGTTATTTTTATATGGTCTTCTCGGCACGAATGCACACAGAAGGCTGCTGCAGGCTTTTATTCCCTGTGTTTCATCACACATCATTGAATAAAAAGACACAATAATTAATAATCAGCCAATAAATATTCAGATAGTCTTTTTAAAATTAAAATGAAGTGTAATTTAGTTATTTTATACTCACTGTACAAATCAGTGATTCATGTCGTACACTAGATGCCTAATAACTTTGAATGCAGGTCTCAGACAAATATATAGTTGTATTTGTACTCAAGTATTTTTAATATACTTCAAAGTGGAATAAATCATGTATTAGTGGATTCTCAGGGAATGACTGAAGTCGTGTCTGTGTGTGGTAATGTAGGAACACGTCATCCAGTGCAGCACTTTGGCTCCATGATGTGTGACTAATAGTTTTTGAACAACAAAAGAGGTTTATGGCACGGAGCAGTAAGAGGGCTATCACACGTGCGCGCGCGCACACACACACACACACGTACACACACCCATGCATGCACACACACCCGCACACAGACCCATACACTGTATTTATAATAGGATAAATCGACTGTAGGTTTAATTCTTTTAATATAGGATTTGTTGACAATAAGGAAATATTAAATATAACCTACTTTACCTTCTAAGCTTATTTATAGTTAATTCTGTCTCAACATAAACACTGATTATTCCTCTAGGACACATAGGTATTTTAAATGTTCTTGTATTTGTTCGCTAAGGTTAATTTAATTATGTATAATTTAATTGCTATAGGCATAATTAGGACTGTGATTAGTTCTGGCTTCTCATTGGTTAAAATGTGTAACAAGCTGCCAGAGGCTGCATGAGAAAACATTCATTTTTATCAGGATTTCACCACATAGCACATTAATGTGCATTTTCACGAATAGCATATGCTTTAGCTTTTAGGATTTTAAATGACAGATATTAATTTGCAGAGAGGATGATGAAGATGCAAGAGTGAGTGCACATCAAATGATACAGATTAGAAGCCATTAACAAAAGTTGACATAGCACCACTGTGAGGTTTCAGATTTTTGTTGTTGTGCAGGATTAATCAATTTTTAAATAATCTCTATCAAAAGTTTTTCTATCACAGGGTTTAATAAATGTTTTTTGTAAAGCTTTTATCTGCATTACTCTAATTAGCAGGTCATTTGTTTAGCTTGGATACACTTTTTAATGATGCTGTTTTTTTCACATTTTCTCAAAGAAGCTGTTCAATGAAATCACATCCATGTGTTAAAGTTGCCATCTTGTGGCCGAAAGCTGAAACTGCAGGTTCATTTTTATCACCTATGAGCTGCTGCCCTCTAGTGTATATATTGTGGTACTGACAAAACAACCTGTGACCTGAGATACTGTAGTTTTCTATTATGACTGTGTTTATCCATAAAAATATATAAAGTTTGGATGCTTTAAAATAAAATCACAATTCATTTTTATTTAGTTTACAAAGTGAATTGAACAGAATAAAGACTTACCCAAAGGAATGATGTGGACATCAGGACTCTTTTGAGGACACTCTCTGTGTTGCAGGATCTTCTTGACTCTGGAGACTCTTAATGATGATGTCGGGCTGAAAGATAAATGTTAAAATGATCAAACAAGAAATACAAATTCTTAAAAAATATATTTACACCCAAACAACATTCACATAGTGCTGTATATGACATTTAACCTGGCAGGGAGGATTTGAAATTGTGATTCATACTTTGTAGTTGAATATTGTTGCATTTCCTTCCTGGGTCACACGGTGGCACTCTCTTCTCATGATATTCCTATAAATCAAGGTGTCATCACTGCTGCCATGAAGCTCAGTGAACTTCATCCTGACCATCATCATCACCATCATTATTTCTAACATTAAAAGCCCTCTGATAACCCTGTGATGTCATCTGCTGTCTTTCACTTCAGAAAACTTTACTTCCTGTTGCGTTTGAATGAGCAGAAATATTCCTTCAAAGTGTTAAAATATTTCTACTGATAAATAAAACTGAGTAATACTGTTATGTATTACTTATTGCTTTACTATCTCAGGTAAAAATACCTAGGTCCTTAATGGATTTGGAAAAGTGACAATAGAAATCAAATAAAAGTGAAGTGAAGCAAAAAAAAAAACTATATGAATTATGAAGTAAAAATGGAATCAACTTGTTTCGGTTAGCTTAGAATAGAAAAACCAATCTGATCAACTTGTTTTTCACAGTCGAACAGCTGATTAAATGTGACATATAATAAGCAATCACTCTCCATGCCAGGATGAGCAGTGACAGCAGGTGTTAGCACAGAGCTCACATTCATCTGCATAAATACGAATAAAACCATGAATCATTAAAATCCTGGGAATGGGAATAAGGTTCAACTGTGAATATTTATTTTTGTTGTTGTTGAATTAATGATTAAAGAGGAAAACAAATAATAAAAAGCATTCATATTTAACTGCTCCCCCTCACACACACACACACACAAAAAAAAAAAAAAAAGAAGAAACCTGACATTAATTATTTGCTATTTTGCAGGCGGGAGTCCGCCCTTTTGCTAAAGAGAGTCATTTATCCCTTTGCATGATGCCTGAACCCAAATGAACCCAACACTGATGAAGATAATGACGTTTCCCTGCAATGCACCACAAACCTAAAACTAGAAATAAAAGACAAAAGCTTCTTAAGATCCATCTGCTGTCGGAGGAAAGGAAGCCAACGGCTCTGCAAAGTCAAGTGGTCTCCATCCACAGGTTGCCGTGGCAACTGTCAATCTTGCCTGCTTTGATGCAGCCACTCTCGGACTTGAGAGGAGTCATGTCAAACACGCAAACGTCAACAACAGCAACAATAAATTGCTGATCGAGGAACAACATCCATAAAGGGGAGCCGGTGATTCATGTCGGCGGTTACCTGGGGTGACCTTTTTTTTCCTCCACCTTTGATCCCTCTGAATGAGGCCAATTACAAAATAAATAAATAAATAATCAAATGTTTTTCTTTGATTCTGTAAAAGCTTTTCTGCATCAATGGATCTGGGAGAAAGATTTGCCGTGGCAGGGTCTTATTTCGAGGCCTCCCTGTGGTCAAAAACGACTTCATCTTTGTTTTTCTGCTCCTGTATATCTCCAAAGGGAACATTACTGGAACTCATTTAGCCCCCCCCCCCCTCCTCCTTTCACCTCCTCTATCATTCTTTCTTTTATTCTGTGGTCACTGACTCCTTAGAAGCCTTGGGGGGATGTGAGGGATCCTACTCTCCTACAAGACAGATTGCGTCTAGGCTGGAGTGGCTGGTGGATGAAGAGATGGAAAAAAAAAAAAGAATAATAAAAAAAACTTAAGATCATGTGTTCTCATATCCTCAACTGGTCTGGGTAAGTTCCCAAAAATCACTGCACCTTCAAGTCATGTTTTTCAATGCATAGTGATTTATTTAATGAATTCACAACATGAAAATGTATTTGAGAGGTGACAGTTAGTTTTTTCCACAAAATAACTAACTCATGAATTTCTATTCATTACAGCAAAGATTACTCATCTTATTTTTACGTTGAACTTCTGCAAAAGACACAATTAATGACAGCGTTTAATCTATACAGCTAATAAACGTACGACAGTCCTTTCCATATTGACTATGGAGTTCTACATGGAAGCATACTGGGTCCCTCTCTATTTCTATTTTCTGCCTGCTTTGTTTACCATATACAGATGGTAAACATCTGTATATCTTTCTTAGTGTGCTTATTTTACGATTAACTTGAATCTAATCTCTAACATAAAGTCAAGTGAGCAAGTACCTTGAAATATTTCCTTGGCATGCTCATGCTATAATGGATTATCCTAAAATGTTGTGATGAGATTCATGGTCTCCAGATGACAATGCAATTATCCCCTGACCTATCATTTAGCAGCATCTTCAGGCCTGAGCCTCACTTTGAATTTCACAGAGAACAATCACATCAGCCTCAGATATGGTACACTTAATCATCCATTGGTTTTACACACTGATTCGTGCTTATAGTTTTAGTTTTTATATTCCTGTAGCTTTTTTTGTCTTAAGTGACTTAAATGTGAGCTGCTTGTCTTCTCAGACAGTCCATAACGTATCAATTATCCCATAATGCTACACACTGTGAGGGGCCGCCCCCCTGCTCGGGCTTTCATCCCTCTAAATACCACCGCTGCCATTTTCCTCTCTGAAATCACACCGGTGTAACTCTTCATCCATTAGATGTGGAGCTCCTTCTCTCTCTCTCTCTCTCTCCCTCCATCTCTCTCCATCCACAGCTCTCGCTATACTTCAGCACGCCTCACATCTTCCTAACCCCATACTGTGATGGTGGCGCCGGTCTCCTAGCAACCAACCCTCTTCGCGGAGGTGACAGCATTTGCATTACCACCACCAACACCGCCACCCTCCTTCCCTCCCCTTCACCATCCGGATGCTCTTCGAGTCAAGTAAACACTCTTCACTCTGTTAGCTCAATGACGGCCATGAAATTCATGTATTCATTCATATTTAAAGCAATGGTTGGGAATACATCTATAGTAAAACAGGACACTATATAGTTCATTTGTGACCCAATCAATTTGTTCTTCTTCAAAATAAATAAAATGCCAAAGAAACCGCCCACCACGGTTTATTATTTAATGATTGGAAAAAAAAAGTCACTGTATTTTGTCTGACAGTAGAAAAAAACTTCAAAAGCAGCAAGTTCTCACTGTTCAAAGTATTAAGAAAGTTTTTTACAAGATAAAAGTAACATGTTTACATTGAAGGGAGCTATTAATTAGAACCTTAAGATTCAATTACGACATGATGATGAAGGGGCGTCTGTCGTCCTTGAGCAGTCGCAGGCCTTATAGCAATTCCAATTTCCTTTTTTGCAGCATCATTATTATTTAAACATTTGGACTTCATGCCATCTGTTGCTTGTTTCTTCTTTTTTTTCTCTCCTTGCCCCCCCCCCCCCCCCACCACATCGGTTGTTGAATGTAGAATCCACTTAGAGGAGCGGGATGGTTTGTCCCTCTGACTTGTTGGTGACACCCTGTGAGGCTTTGGAATGTAAATCAGTGCCATCACGCTGCGCTCACATTTGGACTGGCTGCAGCCTGGAGCCACACCGCTGACATGACGTAAGTGGCTGATGATGCTAAATGGCAGCACTTGAAATAGCCTGTACCTGCACATCCCGCTCAAACCCTGCGCATCATCCCACCGCCGCCATCCGCATCATCATCATCATCATCATCATTAGTGTGCGAGACGCGCGCCGGGCAGCTGCTGCGGACATCCACCGGAGACAGACCTAAATGAGACACTGCTCTTCTTTAGTTTTTCTTTGTTTTTCTTCCAAACTCCTGAGAGATGGACACCGACGGAGCAGCGAACGTCTCCCTCTTTGATTTCGTCGGAGGAGTCCAGCTCCTCCCGGGGGAGGAGACGCGCACGGCCGTGCCCGTGGTGCTGGCGGGGATCTGCGTGTGCGGGGCGGTGGGGAACCTGCTGGTGCTGCTGGTGCTGGCCCGGGACTTCCGCAGGGGCCGGGGCTCGGAGGTGAAGGCTCTGCTGGCCTCGCTGGCTTGCACGGAGCTGCTGCTCCTGCTGCTGTGCGCCCCGGTGCGCGCGGTCACCTACTCCCGCAGGAGCTGGACCCTGGGCGGCCTGCTGTGCGCCACCTCGGACTGGTTCCAGCACGCCTGCGTGGTGGCCAAAACCCTCACCCTGGCCGTCACCATACGAGCCAAGCACACCGTGGCCCCCGGTGCGGGGCCCCTCCGCGGCCCCACCTGGATCCCCGGCGCGCTGGCGTTCATCTGGATCGTGTCCATGATGTTCCCCATCCCGCAGATGCTCTTCGCGTCTTTGACCACCTACGGACGCAGAACCATCTGCGTGTTCGAGGTGCCGTTGTGCGCCTCCGACTTCATGGGCTTGTTCTACAAGATCTACCCCACCGCCACCTTCGTGGTGCCGGTCCTCGTGACGCTGGCGTTCCACACCAAGACGCTGCACGCGGCGGTGAACCACGCGCCCAGGGTGGCGCAGCAGCACCAGCACCAGAGCAAGGTGACCCTGGTGCTGCTGTGTCTGAGCGCGGCCCAGGGGCTCATGCTCCTGCCGGAGTGGGGCACCTTCACCTGGATGCGCCTGGGCCACACCAGCCCCCCGGTGGGTCTCGTCATCTGCGCGCAAATCCTGCTTTACGCGTGCAGCGCCGCGTCCCCGCTCATCCTCATCTCCATGTACGACGACGTGCGCCAGGGACTCGTCGCCCTGTGGCTCGCGTCCACCTGCAGGCGCGTGCACAAGTGTCCCAAGACGGAGGGGAACGGGGCGGAGGTGGTCGTGTCCAACGCCCTGTCCGGTTCCGGGGACGGGGAGGAGGAGAAGACCATCCCGGACGTGGAGCACTTCTGGACGGGGCGCAGGAACACGCAGGTGGAGGAGGCGCAGGACCCGGTTCCGTGGGAGCGAGAGGAGAAGATGTTGTAGAGACCCACGCGGGACACGAGTGGGAAGGGTTCGAGTCCCTTTGGGTGGTTTTTCTAGTCTTTTTGACCCTCTCTCTGAAAGGCTGTAGTGGCCTGTTTTCTGTCGTGAGATTGATTAGATATAATAAATAAATAAATCACTTGTACAGTATCACGTTTTGATGTTACAGATGTTTCTACCATCCACTTTGAGTCATGTGTTCTTGTCTGCACTGTGGAGTATAGAGCACCTTCATTTAGAGGAGGTTTGTACAAAGATGAATGAAATGTAAATATCCAGGACACTCCGGCATCAAAGGGTTTTGTTGTGACTGTGTATATGTTTGATGCATGAAATGGATATTAAGTTATTCTCAAATAAGGACCGATCTGATTTATTAACCCATGAGCTATATTAAAAAAAACACTCAGCCGACCTCAATCTAAGGGATAAAATACAATTTGATCATCAAATCTCTCCATTTAATTCAGGAGTCAGAGACACGACGGCACGCAGTGTGCAAACACACATCATTTCCACAAATTAAATTCACAGCTAATCCAGCTGCACGTCTCAGGTCAACTCAAATCATCTCAATCATCTCAATCGCTCATCTCCGGCTGTTTAAGAGCATAACATTTTTTTTTTTAAATCCCCAAATATCTGTGAAAGTACAAAATTGGTGGCATCAAAATAGAATTGAAATAATAAACTAAAGAGAACTCATATTTCAGATGTATACATTATATTATATTATACATTATAAAATAATGTAATATTAGATTGTAATGACTTGATTTTATTTTATTTATATTCTGTATTATTAACTTGCACATACCTCAAAACTACACATACATTTCGCAGTGAGTACATACACTGACGTCACTTTCCACCACTGTCTTTGAGAAGGGTGTAAAACACAATGTAAATATACTGTACTATACTGGTTTCAGTGTGTGTCGTTTTTGCTACATAAAATTTAATAAAGGACGATACTGTTACTGTGTGTAAAATATTCCTATAGAAGTTTTAATACATTTTCCTGTGATGTAAGTGTTAAGTGCTATTTATAAAATATATCTTAATTCTTCAAAAGTGATTTAAATTCAACAATAACAACGTAATGATGTACTACAAATAATGTGATGTATGTTGATGAGAAGTGGGTGAATAAAAGTAACGTTTTTGATAACCTGGTCTGTCACTTTTATATTCAAATAAATAGTTTCTTGCAAAACGTATAAATAAAGTGATACAAATCTATCAGAGTCATTATTGAAGCCATTTTTAGAGGAAAGGATATCTTTTTTTTTAAGAGTTGCAACTGACACACTCCGCTTTCTTAGCCAAATGAAAACATTTCATATTTCTCAGCTGGCCAAGACCATCTTTCCCACCACATCACATGACCTGACCACTCTAACCTTTTAGTGGTCATGAAAAGGTAGCCGCGTTTAGTCATCGTTGTGTTTACCAGTAAGGCTGCGGCCGCCCGTGGCTCTGACGCCCCGGCAGATTTGACATTTTAGTCTCCCTCAGAGAAAAGAAAGGTTACAGGTTGAAGAGGGGAAGAAAAAAAAAAAAAGCCTCCAAAGCTCTTCACCACTTCACCATGATTGCGCTTCTACACATAAGTCATTCATTCACAAAAGAGACCACGTCTCCAAATGTCTGCCCTCGAGTCACTCCCATTTTTTTCCATTCACTGTGTTCTCTCAGTTCTCCATTATGGGGATGTGACTCGAAATAACTAGCTTTTGTCAGCCAGTCATTCAGACGGTTATATCGCCAAAAGAAATATTATCATCCCACATTGGCCCTGTGGTTCTTCTCCTATATTAATTAAAGATGTGCTGAGAGACGTACAAAGTTGAATCGAAGACATACAAAGTGAAAAAAATGCTGCAAAATGCAAAAGTCGGACAGATTTACCTTGAGATTAATTATGACAAAGCCCTTATATCAGTAGCCTGTTAATTACAAATGAATGAGATGAGATGAAATCCATAAATATTTAGCGGGATAGTTGTAGTACAGGGAATGGGGTTATGATGACTTATTCCGTAAATCAAGGCTCTGCCTCTGTTGTCTGCTTGAAATAAACACAAATCCCTATATACAGTAGGTGTGACCTCTGACCCCCAGGGTGTCTGGGAAAGACAAGCCACAGATCATTTGCACTGACGGTGCAGTCAGAGGAGGATCTGGATCAGTGGTGAGTTTTTTTTGTTTGTTTTTTTTAGTATGCCATGTATCCAGGATAAACAATAACCAGGCCTGTTACGTAATCTCGCTCAATGCAACCATTGTGTTTAATACACTCTGCTTCACTAGGTCGTAGAAACACAATTATGGGATGAAAGTAGCCCGAGCTGCCTTTGGGGGCGAGTTCCCATTTCCACTGAACATGTCTGCTGCTTTACAGAGGAAGAGGAGGGGGAGGAGGAGGAGGAAGAGATTTAGAGTGCACCTGGTTGAATATATCAATCAAAGCCAGGTCATCCATCATTCATGCATCCACTGAGCGTTTTCTCATGTCAGTTAGTGAATGATTGAACTGATGAACTCTAACCACGCTCTGAACTCCTTTCAGTTTATTCTGAGGTTGTGTGATTGAAGAAGAAAAGGCAGCGTCCATTAGCAGAAAAAGGGACGAGGAGCGATCCGATGGCTCTCGGAAATCATTTGTTTTGATTCCCACATGATCGGAGAGTTTGGTTCAGAGATAAAAAAAAAAAAGTGCTGTCAATCACAGAACAAAAAAACAGAACAGGAACATTTCTGAGGACCTACATGAGATCATGCATGGCATATTACTCCTTATCAAAGTCCGGTATTTTTTTGTTGTTGTTAAAGCTGAAGGGCAGCTCCTTTGACTAAGATGTACATGTTTTTGCTCCTCACCCAACCGTGATGGATGGTGGATGCTGCCCCCGGGGGTCTCTCGCTCTCTCTCACTCTCTGTGGCTTTATCCGCCGTGTCCTCCTTCCTGCCGAGGAGCGCTGGCTCTGCATGATATGAAAGGTTTCTGTCAAATAGGATTCCATGACAGATATAGCATTCGATTTAAATGGCTGCGTGAGCGGGAGGTTATCACATTAACATTTCTTCCTTTCTTTAATTACACTGGAATATTTGTTATGATATATCATAATTATAGGTTGTTTTTAAATTATGGTAACAGCTGGTGCACTTTAATAACCCATGACGCAACTGATTTTAAATGGAAAAACATATTACACATTTTTTCATTGTTAAATCCTAAAATGTTTTCTTGAAATTCGTCCTTTACGTGCATTACTGCGAAAAAAAAGCGAAGAGGTAATGGTTCTGAAAGGAATGATCATAGTTTATTTATCTATTAACCTTCTAAATCTATCTAACACATATTAAAACAAAGGATAAAGTGTTTGCAGATGCATTTACAGCATACGAAGTTATCATGAAAAAAAAAACAAAAAAACATTTACATTGAGGCAGCACACTCCGACATCTTTAATCCCCCGTGTCAAAGAACTGCAGTACTGAACCGACAACCTGTCCAACGCCATTATCCTTCCCATAATCCTGCAGTAATTCAGATCACTGGGATCCTGCTCATGTTAACTTACAGCTGGTAAACAAAGATATGCATTAAATAAGATTACTAAGACAGATCTCTTCATATAACAGATCACTGCAGTCATGCTCATTTAATTTACTATGAACAAGCAAATGTTTAAATGTTTAAAACTGTATATTTTCTACACTGTGACGCTCAGTAAACAACTGCTGACTCAATGTGTGAGTTAGTGGCGCCATCTTCTGGTTGAAAATGAGAATAATCCAGGATTTAACTCTTGACTGAATCATGAGCCATCAAGCAGTGTCTTATTAGATATTATATTTTACTTGTTGGATACTTTTCAGTAAACTCTGTTTAAACAGTAAAAATTTTGTTAAACTAGTTTCCACTGTGAAAGTCTTAAAATGTGCTTTTAAAAATATGGCTGTAGGAATAGTTTAGTGATAAAACAATAGTGCATATTGATGTAATCCACCATTGCGTCAGTAAAAAGTACCATACAAATAAATTGTATTACTTTATTAACTATAGTCACACTAACCTCTTTCATAAAATGCAGCTGCTTCTCCTCGGCCTCAGATGATGATGATGATGACACCCACTTCATCTTTATCCAGTCAACCATGACACGTGTTTTCTTCACCCTGAGTGTGACCTGACTGGCAAAGCTCCTGCACCGAACACACTATAAAAAAAAATAAAAAAAACACATTAGTGTAATATATTCTGTTAGTAAAGAATGAGAAATGAGAAGATTACACATTATTAAGAATTCATTAAATTAAATTAATTAAATCACCATTCTTTTTTAAATGTTGTCCATGTAATCTCTATGGTTTACCCCTTTCTTGATTCCATTTTTATTTTTCATTAAATAACATTAATGCTGGTGACATACCGATGGTAAAATAATGTATCTTTTGCTTATTGAGCAGAAAAAAACACACACGTGATAAACCTGTGTGTGAGTGTGTATTTATGTGTGCGTGCGTGTGTGCGCGCGTGCGAAGGGATTAGACTCAGGGATTAGGGACAGATGCAAACCAGCAGTAGATTACTCCGATGTCATCCATCAGAGGAGAGGTCAGGATTAACCAGGTCGTTTTCCCATTGGTCCGGGCTGTGATTGACGGCTCTGTTGTCCAATAAAAGTCGGGGGGGGCGGCTTCCTCCGTGGTGCCCTCTGCGCAGATGTGTGTGTGTGTGAGACAGTTTGAGTGTAGGTTTCAGCGCAGGAGACACGCACTACTGAGGCGACAAAACACCAAAGGTGAGCCTTAAAACATCTTTAAAGTATCTTATATTGCATTCAATACATGTTAATATCGTTTATTTATCATTATAAACCGCGTGTCATTGAATACGTAACCGTTAGTAGCTCGCGAAGGCAGGAACAGCTGTAGCTTTAGCTTGGTTGTGTCGTATTTTTATGTGAAGTACATGGCACACAACTTTACAGCATTTTGTGTCACTTTTTAGGTGGTTCCTTCATATGTATCTGTGGTGTACATGCAACTGTTGGTTTATGTCGAACCTATAGTACAAGTGAAGCTTATCTAACTGGTTTTTACACATTATTTTACTCCAAAATAGCTTTATAAAGTGTTTATAGGTGTGCGATTTCCTGTTTGGCATTAGTGTCTGTTGGCCTTGTTGTTCATGTGCAGCTTTATCTTTATAATCCTCCTCAGTCTGCTCAGTGAAAACCAGCACGTCAACTTTCCTTCAATGCTTGAACATGCATTGCCTCAGACTTGTCTCTGTGTGGGGATTAATCAGACCCTATTAGAGTCATTTGAAGAGGAGACTTGACGGAAACTCGAGCCAGACTTTTGGGTTGAAGACAAATGAATAAAAGACGTGTCCTGACCTGTTTAGAGGTCGTTCATTTGGCTCGGCTCGAAACTATTTGTCCTTGCGACGACCTTCCTCTCAGGTTATTAAACTGTAACCTGTTATGGCTTTACACCTCGATTCGTGCTTCAAAAACGAATTCACAGTCAAACATTGTCTCATTCTGGTAACGGGGCCAGAATGCAAAGAAGAATATCTACCTGACTTACTGTGGTGGCCTTCTGTGGGCTTATGGGACCACAGAGAAGACTTTGCTCTTTGGTTCCCGCGTCTGACGTTTTATTCCATTCACTCACAAGTCGCACGCTAAACTTTAACTTTGTGACGTCGCTGGCAGCGACGTGACACCATGTGAAAAAACCTTCCCTGTGACCAAACAGATTACTCTCCACCTGACTGTTTAGCTACAAACAAACTTAAGGTTTTAAGGTGTATTCAATACAAAAAAAAAAAAAAAAAGTACCCACGCTTTCTGTTTGACCTTGAGATGGTTCACTTGCGGTGGAGAAACGTTTCAAATGTCTGAAGAAGAAGGATTTATTTATGAAAGCTCCGCTGAGAGAGGAATAGAGATGAGCAACACAATACAAGCTAAGCTAAGACTGCGTCATAACATCCAATTACCTCACTCACTCACTCACTCACTCATATCTCGGGGTAGAAAGGCACCTCGGTTCCCTCCCCGGTCAATCATATCTAAAAGAACTCAGTTTTTATTTTAAGACACTCATGGGGTTGGGGTCCAATCTCCACTATATTACTATTATCACATTTGCGTATGTGAAAATACAAGAATGCGTGGGTGTGTTGTGGCGGATCACATTTGAGACTTTAACTGAAGTTATTGAAATGATTCCTCTAATCATTTTTATTTATTTATTTTTTTAGAAAGAAAAAAAGTTTCTCTTCAACTGAAGAAGTTAAAGGGATTTTCTTTTTGAATTTTTCCTGTTTTGCAAGAAGGCTTATCTTTACTTACACTTTCCTTTTTGCATTTATAATAGAATAATAGCCCCACGTTACTGTGTCTATGATCAAAGATCACATTTCCTGTGTTTTATAGGTGCTTTCACATCTTACAGGAAGTAGAGAAACAACAAAATAATAACTTGGGCAGTGGCATTACATTTTTTTTCCCATTTTCCCATTCCACAGATGTCCTTTGCCAGTGAGAAACTCTACAATGGATATCTGCGGCGGAAAATGCCAACCATTGTAACCAAGGTGAAAGTGAAGGAAATAATCGTGCATCTGCCCTGCTTGACCATTCACGACAGGGTAGGTGACGAGGAATGTTTCATCTTTGATTGACAGGAAACGGACAATTGGATGAAATGATCGCTGATTTTTTTTTTCACAATTTCATGCATTTGTAGGAAAACATAGAGGCCAAAAGAGAGACCAATGGGAATTATGACGGCATGGTGCTGCTGCTGGACTGTCTGAAGAGGAGAGAGAACTGGCCGGAGCAGTTTATCGCAGCGCTGGACGAGTGTGAACAAAAAACGATTGCCGACGAAATGAGAGCCGAATACGACGCCCTGAGAGGCGTGAACGGTGAGTCGGCCAATTCAGTCACATCCTTGTCATCAAATGGTATTTAAAAAAAGAGAGAGAAAAAGCTGATGCTTTAGTATAAACAACCATTTAAATGACCACATTGTTTGCTTTGCCCCCAGGGTCCAACCCCAGCTCCCCTTCTACAACTGTCACCAGGGCCCATGTCCACCCAGCACCACCTGCCGGGCCTCTGTCCGCTCCAGCTGCATCAGCTCCTCCAGAGGCAGCGGCTGCCCCAGAACCACTCCCTCTGGAAAACCCCACGCTGCCCTCCCAGGCCCCGACCACCATCGCACCAGAGGCCGTCCCACCACAGTCAACCCTGGAGGTGGCACCCCCTCCGTCCACACCTCCTCCGTCCCCCGAGAGCCCACATGCACAAGCCAACAGCCCCCAGAGGGAGATTCATACTCACCAGGAGCCGGAGGAGAACTCTGAGGAATCGTCAGACTTCCAGAACATCTCTGTGGACGACAATGTGATTCCCGAACAAGAGCACGCAGGAAGGAGTGAAGCGTCCCTCGTTTCCATGGTTACTCCTCCTGTGTCACCACATGATGGACAGGGTAAAACAGACACTGAGGTGGCAGCCACAGAGGTCGGGCCACCACAGAGTCGCTCTCCTCCTCCTCCTTCTCCTCCTCCTCCTCAGGAGGAGTTATCCAACGGATCGTCTTTCCTCACACTGACCCCAGAGAAGCCTCCGCTGCAGGAAACCACTCCACCTGTGGACAAAACACCTGCTGTCGTCATGGAGACCGAAGAGACATCTGAACCTCCTACTACACAGGTGATTTTCAAAATAAAACCAATTTTAAATACATTATAACATGATCTCACACTATATTATACATATTTGAAGATTATTGTCTTGTCATCCCCTATTTTATATATATATACACACGAGAGGCACTGACTATTAATTAAATAAATCCACAACTGCATTATGAAAATAACATGTGCTATATATAATATCTCCCGCAGGTTATTGAACCCATCCCACAGACAGAAACAACATCTGTCACCTGCTCCCTGCCTCATCCTACCCCAGATGACAGCTCTTTGTGTCTGAGCAAGCCCAACCAACTCATCAGCATCCTACCACAGAATGGGCAAAGTCCTACTGTCCCTGAACACAACCCACCGGCGGAACTCTACTCGGGTGACAGCGAGCGCCTGGAAATAAGCCAAATAACCTCCACCAACATGCACACAGTCTCCGAGAACGGCGTCGCACCGAACCACGACGACCTGGAGGAGAACCATGACAACAGCTCCGCCTGTCAGAGTTGGGATACGCAGGTGAATGTGGTGCACGTGTCCGAGGAGCCGTCGCTGCTCAACTTGGAGGCTCAAATCACAGCACCGCCACCACCACCAGCTCAGATCCTCAACGGTGAAGCAGCTGGAAACATCGCAGCTCCCCTACCAACCTTCACCATCACGGCCGATTCTGTGCTGAGTTTGAACGTCCCCTTTGGAGACGGCGTCCAACTCTCTGACCCTGATGTTACACTGGGGCTGAAATCACTGCAGGATTCCGAGAAAGATAAAAAGGCCTCTCGTACCAAGTACATGGTGACTGCTGCAGGGGTGGGTGCCGTTGCACTGCTGATGGCGTGGAAGTATAAGAATTAAGGGGATTTAGTACCTTTTTAAAGGAAGAGAAGATTAGGCTTTAAGGCTTTTAAAAGAGCATCTTAAGGGTATGGTGCCTTATTGTTGTCATTGGACTGTGACGGCGTGAGGCAGCTGTTTAGTAATTATAGCTCCTGGACCTTTGATCATAATATTAATATTATGCCAGCCTGTTTTTAAATGTTGGACTGTGTTTTAAAATGTTAATGTCTAACGGTGTAAACATTAGCTTCCCAGGTTGAGTCCTCGCATTATTTATGCCGCACATATTCGGTTGTGTAATAATTATAGAAATGTTTGTTCTCTTTTCTGATAATATCCATTTATGTAGTGTAATTAGGACCAGAGTATTACTTATTATGGACCGCAAAAGAAAGAGTATCAGCATCACGTTTTTTTTTTTTTCCTCTTGACTCGTTGGAAATTGGTTGCTTAAAATGAATGCTTGTGCATTGTCTGTATTTATTTGTACATATATATATATATATATATATATATATAAAGCTATACATATATTATATAAAATATCTAATGAAAAATCCAAAACACTGTCTCAGATGTTCAGTACTCAAAAAATCGTAGCCACTGAAAATAGATTTCAGAGCTTGATTTATCTTTTATGGCAGAGTTTTTAAATCTCTTTTGATGTTAATTGATTATTTTAACTTCCAGTGTTTGGAAAAGTAAAATGTAGTACATAAAAACGTATTCTAATGATAGGTAAAATACTGCACAGCAGACAACATCCTGTGTTTTGCCATCATCTGGTGTTAATGTTTTAGAATACATTTTATTTTTACACAGTTTCCCCTTTAAATAGAAACAGGTTTGGCTTTTTCATGCCCTGTGAGGTGGAAGAGTTTATTGTAAATAGCAATGTTAAAAGAAGTACGTTTATTGGAGACGTTTTTATTATTTTGAAAAGGATATTTGAGCCGCAGGGATAAAGATAAAGTGTAATGCCATTATGGTATGCAAAGTAGGCATTGATTATAATCTGAGTTTAAGTTTGATCTAAAAATTGTTTGCACTATTTCAAGCTATGCACTGGTATCAATAAACCTGAAAATATAAGAAATATTTTGTTGACTGAATTTTTATAGAAACCATAAATGATTGTCTCGATATCATTGTGCTTCTTTTCCCCCCAACTGTCTTGGATTGTTGAGCAGAAAACATATGGAAATAAAAAAATATGGTCATTAAATGTACATTAGTAAAGCCCAAAATATAGGAACATATAGAATCATAGTTTTTTTTTTATATTATCTATACTTCTATTATTTTAGAAGATGTATTAATAATTGAGGAAATGCCCATGTTAATGTCCTTTGTGCTTAATTCATCTTATTTTATATTAAAGTAAAAATAATGTTGTTGGTTAAACTGTAAAATCTTGCTTTTTATTTTTTTCAGAAGAAGAAAGTAAAAAAAACCTGTGACGTCAGCCTTGTTTTACTGGACTCCGGCCGGTCTTCGTCTCCCTCCAATTGGCTCCGGGCCCCTGTCAATCAGCTGCTGATCCCGCCTCCTCACTGGTGAAACATAAATACGGCACGCGCCTCAACCGAAAGTGACGATAGATCCACTTAGCTGCTAATTAGCCCGATAATAAAAGTGTTCGCGCTAAAAAATCCGCTATAATGCTTTAATTTAATATAATCTGCAATTTTTACGTGGTAAGGCTGACCTTCCAATGGCGCAGAATGGCCACCGGCGCGACGGTGATGCTGCGGAGGAAGAGGACGAGACGCCCACGAAGCACCAGCGGTCCGACAGAGAGTCGGCGGCTGCCGCCGGAGCCGTGCCCGGCTGGGAGGAGGCGGCGGCCGCCGGCAGAGCTTCCTCCTCCGAACGGCGGAGCTCCAACTCGACGACGAGGCATCGCTCCGACTCGATGAGGAAAACAAGGCCGCGTAGGTGTTGTCTGAGCCGCCCGGGGCTCAGTGTATGTGCTGGGGGGGGAAGCACAACAGTCAGAGGCGTTCCCCACAATGGGACACATTTAAAAATAATAAATAGCTATCATCTGCATACATTCTTTAACACGAATGTTTGGTTTCTTTTTAGAAAGAAATGTCCGTTTTATATGATGCGATGCCGCCAGGGGTAAAAAATTACTTTAGCTTTGCTATTACACTGTAATACAGGGAGATGTCAGTATATAGTCAGGATCTATTTTTCAACAAGATGGCGTTCGGCGTAAATGCTGTAATGCTACTCCCCATCACTGAGATATCTTGTCCCCCATGTCCCCACTCTCGTGCTGCATTCAGCATACGATGAGATGTGTGTTTATTTGTTTTAATCATGCATTATTGGACAAGATGCTGGTTATTAAAATGTTGTGTTTGCATACATCATTTTCCCATCATGCAGCATTTCCCTGGTTTGGCATGGACATCGGGGGCACCCTGGTGAAGCTGGTGTACTTTGAGCCCAAGGACATCACGGCCGAGGAGGAGCAGGAGGAGGTGGAGAACCTGAAGAGCATCCGCCGCTACCTGACCTCCAACACGGCCTATGGCAAGACGGGCATCAGGGACGTGCACCTGGAGCTGCAGGACCTGACGCTGTGCGGCCGCACGGGCAACCTGCACTTCATCCGCTTCCCCACGCACGACCTGCCGGCCTTCCTGCAGATGGGCCGCAACAAGCACTTCTCCAGCCTCCACACCACGCTGTGCGCCACCGGAGGGGGGGCGTACAAGTTTGAGTCGGATTTCCGCACGGTGGGTCCTATTTGACAAGATACTTCTTGACGGGATGTGAAAGTAAAAGGGATATAGCATAGTTACACCACCTTAAGATGTAGTAATAGTAGATATCAGGGCCGGTTCCTGTTTTTTTTTTTGTTTTTTTTTCGCTTTCCCTCCTCCCCTAGTTTCCTGTCTCTGTGTTCTCCTGACCACATCCCCTCTGTGATGTTACCAATGTCCTATTTTCCTTCTTTCCATGTCCACACAATAAAGATGGCCGACCTGCAGCTTCACAAGCTGGACGAGCTGGACTGTTTGATCCGCGGCGTGCTGTACATCGACTCGGTGGTGTCCAGCGGCCCCTCCGAGTGCTACTACTTTGAAAACCCCACTGAGCCGGACCTCTGCGTCCAGAAGCCCTACACACTGGAGAACCCTTATCCTCTGCTGCTGGTCAACATAGGGTCCGGGGTCAGCATCCTGGCCGTCTACTCCGAGAACAACTACAAACGAGTTACTGGGACCAGGTAATTAAGAGATTTAATGGGCAGTAATTACATCATTATTTTTTTTATTTTTTGAAGTCAACAGCAACATTTTATGTGAAAATTACCCTTATTTTTAAAAATCCAA
Source organism: Colistium nudipinnis (assembly GCA_016785305.1). NCBI lineage: Eukaryota > Metazoa > Chordata > Actinopteri > Pleuronectiformes > Rhombosoleidae > Colistium > Colistium nudipinnis. Next base: position 254,582 of record JAFBJU010000174.1, read on the forward strand.
TATAAAAAAAAACAGTTGATTAAACCAAAGAAAATTAATACCTGACTCCGCGCTTCCTCCGTCTGTCCTCCATTTTTTATTTTAAAAATGGTTCTAAGCGAAGCAGGAAGTTTACAGGAGGGTCCTGTTTGGTGGAGTGGGAGGCCCGTCAGGTGATCTTTGACCTCTTCCGTCTCTCTGGTGCCCCGGTGTGAAAAGTAGCAACATTTCTTCCAGCAGCCAGTGACCAAACCACCACTTCCTCTCCCCTGCTGTTATGGCGAGAGAAAAAGGAAAAATGATCCTTTGTTAGTTTGATCCGTGTTCAGGTTTTTTTTGTATAAAGTTGACTTCCTCCTCTGGTTGGTTTTCTTTTGTGGTTTCTCTGTCTGGCGGCTTTTCCCTCAAACACAATGACCCCTAATGTCTTTTGTGCTGTGAAGGAAAAACTGGAGTGTACTTGAAACATGAGTGTCCCATCTTTGTTTCAAAATTTGACGAGTGTCACAGTCCTACAATAATAATAATAATAATAATAATAATAATAATAATAATAATCATTTACATGAATCTGTTAATCTGTGTGCTCCCCAGCCTCGGTGGTGGGACCTTCCTGGGCCTGTGCTGCCTGCTGACGGGCTGCTCTACGTTCGAGGAGGCCCTGGAAATGGCTTCCGAGGGGGAGAGTACCCGCGTGGACAAGCTGGTTCGGGACATTTACGGAGGAGACTATGAGAGGTTTGGACTGCCAGGCTGGGCTGTAGCCTCCAGGTGCGCTTTACAGCAGCTCCTCTGTACTCACACTGTTTGTGGTGGATTCCAGCGTAAAAACACACAATCGCGGGCCCCTTAAATGAAGCTGGGATCCTGGACAGTGCTAAATTTACTCAGCTTCCTATACAAGGGTGAAAAACAAGAAGTCCTTGAATATTAGGTTGTTGCTTTTTTAAACTTTTACACTCACACTTTTAAATACATAAATACCGATTACATTTTACCAAGACTTCTGACCCATCATCTAACTTGTCTCCTGGTTTTTTCTTCATTGAATAGTTTTGGCAACATGATGTCCAAAGAGAAGAGGGAGTTGGCGTCCAAAGAGGACCTGGCCAGGGCAACGCTGGTCACCATCACCAACAACATCGGCTCCATCACCCGGATGTGTGCGCTCAATGAAGTTGGTCCCAATTTACTCATTCATTCATTTTTCCCTGTCAGACAGATAGTTGGAAATCTGCCACATACAGTACATACATGTTTCCTATGTGTTTATATCAAAGTCAGAATGTGGGCATCGGATCAATAGCCAAGTTTTATCAGGGCTGAAAAAAAACAAAGAAACTATAGAATAACCAAATATACTTTACCCGCCGCCCGTTTCCTCTTTGCGTTCAGCCTCTTTACGGTGCTGCCTTGTGACGTCTTGATCAAGCAGCATTGTACAGGGCTATGAAGGCGTAGAGGAGAAAAAACTACATTACCCATGAGCTTTTTCACAGCTTTAAGCGGGGAGACGTCAAACAATTGCATGAAACATGAAGAAAAAGGCAGCGATAATAAATGAAACGTGTTTTTTTGTAGTATGAGATTTGACTTGAGATATAATGAGGATTTTTTTTTAGCAGTTAAATGAATGTACCAATCATTTGATTTGTTTATCTGTTATCTTAAATGTTTTCATTCCAATTCTCTGTCTCTGCAAAGAACATTGAGCGAGTGGTGTTTGTTGGGAACTTCCTAAGAGTCAACACCCTCTCCATGAAGCTATTGGCCTACGCCATGGACTACTGGTCCAAAGGCCAGCTCAAAGCGCTCTTCCTTCGGCACGAGGTACGTCACAATACCAACAGACCTCATTGTTTTTATTTTTATTTTTTTGCTTCAATGGGCTCACAGATTTCTAACTGAAGTTTTCTTTTTTTTTTAGGGTTACTTTGGAGCAGTTGGAGCTTTGTTGGAGCTTTTGCATCCGTCCTAAACCGTTCAAAGAATCACTTCATCACTGTCAATTTGCTGCAAATTAGCACTTTAATCTGCTCAGAATCATGGTGGCACGATACCGTCGGCCAGCAGACAGTTTACTGGTCAATTTATGATTGCTGAAGACAAACCGTCCACATTTGAAAATCCTGCTTGTTTTTCCCCCTTTCTCAGAAATCAAACTTCTGACATTGACCTTTAAATCATGAAATTCACCTTTTTTGCCCTGGTAAAAGTTTTCGTGTGCAAAATCATCCTGAAACATCTTCACCGCGGTTGCCTGATGTGCTACAATGCAAAGATCATCCAAGTCATCACACTTAGAAAATAGTCGGTATGACCTTATGTGTTTTAAAAGATAACACAATATAACAAGTAACACTTTTTATATTGTGTTATATTGTTGATTGATGTCATAGATCAATTATTTGGGTCTGTGTATTTCAGAGCAAAAGATAACTTATTAATGGTTTGTTTTCTTGTGAAATCGTGCATTTCAAATTAAATAAAAACAAGTTTACCATCACAGAAGAGAATGGTACGCAGGAAATACTCCTGTTTTGAATCAAGAACTGGAACATTTTGCAGATTCATTTCCAACTCATTGTTTATTTTATTTTTTTATCTCTGACAGGATTGAAATGTTGTAACATTGTTTAATTCTTATATCCAAAGTACTCCAAAACTGTTACACTAAAAGTTTATTGTCCTGGTACTCTTCAGTTCCAAATTTATCAGGTACTATTTTATTAACTGTGAACTTTTTTTCTCTTTGCCACTGATTGGATCTTAAATAATGGTGTGAATTATTATACTTTTTTTTTTTCTGAACAGTAATGTAGAAAATCTGGAAAATCTGTGTCTAGGTCACTGTGTCTGTACTGATAACAGTGATACAGTGATAACGTCACCCCAAAATGCAAAGACAGATCCTTGTTAATAATTAAAAATTGTTAAACACAAATTGGCATTATATAATTTAAATTCACATAACAAGGACATCCGTGGATCACAGGGAACATTGTTAAAACTACCTTATGAACGTTTTGACTCACTGAACATCACAAAATTCAGTGGATACATCACATCTGCAAGTTATTAACAGGAAGGTTATTTTAAATGAAGTGCCTGTCTCTCTCTTTTTTGTATAGAATACAATCTTTTGTTGAGGAATGTTGATTCAACACGAGACACGCTGATTTATCGTTTTCAAAGTTTCAATGTGCTCTTTCGTGTAACTTGTAAACTTTGTATTTTATTTTGTTAGAGTGATTTAAATGTTCTTATTTAAGGTTTAATTAAATATGAACAATTCATCACCTTTGTGTCCAGATTTATTTTTATTGAAGTAAAAGCTTAATTATCACAAACTGCACTGAAAATGTCATTGTAAAATAAGTGAAAGCATGTAAGAATAATCATTAAAAGTATAAAGCTAGAAAATAATATCCTGTCATAAATGAAAGCATTGGCTTACTCATGCACTGTTACGTGGGAAGCACTGTATTGTTTGTTTGATTTCTTTTTTGCAGCGTTAGAAAGGACAATTGTATGTTGGTAAATGTGAAAAAAAATATATATATATTTACAAGAGATATAAAGTAATCAAAGTAATTAAAATACCGTATTGACCCTAATATAAGATGGGGGGGGTGGTCTTATATTAGGGTCAATACGGTAATACTAGTTAGCTAACGGAAGCGTAGCATTCGCAGGACCAGTTGCTAGGCAACGAGCAGCTCAGTGAAATTGAAGTATTCAGGTAACTTTCAACCAAACAGCAAAACGTACGTTATTATTGACCTAGTCTCTTTGTTTTCAACTAATTAAACGTGTAAAGTATTCAAGGATTCAGGTAGATTTGTTTTTTTTAAGCTTTGGGTAGAGTCGACACGATTTTTAAATGCTAAGCTAATGTGACGATAACCCTTCCACAGTACATACGTCAGAAGGTAAATCAGGTTTAATTTAAAGATTCGGCAGAAGCCGTTTCTAATTACAATGCCATCACATATGTCAGTTTACTTAAAATGAGATTAAGATGAAAACTTTTATGATTAAGTGTCATCAAACTATATATATTAATATATATTATGCTAATATGTTAAATAATACGGCTGTAAATCTACAGGCACTTCCGTCTAATACGTGTAATTCACGCTTTTTTTTTCTTCCGGGGGGACTTATGCAAGAGAGGAATGCTGGAGAATCCTCCATGAAAGACTCCGTGTGTTTCCAGGCAAATAAATCCAGCCCAGTCCGGCTCCTCCTCAGCTGCTGTACAGCTGGCAATCCGCGGATTATAACACCGAGAGGAGCCGCTGGCTGCACCGTGTCTCTCACCGAGGACATGAGCTAATACCCGGGGACTTTTAATCCCGTTTAATCCCGTTATTCCATTTTTTTGGGGGGGGGTTTCAGTTTTGTGGACTTTTGGGATCTAAAGGTTTGAGACTCAGCCTGTTTTTTCTGCCCCCACAGGAACCGCTATAACTTCCTCAAACTGAAGGTAAATCTGATTATTATTTATTAATACCTGTTTTATTCTCATCAAAATCCCAACATTCCAACTTTTATATAAAGCTATCCAACATTTAATCTCGTCTCTTTCAGAGAAGAAAAGATAGTACACTACCTTGAATAGTCAAGTCATAGCCTGTTTCATAAAAGTTCACTTCATGCAGTATATTGGAAATATATTTGTATAATATGAGCTCAGCTTATTCTCAGACTGTTTCTCTCACCGGCTTAAATATGGACAAGATTTAAGAAAAAAAATGCAAGGAATGTTGTAACAGGAAAGACAAATAATTAAGAGTGTGACATGTTGGCCGGTGGTCTGCTGATGTGGATTAGAAGGAGCACAGATTTGAGATGTGTTTGATTGGTTCTGCTAGAGTGTAAATCCATTTCTCTCTCTGTTTTTAATTTGGAGCAGCTTTTCACCTTTCTCTTTCCTCCTCGTCCGTCTATCATCCATCCACCCATCCATCCATCTCCCTGTGATGTGGGGCTCACGCTCACGGTTTCAGTCTAAAGTTACACAAATCTCCTGTGCGGTCCAGGACGTGCTGAGGGGTGGAAAATGGAAAAAAAATCTTCTCTTTTTAGCCCCCAGAGCTCTAACTTACTACATTATTCCAGTCTACAGAGGTCTCTGGTTATGATTAGGCAGCAGACTGAGTCTTCGAGCACTTTCACCAAGTCCCATTTCCAAGAAGGGTATTTATTCATTCACAGAGAGGAAACAACACTCAGTCGACATGGGGAAAGGACATCAAAGCATGTCCACACACACACATATATATATATATATATATATATGCTCCTCACCCTTACTTTAAAAAACTCCCATAACCTTGTCTTTTTTCCCATTTTAATTGCTTTAAAAAAAATCTTTTAAGCTTTCAGAAATATAACAGCACATATATACATGGCCTGAGTTCAGACTTATACCTGAAGTTTGTGGTTTCTTCACAAACACAACACAACACACTACTGTATTTGTGTCCACCTCCCACACACAAACACACACACGTATATATATATATATATATATATATATATATACACACACACACACACACTTGCTAAAAGCTTAGGAATGTAGCTGTCAAGTTATCAATAGCAGGCCTATGCCCACCAGAGCTGTACAGGAACGTTTACGGAATATGAATGAATAGCACTGAAATACTGAAAGATATTAAAAAAAACACAAAAAATGCAGACAATATAAACATGCCTTTTTTCTTTGTGTGTTGATTAAACTCTTAAATGTCCCGTTACTGTGTTCCAGCGTTAAGAGTTGAGTAAACAGCGAGCAGATGGTTTGAATCAAACTGCTGCAGCAACTCTCCACGCTCACATAATCTGACTCCCACATGTTGAGAAATATCTCCAGCACCTCGGTGTAGAAGCTCATTTCAAGCTCTATAAGCTCTGTAAATATAGAAATCTTTATTACATACTTTTCAAATGTTGCATCTGGTGAGAATCCACTTCAGCAGGTTTCCAATTCTTAAATCTGAAAATAAATCAAAAATATATAAAGAGTATTAGAATATGCAGCCATAGTTAGTCATGAAAAAAAGGTTAATGTTAGGGTCCAGCATGAAGAACTTTGATTTCAAAGGAAACCTGACCTTTCTTCTCCTTGAAACGTCTGCTCTTCACATTCTCTTTTCTTTTTTCTCCTCCTGCAGCTGAAGGTGTGATGGAGAAGTCCAGACGTAGGATGTTCCTCGGCCTTCTGGTTGGGTTGTGGTTACCGTGCTGTTTAACCCAGACCACACCGTCACATGCATCCACGCCGTCCCCAGCGCCTTCGCCGTCCCCCCAGACTGAAAAGTTAAAGGTCAGACTGAGCGGTTACCCCCGGAAACACAACGAGGGCCGAGTGGAGCTTTTCCACAAGGGCGAGTGGGGAACCATCTGTGACGACGACTTCACCATATTCAACGCCAACGTGCTGTGTCGCCAACTGGGCTTCGTGTCGGCCACAGGCTGGACACACAGCGCCAAGTACGGCAATGGCCAAGGTACATTTCACACGGCCGAAATACAAACCTGTTGACTTGGAACTTTTTAGGCTCTAAACGCAGCTGCGGATGAGCTCAGGTCTAACAAGCAGCCCAGTGTGGCCTGCACACCCCCCCACACTGACTCTGTGTTTGCGTTGTACAGGGAAAATCTGGCTGGACAATGTGCAGTGCGCCGGAGGAGAGAGGAGCATCGAGGCCTGTAAATCGCGCGGCTGGGGAAACAGCGACTGCACGCACGACGAAGACGCCGGAGTGGTGTGCAAAGACGAGAGGATTCCCGGCTTCCTGGACTCCAACGTCATCGATGTGAGTTTCTGAAATGAGATTCGTGAGCGATTGTGGTAAAAGTGAAGTGGTGAGTTCATTAAGACGCAGTTAAAAGCCTGTTATCGTTATACTATGAGTCCTATGGACACCTATATGTTAAACACACATGGAAGACGTTAGGGGCATCAGTGCAGCTCCACATGAAGCTGCCACACACACACACACACACACACACACACGGAGCTGGTTATCTCCGCTGTTTACGATGTGTCTGATCGTACTCCTTACCTCTCAGTGTGTTGTCCTGAGGTGATGTAATGCGTAAACCTGAGGAGCAGAGCCTCGGTTCCGTTCTGCACAGGAGCAGGTTTAGGACCCAGAGGTCACAGGGTCAGAGGCCAACAAGGAAACTGGATTTATTCATCCAGTCACCAACTGAGAACTCTATAACACAAATGGAAACGTGATGCACCTCCAACAAATGTAGACAGTACAAAACATTTCAGACACACAACCACTCTTTCCGGCTGTTGTTGCCGTGATTCAGGGTCACTCATTGATGTGGTTTCACTCAGGGATTGTGTCTGTGTCTCTTTTTTTTTTCCACATCGGATGTGAGTCATGGCAAAGCTGCCAATCAGAGAAAGTCACGATTACATTGTTAGTGTTTAGTGGCTAGAATTCGACCTACAATTACCTCTCTGTAATTGCAATGATTCACTGTGTTGTGTGTTCCTCTCATTCCAGGCTCTTTCTCAGTTTTCACTAATTCCTTCATTCACGCACAGGTATAAATATAAATATAACATAATAAATATAAATGTTACATTTCTCCCTCTCTCTCCCTCCCCACAGACCCACACGGTGGAGAACAGGGTGGAGGAGGTGCGACTCCGGCCGGTGGCCGCCACCGCCACCAAGAAGAAGCTGCCGGTCACGGAGGGTGTGGTGGAGGTGAGATATAAAGACGGCTGGGCCCAGATCTGCGACTCCGGGTGGACGGTGAAAAACACGCGCGTGGTCTGCGGCATGCTGGGATTCCCACACGAGAGGAAAGTCAACAAGAACTTCTACAAGTAAGTGTAGCACAACAACAAGATTGCTCACATCCTGAGAAAGGAGGTGTGGACACTTTCGAAACGTTTTTCCTGATGTTTGCATGTTTTAAAATTTTGGAATTTAAGGGGTGTGTGTGTGTGTGGGGGGGGGGTGCTCTGAATTCAGTGATGACATAAAGTCTTACTGTCTATACTGGAAACCTGTGGAATGCCAACAATGTCATTCACCACTGCCCCTTCAGTTCCTCAAGTGTGCGTGTGTGAGCAGCCAGTGTAAGTGCGTGTGTGTGTGTCTTCTGTCCCGTATGTGATGGAATTTGGCCGTCTCACCGTTGCAGACTTCTGAAAAAACGAGCGGCTGAGAAGGTCTCCAGGTCAAAGGTTAATGTTTCAGCCGGTGGAAGGTACAGAGTCCTGGGAAAACCCACCGTCACTCTGGTCTCCTGAAGTATGCACAGTGGGTTTCCTGTTGGAGTAGGAATTATATATATATCTAATAGACATAATAATAATAATAATAATATATATAATGACGATGTGTAGAACGTGAATGGGTTGTTTGGGTTGAGGGTGTGATTTTTGCTTTGGTCTCATTTCTTCACACACATGGCACAGATTGTAATGACAAACATCTGCTGCACAAACCAACACAAGTCATTTTTGTGTGTGCCTGTGCCATGTCTGTAAAGGGGGCTTAATTTGGTTTCCCACAGATTATTCCTTTTAATCTAACACCCCATCTGAAAATCCCATTCCTCACTAAGGCATGCTTTTTTTTTCGCAAGTAACATTGAACCTTGGTTGGGTTCTTCAACTAATGTTTGGTCTTATTTTAACCACAGCCACATTCTGCCTCTTGTATATATTTTAAACACGTTAATAATAATATAAATACAATTATTCTAATTGACTCAGGTTTGGTCACACAAGGAAAAACTACAATTTATGATTTTGCCTTGTGTTGATAGAGTTGAAGAACCCAACACACAGTAGACTCTTCTCCATAAATCAAACCTTCCTCTGTAGTTCCCTTACATCCCACCAAAAATCAACGCCACACATCAAATCAATGTGCTAACTTCATGTTCACATTGGAACGATAAAAAAACGAAATTAGAATGAACCTTTTTCTACTAACATTAAACACCATTTTTATACCATATGGCCAAAGGTATATGGACAATGTTCCCATTGATTCCAAATAACAATGTCGAGTAGAAACAGGAAAGAGAATTCACCAAACTATTGTTTAAAATGTCAGAGTGTGATATATAACAATAATATTATTATGAACTGGAACTTAGGAGCCAAACTATAAAGCTATCAAAAAAATACAAACAACAGTGTGTGTCCACATAACTTTGGCCATTTCATGTATGCAAATTGTCATATCAGAGTCCTCATCACATTTGTGCTTTTGACAAATAGGATGTGTCACTTTTAACAAATGTGCTTTTTTTGCGACTTGAACCACAGAGTTAAAGGAGACACATCCTTTATAACAGTGTAACTACAGTTTTTTCCTTTAACATTTGTTTTTTTTTTGTGCGTCACGTAACCTTTGTCACCCGGTTGTCGTCTCCTACCCCGTGTTTACTTTGCAGGCAGACATCCAAAGCTAAACCTAACTCTAAGTCTAAACAGAGCAACCCGGCGGGCAAAAGGTAATCTGAGGATAAACAAAAAGACCCAAACACACATGTGGCCTCCACAAACCTCTACAAACTACAAACTGATGTAATAAAAAAATCCTTCCACGGCACATGTCTGCCGGGTGAGGAGGATTCTTTCCATTCCTCTGTTCCGTTAACTGTAGTGTACACACTCACCCATGCGTTGATTGTGTGTGCACCCCTGCAGGTTGTACCTGGAGCGTCAGAAGAACCACTTCCTGGTGCACTCCGTGGCGTGCTTGGGCTCCGAGGTCCACCTGGCCGCCTGCCCTCTGGAGTTCAACAAGCCCAACGCTACGGCGTCCTGCCAGGGCGGCATGGCGGCCGTGGTCAGCTGCATGCCCGGACCCCTGTTCACACAAAACAGCAACTTGAAAAAGAAACTCAAAATTTCGGTAAGGCAGATTTGAATTTTGAATTTTGATTTTGAATTTTGAATTTTGAATTTTGAATTTTGAATTTTGAATTTTGAATTTTGAATTTTGAATCTTGAAATTTAAATGTTTTATCTTAAAATTTTAATCTGAAGAATTTAAAAGAAATTGCTTAATCTGCCACATGTAGATTAAAAATGTATGTGTGTGTTTGTCGGTCAGAGCAACGTGAGGCTGAAGGGCGGCGCCCGGCTGGGCGAGGGCCGCGTGGAGGTGCTGAAGGACTCCGAGTGGGGGACGGTTTGCGACGACCGGTGGAACCTGCAGTCCGCCAGCGTGGTCTGCAGGGAACTCGGCTTCGGAAGCGCCAAGGAGGCGCTGACCGGAGCACGCATGGGTCAAGGTCAGAAAAATAAATCACCGGGCGGCCAATCAATGTACTGAGAAAAATCTCCATCTTTCATCTCTAGCTATTTCAACATTGTTGTATTTAAAAATGCAAGACATCAACCCACTGTGGGGTGGAAAAGCCTCAGTGCGCCACACACATGTAAAAACAAAAACTCATAAGACACACCAATCACTGTTCCTCTTATATTTGCATATTACTGCACATTTAAAACATTTATATTTGAAAATGTTTTGGGCATTTGATGGGATTTACACATATGATATAAATATTTTTTTAAGTACTTACTAGAAAGCACACCTGAATGCCACTTCCTAGTGCATGTGTGTGTTCCTCAAGAACATGAGGGTGTGTGTGTACGTGTGTCATTTGGATAAACTGTCCTCAGATTCCACCAAAGCAGAAACAAGCAGTCTTTTGATGGGCAGCAGGGTGGGTCTGTCTGCCCTGTGTGTGTCTGTGTGTGTGTGTGTGTACAGTAGGATTTCCACCACAGAGAGTGGTCACAGCATCTCTTTGAGGCAGCAGTGTTCCAGCTCTGCGCTCAGACGAGTGTCAAACCGCCTGAGTTAGTCCAAAAAATATTCCCGAAAGTCAGCGGCTGAAGGAATTCCATTCATGGAAAATTGCATAATTCAATCAGCTCATGGTTGGAGGGAGGGTCAACGGTGTGAAGGTACAAGCCGGGTTTCACTGAAGGAGAACATGACATGAACATGTTCAGCAAACACGCCCGCAGGCTGGTATCAGTGGCTGTACTATAAGCGGAATTACTGACTTCAACATGCGGGTGCTTGTTTGACGTTATATGTCGTGTGTCGCGCTGCGTCTCACCTCCCGGGGCTGCTGTGGTCCGTGCAGGAATGGGTCCGATCTACATGAACGAGGTGAAGTGCCTCGGCCAGGAGAAGTCCGTGTGGAACTGCCCGTTCAAAAACATCACGGCCGAGGACTGTAAACACATGGAGGACGCGGGGGTCCGCTGCAACATCCCCTACATGGGCCTGGAGAACACGGTCAGAGATCCAGATTGACACCGTTGCACGTGATTATATCATTATACAGATAGTGTCATATACTATTTACACAAGTGACTGCATTCCACATTCGTTTGTGGATTGAAGTGAATCATTTAACTGCATCAGATTTTGATTTTTTTTCCCTCCTGCAGTGATTGATTTAGCACAGGAACGCAGATGTATACTGTTGTTATTATTATGCTGTTCCTCCAGTTGAGTTATTTGCTGATCTGAACCGTCTTTTCCAGTTTGCTCTAACATGCAATTTAAAGCTAATAATCCTAGAAATCTGCCCCTTTTTAACACTCCATCACTGCCGTCTCAAAAAATGCGTGCAAGTTAAATTGTTTGAAATTTGCTGAATCAATTTAATTGCTTGAAACCCACTCAGACCAGGTAAAATGCTTTTTTTTTTTTTACGACGGCAGTGATTTCTTTTTAACACTGTATGTCTGGTTGTACAGTTTGTATGTTACCAGATTATACTCGACCACGTTTCCCTTAGATATACACAGGATGTATAAAAAAAAAAAAAAAAAACTCTCCTGGTCACCAGTGAGTGTTTTTTTTTTTTTTTTTTTTTATTCCTTTTGTGTTTCCTCTCTGTGGTTGTTTTCGTTTGTGGATTGAAGTGAATCATTTAACTGCATCAGATTTGGATTTTTTTTCCTCCTGCAGTGATTGATTTAGCACAGGAACGCAGATGTATACTGTTGTTATTATTATGCTGTTCCTCCAGTTGAGTTATTTGCTGATCTGAACCGTCTTTTCCAGTTTGCTCTAACATGCAATTTAAAGCTAATAATCCTAGAAATCTCCCCCTTTTTAACACTCCATCACTGCCGTCTCAAAAAATGCGTGCAAGTTAAATTGTTTGAAATTTGCTGAATCAATTTAATTGCTTGAAACCCGCTCAGACCAGGTAAAATGCTTTTTTTTTTACGACGGCAGTGATTTCTTTTTAACACTGTATGTCTGGTTGTACAGTTTGTATGTTACCAGATTATACTCGACCACGTTTCCTTTAGATATACACAGGATGTATAAAAAAAAAAAAAAAAAAACTCCTGGTCACCAGTGAGTGTTTTTTTTTTTTTTTTTTCTTTTACCTCTTGTGTATCCTCTCTGTGGTTCCTAACTCCTCGGGCCCCGCACAGATCCGACTCACAGGGGGACGCACCCGCTACGAGGGCCGCGTGGAGGTACTGGGTTCGGACCCCAACGGGACGCAGGTCTGGGGTCTGATCTGTGGAGAGAGCTGGAGCACCAGGGAGGCCACGGTGGCCTGTAGGCAGCTGGGCCTGGGCTACGCCAACCAGGGCCTGCAAGTAGGTTATTAACACCACTCAGAGCTGCTTCCATATGCAGGATGGGAAAATATAATATACTGGCACCTGTGTGTTTAATTATATTTGTCCAAATATATTCTGCATTTTTTAGCACATATTGGTAATATGTGCAGGCAATTTACTTTTATTTGCAGCCTCAATTTAAGTTTAATACAATCCTTAAACACTTTTTTTTGTATTTCTGGAATATATTTGGACATTCATGCAGGCAGCAGTATTTCATATTTTCCATAAGGAGTGGGTGCTTCCTGCCTGACACAGCCGTGTCAGTGTGTGTCCATGTGGGCTGAGCAGCCGCACATGAAGTTTTCTAATCAAACCCAAACTCAAACTCAAACTCTGCTCCACTCACCACCGGAGCCAAGCGGTGACCTCACGCTGAGGCCACGTTTAACGTTTCCCTCGCCCTGTGAAACTTTAACCAAACTGCTACTTTAACAGCTCATTTTTCAAAAACCGCCCCCGAGGAGGAGGACGACCACGGCCACTTCTCAGGCCAGACGGTTCAGAGACAGGACAGGAAGTGTGTGTGCGTGTGTGTGCGTGTGTGTGCGCACGCCCCCTCACTGACTCCCTGCAGGACGTGTGTGTGTGCAGGTCCGGATAGTGGGCGGCCGCAGCAGTTATGAGGGCCGGGTGGAGGTTCAGGTTGGCTTCAAGTGGGGCACAGTGTGCAGCACAGGCTGGAGCACAAAGGAAGCCATGGTGGTTTGCAGGCAGCTAGGGCTGGGCTACTCCATGCATGCCATCACTGTGAGTAGGAGCAGAGAGTCACGTGACCACGCGTGTTCCACCACGACATGTTACGTTACGATGCGTTATTTAGTTGAAAGAATTTCCCTGAAAAGACATATTTTTCGAATTTCCGAGTTGCACACATGAAAAAAAATAAACTCGACAGAATCTATGTCCTGACAATAAATTTACGCGGGCAAAAAATATATATATATTTTTTTTACAAACTTACAGTTCCTCGACAAAATTAAGGTAATATTTAAAAAATATGTAAAAATGACTTCTTCCCCATTGGAGGATTCTAAAAGCTTATGACATCATTTCTATTCACTCCTGTGAAGTGCATCAATGGATAATTAGAATTTAATGGTTGGTGTGGTAAAGGTTTTTTTTTTTTTAAATGAATCCCTCATGGCTAATGTGTTTAACATAAGCTGTTCATTTATTTCTGTAGCGGCTTAAAACGAAAAGAGGCCAGTGAGTAAGATGATTATTGAATCCTTCAATCTCTGCACGGATTGTCCCGCAGCCAATAGTGACTCATCAACATCTGTTTCGGTTTTTTTAGAGCTCCTATTGTTAATGATTATCTTCTGATCTTTGTTTTCCTTTTTGTTTTGTTGTTATCTGATCTAAGGAAACGTGGTACTGGGACAGCAGCAACGTGACGGACATGGTGATGAGCGGCGTGAAGTGCTCGGGGAGCGAATTGTCTCTGAGCCAGTGCCAGCATCACAAAACCGTCAGCTGCCAAAAAGCGGCAGCAAAGTTCTCAGCAGGAATCATCTGCTCCGAGAGTGAGTGAAAGCACAACATCCACTCCACCGGGCTTCAGGAGTTGATGATGATGATAAAACATGGAAATACTAAAATAAATACCCAAGAAAAAAAGAAAAATATTCCTCCGACATAATATCCAACAAGGTGCTTTTTTAATCCTGCTGGGGAGCTCTTATTTTAACCTATTTTTGATATCACAGCTCTTATAATTAATGCTCTAAAATATGACAATTTAGTTTAATTGTATTTTGTATCTGTTAAAAGTGACGTGAAAATACTTTACCATCATGCACCAGATTGAAATCTTCTGTTGAAGTTATCGTATTATCCTCGTCATCATCATTACTCCTGATCTAAAACGCAGTATCTGAGTCTTCGTGTGTGTGTGCGTGCGTGCAGCGGCCTCTGACCTGGTGCTGAACGCTCCCGTGGTCCAGCAGTCCGTTTACATCGAGGATCGTCCTCTGCACATGCTCTACTGCTCCGCCGAGGAGGACTGCCTCTCCAAGTCCGCGGCCAAGGCCAACTGGCCCTACGGCCACCGGCGCCTGCTCCGCTTCTCCTCCCAGATCCACAACATCGGGCGGGCCGACTTCAAGCCCAAGGCCGGGCGCCACTCCTGGGTGTGGCACGCCTGCCATGGGTACGGTTGTCTCCGGAAGATTCATTTACTCCAATTAGCTGGTTCACGATGATGATCAGGTTTTAAAGACAGATGTTGTAATAATGTTTTTTTTTTTTATCACTGCAGTTCACATTTATTCTTTATTTTCCAGCCACTACCACAGCATGAATGTTTTCACCCACTACGATCTGCTCAACTCCAACGGCACCAAAGTGGCCGAGGGACACAAAGCCAGCTTCTGCCTGGAGGACACCGACTGTCAGGAGGGTGAGTGCCACAGACACAGAGACACAGAGACGCAGAGACACAGACGCACGCAGGGGAAAAATTGGGATAAAAACTGAAAATGTCAAATATATTTCAACAAGCATGAATATAAACATTTTGTCAATTAAAATGTTTAAAACATATTAATATTGTCCTATTTAATTATACATTCAGCTGATTTCAGTATCATCCATTTGCCATTTGAATCTTCCTACCTGTGACCCTCAGGTGTTTCTAAGCGTTACGAATGTGCCAACTTTGGCGATCAGGGCATCACTGTGGGCTGCTGGGATTTGTATCGCCACGACATCGACTGCCAGTGGATCGACATCACAGACGTCAAACCTGGAAACTACATCCTGCAGGTGAGCAGACACTCGGTGTATAAACCACAGAGGGAAAACATAAAATCCCACACGTTATGTGATCAAAATCATGACTCACCTCCTCAGGTTGTGATCAATCCCAATCACGAAGTGGCCGAGAGCGACTTCACCAACAACGCCATGAAATGCAACTGCAAATATGACGGACATCGAATCTGGCTCCATAATTGTCATATCGGTGAGTAATCAAAAACTGAAGCCACCAGGTGCTCGTGATAAACACTCATTTTACTTATTGATTTTTTTTTTTTTGTAAACTCTCCAGGTGACGCCTTCAGCGAGGAGGCGGAGAGGAGGTTTGAGAAATACCCCGGACAGCTCAATAACCAGATTTCTTAAAAACGAACAAAAAAAAACTTCACAATAAGCAAAGCGAAGGTTAAATAACACACGACAGACACATTCTTCATTTTCAGGTAACCATACACACCCCAGCCCTCCCCCTTAATATGTCCAGATTTATTTCATAATCATGGAAGAAAGCCAACAGTATTTTCCTCTGGTGAATATCTTGTTCGTTTGTGTGTTTTTGTTTTTAATGTTGTTTTTTTTATTTTTTCAAATTAGGATTTATTTTAAAATTTTGTATACATTTTTTTATTTTTTTTATAACCAGATTTACTTTACCTTCCTTTATGAATGTATTTATTATCATCGATGTCAAGGTGCTCATTCATTAGGATTCATGTCAGTTTGCAATGGAAACCAGTTTGAATCCACACGTAGATTTAGTCTTATAGAATTATTTCATAGACAACGTTGGACAAAGACAAAAAATACAATTACCCTGAAGATTTGCTGTTTGTATCCTGATGTAACTGCACCAAATAAAAACAATATATGTAATAATTTTGATTTTGATTACTTGGTTAAAACCATTAGAATGAATAATGGCTATATTTTAATTTGTTTAATTTCTGTTGAAATATCCAGGTGGAGAAACGTTATGACTTCTTCTTCTACATGAATGGGTTGGTGAGAATTTGCCGATACGGTGACAGTGACACTGACTGATCTGTGAGAACAGCGAGAAGAGCTCAGATCCACTGGTAATCCCACTTTACTTTCTGCCACGGTCCCACAATCCCATTAACCCCAGTTAGAAATCACATCAACCGCGTGCACAGCATTACCACAGGTCCACTCACGTGTCAGCTATAACACCTTAGAACAAACTTAGGCCAACAATAAAATCAATATACCATCTACATTTGAGGAATTTACTGAAAAAACGAAGAACCAATCTCGTATCTCGATTATTCTATCAACGAAAAGATTATTCACCATTTTTTTTAATTGTCAGACAATAATGATAAACAATATTTACATTTTTGGAAAAATCCAAAAGCTAATATATTACCATATTTCCTGTTTTGTTCAAAACACAAAACCATCAAGACAATTGTAATAATCTAAAGAAAATAAGAGTAGAAAATCCTCACATTAAAGCTGCAGCCAGAGGCAATTTAAATATCATGAATCAACTATCAAATTACTATATAGATTAAATATTAAAATTAATCAACATTATAATTTTTTTTTAACCCCCACCTGTCTCTCTGAGATGAATCTCTGTATTTACCTGCCATGTTTACCTGGGACGCCTTCTCACTAAAGCGGCTGCAGGTTTCACCTCGGATCACCTTCATCCCGTCAACCCCCGCACGCCCTGCTTACGCGGCTTCCTCTGCACACTGTCCCACATGAGCTGCTACACACCTGTGTGAGAGTAAGCACAACCCGGCCCAGACGCACACACACGCGCGCGCGACACCCACAGGGACTCTGCTTCAGGTGCAGGACCAGAGGAACGAGGTGGGGAGGTTAAGAATACGTTTTCCTTTAAATAAACACATTTAAAAATGTATGAAAAAAAATATTATACACTAAACCACAATTTGACCTCACATTCATTACTTTATGTAAATTAGTCTCTTTAAAGCCTATAAATTGCACAACTTAACTATATTTCTCCCACGGCTTTAGTTCCTGTTCAAAACAGAAACAGAACATCTGTCGTTAAATGACACCTTTTCTCTATTTAGTATGAACAAACTAGAATCTAGATAGTGCGAGTAATCTTTATAAATTATAAAATGACTCGTCTCGTTAAGGTTTCTCCCAGTTTGACACTATATTATAAAAAGACTGAAGCTCTTTTGTTGGAAAAAAAACAATACATTTACTTTTATATACATTACACACCATGAGCAGACAGAACACGATCTGATGATGGTATATGCGTGTCAAAATAAAGACAATAAATCAGACGTGATTCATGAAAGGCAGTTTGTGGAATCGTTGGTCATGTGACGTGAATTTGGAAATATGGTTTTCCATATAGACTCCAAAACGCAAAGGCTCTCTGATGACATTCCATCAACTATAACCACTTTAAATAACTTCCCAGTTAATGCAGATATGCCTCTAACCTGCTGATGGATGATTTTATATACGTCTGAGTTTACATGTCCGACATGCGTCATCCGTGTCTGCACGGAAATTTCCAGCACTCAACAAGTCCCCTCAGTCCAGCACCGTCTGTTTCGCCACTCTTCCTTCTTTGTCTACGGCAAAGTTATAATTCCTCGGTGTGTCCAGAGCTTCTTTGATGCGCTCATCTAGGTTCTCCAGGTTGATGAACTTCTTGGCATCCTCCTGTAAAACAATGAAGTCAGGATTGTTACATTAGTGTTTTTTTTTACTTGGAGGACAGAAAGAAAAAAAAATCTATGCAAATCTCAAAAGATTTTTTTTTTTCTGACCTGCAATTGCAAAATTTCCATCTCTTTCTCTTTGATGAATTGTTGATGTTCTTGTTCACGCTTCATGACGGCGTCCAACTTCATCTGCTCCGCTTCCTCCATCTCCTTCTGGACCCGTATAGTTCTTGAAGGACACAGAGAGGAGAAGCAGTGTCACTCGCACCGTTGATGACGTCGTATGTTTTTCCTATCAAAACTTCTCCATTTGACGTGTTCACCTGATTTTGAGCAAGCGGAGGTTCTCCTGGTCGTTCCAGGCCATCAGGGCCCGGTGCTCCTCGGCCTCCTGCCTCGCCCTCTCCTCCGCCTGAGAGCCCACCTGCTCCTCGTACTTCTTCCTCAGCATCTCCTCCTTAAACTCCAGCCTGTCAGTCACAGAGGAGAGAAATCAAATCAGTTCACTCCCACAGAGTTATAGCCACTTAGATATTACTGATTAACATATTCAAACATTTATACATATTTCTTTAAAAATGAAATTTGATTTCACATGTAATATATATGTATATATCAAGTTAAATATTCAATGCATTTCTTAATGAGCAGGACTGTATAATTTAACACAACACTGGGTAATTTGTAAAAGTCTGAGACGTTTCAGTAACAGTATTTACAGCCTGCAGGGCATTTAACACCATAGATACATTTAATGTTACATTAATAAGTCTTTAAAATATTAATCATTGCAATTTTATCCTGGTTAATAGTCAAACAGGTCCAATAATCGAGGAAGGCATATCGTTTTTCATATGGATACATTAATAATTTAAATCCCATTTATTTTTGCTCATAAGTAATTGTATGGTGTCATGTGATTTGCAAAATAGGTGTTTTTTTCCAGAGACACAAAAATACACAAAATCAGAAAGACACACAGAACCACGATAAAACAGACACAAATACAACAAAACCACTAAAACGGGTGCACACACATCAAATACAGCAGGGGCACGTTGCAAACAATTAAAATAATATAAAAAAACTAAAGGGGAAAATGGATTTACCGGAGCGCCTTCATGATCAGATTATAATCCGTGAACCTCTCTTTGAGGACCACCATCTCCACCGGGTCCACCGGGGGAGGAACTTTAATCCGAGCCTCCTTGGATTTAGCAACCGGGTCCTCGCGGGACTTTCGGCCACGGACGGCCTCCAGGAACACGGCCTTCCTGGGGCCGAGGAGCCGGGCCTCCCGCAGGCTCCTGATCACCGGGAACATGATGACGGTGGACACGAACTGTCACTGAGACGTTCAATAAATGCAAAAAGACCCGTTACACGCTGACACTTTGACACCGGAGCGTTGCCGTCAAGAGGAGGCGGCCATCTTGTGTGACCTCCGACCACCGGAAGTGCTTTGTACGTGGAGACGTCTTTTTAAACGTTACCGCCATCTGCAGGACTTGAGATTATAAACAGGCCCTGTGGACGTTTGAGCTGCTCGTGGATTCATTTTATTAAATTTTTTTTTATATATATATACTTTTTTTGAACTCTACTTCAGAAGTGGACAGAGCTAGGTATGTAATTTTCATTCATTTAACAAAGCTAGCTAGTTAGCTAACTGTGTGGTACAGTGTCCATGTTTAGCCTAACTTTAACTGCTAATGCTAATCCATGAAAAATAATAATAATACACATTCAGTGTAAGTAAAGTAGAAAAACTCCTGTATGTGAAATTGATGAAGTTTATTAAAATACATGTAGCCTTTAGCATGAAACCTTTCTTTAACTTATATATAAATAACTGTTTTTATTTAATTATCTCTATGCAACATGTTTTTGCATGCACATCGTCTGCCCTTCTGTATTTAATTTATCTATGTATTGTTGTTGTCTATGTATCGCCTTTACAGCTAGTTAGCAGCTACTGGAAACACATTCCTTGTAGGTGTGGTCATATTTCATGAATAAATCTGATTCTGATTTATTGTCTGCAGGATTCGGTGGGAGGCCTGCGACTGATGATCCAGCTGAGGAAGTGTGTCGTATCTGGGACCTGGAGAACTGTAAGTAAGGATATTATTTTATCATTATAACAAAAAAAATAAAACTCCTGTATGTGAAATTGATGAAGTTTATTAAAATACATGTAGCCTTTAGCATGAAACCTTTCTTTAACTTATATATAAATAACTTTTTTTATTTAATTATCTCTATGCAACATGTTTTTGCATGCACATCGTCTGCCCTTCTGTATTTAATTTATCTATGTATTGTTGTTGTCTATGTATCGCCTTTACAGCTAGTTAGCAGCTACTGGAAACACATTCCTTGTAGGTGTGGTCATATTTCATGAATAAATCTGATTCTGATTTATTGTCTGCAGGATTCGGTGGGAGGCCTGCGACTGATGATCCAGCTGAGGAAGTGTGTCGTATCTGGGACCTGGAGAACTGTAAGTAAGGATATTATTTTATCATTATAACAAAAAAAATGAGTCCACAGTTGTTGCCTTACTCATGTTGAAGGAACGGCGTCATGCAACTGTGCACATTAAGTTGCTTACAACTGTGTACCCATAAATATGTCCTTGGTATAAACCTATAATAAGTATAGCTAAATAGCTGTATATTCAACTCAGAGTGGAGAAACATCACAAAAAATGACTCCACACATGAATCAGGTTGCAGGTCAGTTACATGTTTATTTAGCTTGTTGCCGACGTGTACACAAAGCATAATGGTGCAGGCTTTGTGTTAGTTTCACAGATGTAAAAAGCACCACCAGGTCTAAGATCAGCAGACAAACAAGCAAGGGGGCTCCTGCAGTTATCTTCTCCGTTCCATTGTTTAGCTTTGAATTCGCTTACAGGACAAATGTAAAGAAAAAAAACGCAGATTGGCCGAGAGACGCACTGCGCGATCATAAGGATAAAACCAGCAACAGTTACTTTAGTCTTCCAAAGCATTTCCATATCCAGGCAAGAACACACTGTATTTATTTAATCATTTATAATCATTTTAATGTCATTTAAATGATCGGCCAAATAGAAAGACCCAATCTCACACAGATTCTCAAACTAACAGTATTTGTTGTCCATGTAAATGCAGTGGAAGAATAACAAAAAATAGTGAAAAAAAAAACAGGTTTAGAGAAAACAAAATGTTAAGGTCACTGGTTCCCTGACTACTACAGAAACCAGGGTGTGGAGGGACGGTGATAACGTCATTGATTGGTGGAGTTCCTGGTCAAAAAAAGCTTTACACTTTAAACACAGAAAAAATCCAAGCATGGAGAGATGAGGGTGAATTTCATTTGTGTCCTCCTTCACAAACAATTGGTCAAATGTTTGCACAATGAAGGGTCAGTGGAGCCAAATGTTCAACTCTGATGTCGCTTGGATTTTAATGTGTGTGTGTGTGTGTGTGACGGGGGGGAGGAACTCCACCAAAACAACTCTGCCTGTCCCAATAACTAATGCAGTGCAGCCACTCTGCAGTTTAGCGTTTGTCGTCATCTTGATGTTGTGTTGGTGTCAAGAACGTGTGTAGAAGAAGGGGGACTTCTGGGGGGGGGGGACCTCTTGTTTCAGCACAAGGGCGCGTCTGTCTTGAGTAGGATGAGCTTTTTTGAAGTTTTTGGAACATGTAAAGAAATTTTTTTTCGGGGTGGGGAGGGGGTCAATGAGAGAGGGATGAAAGAAATGAGAGAGGGAGGTCAGATTTCAGGATAGGGAAGGAGGGGGATGAAGAATTCAGGTTGTTGCCAGGTCGGTGGCATTTAGGTATTTAGTTTAGAGCGGGAAAGGGCGGGTACGCCAGGCGGATCTCCTCCCCCTCCAGGAGTTTCCTGAAAAGTAAAAAAATAAATAAAAATTCATCTGCATAGATACACAACTGGCCTAGTGTAGCCGAGAACATGTAGGTTGTTGTGTGTGTGTCTTACCTGTAGGCAGCTATTTCAATGTCGAGCGCCATCTTCACATTGAGAAGGTCCTGGTAGTCCCTCAGGTAGCGCGCCATCTCCTGCTTGGCCTCGGTGATGTCTCCCTCCAGCTCACTTATCCTCACCTGTCAATCCACAGAAAAAATAAGAACAAAATTAATCTGGAGAATCAAAGGTATTACACGAGAATATTTCATTAACTCCGACACCACCATATGTATTCCATTTTTAGATTTGGATTGATCAGAAACTGATCAGAAATCTATCTATGCATTTTTTTTCAATTCTGGATCTCTCTTAATTTTTTGATCCTCTTTTTTTTCTGTGCTGTATGCTGGAATAGATTTTTTTGTGCCGACTCGGATTTTTTTTCCCCCGTCTCTGCTTACAGCGTAGGGAGACTATAGCTGCTGCAGGAATATATTTACTCATGAAGCATGAAGAAGCAAAATTCCCTCCGTCTGCTTCTGTTTTCCTTTATTCTGGATAGAAATATATAATAATAATAATAATAATAACGATAATGATAATAATAATAATAATAATAATAATAATAATAATAATAATAATAATAATAATAATAATAATAATAATCCTCTTTTTTTTCTGTGCTGTATGCTGGAATAGATTTTTTTGTGCCGACTCAGGTTTTTTTTTCCCCGTCTCTGCTTACAGCGTAGGGAGACTATAGCTGCTGCAGGAATATATTTACTCATGAAGCATGAAGAAGCAAAATTCCCTCCGTCTGCTTGTGTTTTCCTTTATTCTGGATAGAAATATAATAATAATAATAATAATAATAATAATAATAATAATAATAACAATAATAATAATAATAATAATTCTACTCAGCCAGTTGTCATTCAACTGTGAGTTGAATATGCATGCAGTCCTCTCACTCACCTGGTACTTTGCCACCTCCTTGGTCTGCGTCTCCTCCAGCTCCTCCAGCTGCTTATTCAGGGAGTCGATGACGTTCTTCAGGGCCTCGATCTCCGAGGAGCGTCCCTGGAGCAGCCTCCGGTACTCCATGGTCTCCTCCCGGATGGCGTGCACGGCCTCGTTGTTCTTGCTGGCCATCTCCGCCACGCTCGCAAACTTGTTCTTGTACCAGTCCTCGGCGGCCTGCATGTTCTTGTTGGCCAGCCGCTCGTACTGGGCCCGGATGTCCCGCAGGGCGATGGACAGGTCGGGCCGGGCCACCTCCACCTCCACGCTGATGTTGGCCATCTGCAGCTGGGCCTGCAGCTCCGCCTGCTCCTCCGCAAACACCTTCTTGAGGAACACCATCTCGTCACACAGGGAGACCACGGCGGCCTCCGTGTCACAGTTGGAGAGCACGGCCCTGGCGGCCTCCTCCTTGGCCCCCTGCAGGGCCTCCTCGGCGTCCACACGCCTCCTGGCCTCCTCCTCGTAGCGCTCCTTCATCTGCTCGTACACGTCGCGCAGGTACTCCCTCTCCGCCTCCATCTGCATCTTCTCGCCGCTCTCCGAGTCGATCATGGACCTCAGGCCGCGCGCCTCCCCGTCGTAGAGCGCCTGCAGACGGGACGGGTCGCTCTGCCACCTCCTCAGCGCCTCCAGCTCGGCCAGCAGGGCCCGGTTCTGCTGCTCCAGGTGCCTCACCTTCTCGATGTAGGTGGCGAAGCGGTCGTTGAGGCCCACCAGCTGCTCCTTCTCCTGGGAGCGCAGGCCCAGCAGCTCCGTGTTGAGGGAGCTGGCCTGAGTCAGGTTCATCCTCCCCGACCCGTCCGGCACGGAGGAGGAGGTGAAGGAGGAGGCCGGCCTGGCCGACCTCTTGCCGGACGGAGGAGCCCGAGGAGAGAAGAGAGAGGAGGAGCACATGGAGGATTTGGCGGTGGTGGTGGTGGTCCGGGAGCTTCGGTAGCTGTCCCAAGGCCGGCGGTAGGAGAGGTAGGAATCGGAGTTCATGATGGATTTTTTGTTGTGGATTTGCTTTTTTTTGGAAAAAGGATTTTTTGAAAGTTTCAGAAAGGTTTTTTTTTTTTTATGTCCCCCTTGTTCTGCACACCATCAGTGAGGATGAGCGAGCGTTTTTGCACTGCACCAGCTCAGTGATGCTGCATATCCTGGGCTTTTATACGGTGAGTGTGCACCCCCCCCCTCCTCCTCCTCCTCCCACCACACAGGAGGAACACTGATGCTGTCAGCATCCACACAGCCAATAGCAGAATGCTGCAGTGAGGAGAGAGCAGGTTGGTTCTCTGACTCTCTCGCAGGACCCATACATGTGGTAGAGCAGCTTTTTTTTACATTTTTAGATCATCGTTCACAATCTTTGTGTGTCTGGATGCATATTTTCTACACTGTGTTTGCAGGCACAGATGTGTCTCCTTACACAAAAAATACACATACACACAAAGAGGAAAAAAACAAAAAAACAGTGAAAAATGTCTTGAAACAAAGTCTTTACCACAAACCACCTGAGAATCAATGCATGCTGCATACCGAGACAGTGAAGGGGTCATAGACCTGACTGGCTCTTTAGGTTGTAATGCTCCAGATAGATGTGAATGAATTACCACAGAGGTTGTGTGGTACTTAAATAGATTGTTGCCCAGTATTTTATCTGAATATTGTGAGATATTATCCCACAAACCCACATTTACATACACACTGTGCTGCAGATACCGAAGGTAACAATTTTCTGTCAACTAAACTCTGCACACACGTACAGATTTTCTATCAAAATAGCATTCTCTATTATTACTATTTTTTTTTTATTTTTCTAAATTAGTTTTGCTTTATTGCATAACGCGACATAGCTATTGAAGATATTAAACCCATTTACATTGTCTCACACACAGCTATTCTTATCTTTGACCGTGTCCGTTAGATCTATTTTTGTTCCAAATTGATGAGTCACTGATGTTCTTGAGCCGCCCTGACTCTTGACAGTGTGTGTGTGTGTGTGTGTGTGTTAGAGACACCACTCGGGAGAACAAAAAAAGCACAGTGTGTAACTGCTGACAGAGAAATGTCCACACAGAGCAGCTGTAAATCTCCATTAGTTTCTGTTCAAAAACCACAAGCATCAAGAAAATGTTTTTGAGTGAGCAGCTCAGATTCCTCGTCCATTTGAAGCTATGATACATGCATTTCAAGAAAAAAACAACAACCAGACATTTTAGAATCATCCAAAAATGAAGATCTATTATTGGGTATAAGGTAATAAACTATCATCATGAAATGTTTTAAATGATTGTTGACTGGAGCAGTTTCCATGAAACAAAAGAATAGAAATTTGAATTTACAAAACAGAAAGTGTACATTCCTGTGTAACAGAGACCTATTGGGTGGCAACCAAACCCAGGGGAATGAGCTCTGTTAATGGTGTTGCAGTTCTTAGCAGTTGCCACTAGAGGTCAATGTATCTCATTTATTGCTTTAAAATGGCAACTCACCCAGAAACACAATAAAACCTTTTTTTTCTCCTCCTCCTCTTTGAGTTTTAGTGCCACGCCTAATTATAAAAAAAAATTGGTGGAACTGTTAAAAGCTCACAGACATCAGAGATATGATGAGGGACCATCACACACTGCAAGTGGTTGTATTTATTTAGTTTTAGTTTTTCAACCTGAATAATAATAAGTAACTATAGTCAGACAAATACAGTACTGGGAATATGTGTAACATTTCCATTTAAAGATGAGTATAATATTACAGAAGCAGCTCGTGGAAATACTTAAGTTAAATACAAGTACCTATAAACTGCAGTTTAGTTTATTTAAAAATAAAATATTTTCAGTCGTGTTTATCCCTGCAGTTAATATTTTAAATCTATTCGTGATTCTGTAGTTGGAGGTCCTAAACACTAGGTGGCGTATTTGCATTGCATGTAGACTTTTTTTCCCCCGTATATAAAATATATTTTTACATTTGACCAAACAGTGTGAGTTACTCACAGTAAGGTAATGTCTCCTGCTGCAGGCCCCAGCTCAGCTGCCCTCACTGAGTCACTGATTCATGGGTCTGAACTTCAGCTGTTTGTCCATGAAGGCCACTTAAGGAAAGAAAAATGCAAATGACATGTTTATTCAGAGGTTATTTACAGTGAATATATTTGCCAGTGATACATCAGGTACAAAATAAGTAGATAAAACATTTTTTTTTATTGACAGATAAAGACTTTGGAATGTAAGGCTTTTCTCATTGCTAAAAACGATCTGCCCCTTTTATACATTTACAAGAATTGCAGGTACGTATTTAAAAAAAACAAAACAATTGAGCATTTTTGTATTTTTCTACTCATGTCATAATATAGAGCTTGGAGCTATAGTTGAAGAGCATTTCGGTGAGGTCTATACCGCGCCACTGTTTTACATTCAGTTCAAATCTGCAAAGTACTATCCACATGAACTCACATATAGGCTAAAGAATATAAGACGTCCAACATATAAACATACAGAAGTGACCTTTAGGCTAAATACAAAAGTGAAGTCCTTTGGTAGAAAAACATTTATCTCAAGAAAAAGAAAAAACAACGACACAATGTGCTCCAGGAGTGTGTGTGTGTGTGTGTTGCATCTCGTGCCTGTTTACATCCAAAGGCCAATGAGCTGCGTGAAATCCAACCCAGGATGGAGGTGGTCATTCACAGGTCGATCTGTACAATACTTTGGTTCATTTGTATGAACACCAGGTCCTCATAGTGCTGGTGGGAGTGTGGGGTGTAGTGCGCGCACTGCGTCCATGTATATGTGCCCAAAGAGACACACAAAAACAAAAACTAATGACAAAGCAGTTACACATACAAAATCAATCTCAATTCCCAAATCTCTCATATTCTCCAGACTTGTCTTGTGCATTGGGGTGTGGGGGCAATTTTGCAATTTTTTTACTCTCTCACAGTGCAACCCAAACTTGATCCTCATCTCCGGCTGAGTTTTTAGAAGATTTTCAGCCTTTTGCCGGCCACTCTGCCGCCCCGGGCCAGTCTCTGACTCGGCTGCTCTTTGGACAGGGGACAGTACTTGATGGTGTGCGCGTTGTCCCCGTTGGCGCTGCACAGCGGGCAGGTGTAGGCCCGCAGGATGGGGCACAGCACCCGGCCGTCGGCCGTCTTCAGGATGTGGGTGCCGTACACCTCCTCCGGCGCGCCGTTGTTCCGACAGAACACGCACACTTTGGGCTCCGGCTTCACGCGCTGCGTCTGCTTGCGCCGCCGCTCCACGGAGGAGAGCAGCTCCAGGCCGGAAAAGCCTCCTCCGCCTCCTCCTCTGTAGGAGGGGCAGTCCCGCTCCCCTAGCTGGGAGTCCACCTCGTAGGGTCCAAGGAGCGAGATGCGCTCCTTCAGCTCGTAGATGGACCCGGCGGTGGACGCGCAGCAGCAGCAGTCCGAGTGTCCGTCGCCGTCCCGGCCGTGCGCAATTACGCACGAGCACTCGGCGGCGTCGTCGTCCTCCAAGCCCAGCGTGGCCTTCAGGGACTCGGTGATGGAGTTGGGGCTGAACAAGGGGCTGTGGATCTTGCTTTTGGCCACGAGTGTCGACAGGCCTAGGTAGTCGTTCCAAAAATTGAAGGTGTAGTCGTAGGGGGAGCGCGCGTCCAGGTAGCCGTGGTCCAAAAAATCCATGCCGTCAGAGAGCGTGTCAACGTCCGCGGAGGTTGAGTGGGTGTGTGGGAGGAGGTGGTCGTCAGCATGGGTCTGTTCCTCCTCTCAGACTGGTTCTGGTCTGAGGAGGAGTCAACATGTAGCCACTGATAAGTTCCCCACAGAGTCAAACTGGGGTGGCGGGGTGGGGGGCGTGGTTTGGCTCAACTTGATTATGCGTGTGTGTGTGCGCGCGCCCACATCACACACCCGAGCAGATCCGCACACACACTAAGCTCACAATCATTTACCCCTCACATAATACCGGTTTTATCACCAAATCACATCTGTCTGCATCACAGGAGAATTATTTTATCCTGTTGGTTTAGAGACGGATGCAGTTTCCACTATAAGGCTTATTTTTGGGATTTTTTTTAATTTATTTTAATTTATATATTTAAGAGGAAAGCTTGGAAAGAAATGGGCCATATCATTTCAGTACGTTTGCTTTTTTTTTCTCCTGCAGCAGCAGTTTGTGTATTTTGTACAAAGTTGGGGGACTTTCAAGGGACGAAATACAAAATGAATAGTCAGCAGTGCGAGGGCACCTTGACTTGTTGTCTCTTCTTTGGCTCATGCTCTGTAGAGCTGGATTTTTTTTTTTTTTTTTTACTAATGGCCTGATACTGGTCCAGGGATAAAGTTAGATAACCTTGATTACTTCATCTGTGCTATTTCCTCAGACTTGAAGAACTGGACAGTAACACGACAACAATAATAATAATAATAATAATAATAATAATAATAATAATAATAATAATAATAATAATAGTAATAATAATAATAATAATAATAATAATAATAATAATAATAATTTTCATGTGTAAAATCAGTGACTTTCTTTGTGAATCCAGGCTGAGCAACCGGAGATTACATTTCTGTTGTTTTTGTTGTTGTTGTTGAACTGGCTTGGACGTGTAGAAATATTTGACCCCTGACATAAGATTGCTGGGAGACATAGTTTTGCTTTGGAGGTCGTTAAAGCTTTCGAAACATTTGCCTATAACCTGGATCCTGGGGAGGCTCGGACTAGGGATGAGGCGCAAAGGCTACATTCACATTTTGTAAGGTCTGCAAAGAAAAATAAAATGAGGATGATAGATGATTTTCTCTCACCTTGTTTTCCGGAATGGCATCGGGCTGGGATGTTGTCATGGGCACTGCGGAAGAGAAAGTGATCTGTGAATGCATTTGAACCAACTTTATGATTTTTGAAAATCATATACAAAAATGGTACAAGTGTAGCCATGTATAATATGTCTCCAAATGGAAAAATAATGTTGCATATTTGCCTATTTAACTGCTTGTGACACAAAGAAAAAGAGCTCAGCGTATGGAAAATCAACCCGGGGAATCCCAGTAAATGGCTTTGTCTGTGTTGCTCTGAGTGACACAAAAGTGACACGGCAACACAACAACCAAGCGTCAACAACCTTTTTGTTGGTGCATTGTGCGTTTGCCCACTCAGGCAGCTCCTTCCCTGCACCGATGAACCTATAGTGGGTCCGTTCCTGCACCTGTTCTGCTTCCCCTGAGCCCAGGGCTTTGTGCTCACAACCGGCCTCCCCTTGCTCCATTGTCTCCGGTCTGCGGCGGGGCCGGTTACCGTCATTAATATGCATTAAAACAGAGCGTGCCACATGTGTTCATGGGTGTGCGTGTGTGTGTCAGATCCCAGTAAGACTGATTATGAGACTGGTTTATTTCACTGGTCGAGTGAAGGACAAGAAAAGATTGGACATGTCTTATAGTTTGAAAATGGAGCTCAGGTCCAGTGTGTTGTTAAAATAAATCAATATCAGTCTCCTAAAAGCCTCGCAAAAATGTGCCTCTGATTCAGCGTTACATTGAAATGTCCATAAAAACACAAACCCGTTGGTTTTGCCCTCTGGATTCAGTCATGCCAATGTATCACAGCTTCGTCAGCATGTTTTATTTAGAGTGTTTCTACGCAGGCCCCTCAACCAATTTTGACTTTAAAATGGTGCGAAAATCTTCAAGAAAATAGGCGCGTGCCTAAAATGATAAACCCTGCAAAAAAACAATCCCTGTATAAAGAGAATGTGTTTTGCTGCCGCAGTAAAAATGTAAAAAAAAAAGTTTCCAGCAATCGTCAATGGCATTGTGCATGACGAAAATCACGTTAGAGAGACAGTTTCTCCTATATTAGAATAAATTATCATCAGAAAACACCACATGGTCCATTTTCAAGGTCACCTCCAGCTCTGCATGCACAAAGGAAATCATGAGAGAGCATTTAAGAGATGAATGGCTGCCATATCCAAATAGACAAATTGCATGAGGGGCGATATGACGCGTGGCGCTGCTGCTTCAGGGGGCCTATATTGTTGTCTAGGCAACAAAGACACTATTGATAATGGGTATGAAATATATTGAGCTTTAGATGTGAGGAGATTCATCCACTTGATAAAAAGGCAGCAGCTGATCTGACAGAAGGATATCTGCTGTGAAAGCAGGAGTTCAAACACAAAGGGCAATTACAAAAGAAAGAGTAAAAAATAACGCAAAGTAGTAAAATCTCTGTAGAATTAAATTGAAATCTATAGAAAAAAACAAAAAAAAAAAGGAGTATAGTTTGAGCGGAGTTACAGTGCAGTAATAAATCACTCCAAATGTAATAAGGAGAGGAGAACATTCATTTGTCAAAGACAGAGGGGGAAAATAGACAGTTTTAATTTAAATTTGATAGAAGCCAAAAGTTGAGGCATGTTTAGAATCACCAGGATTGGTCAGAGTGGTCTGTGTGTGACTGCTCAGGGAGGATGTCGATTTATATTCTACAAGCACATCAGAAATGTGTTTAATTGAGTCATTTATAATCCCGCAGCAGAACCTAACATATATACTAAGTGCCTCATTGGAATTGAGTAAAAAATTAAAAAAATATATAAAAAATGTACAAGTGGAAGAGAAATGGTGGCCAAAGTATCATTCTATACGATATGAACATTTTAAAGTGAACATTATTAAAATGAGATTAAAACTTGCATCACACTGTGACACACAAACAGGCCAGCCTGGTATGTGGTCAGTGGGAGAAAATGGAGGACAAAGTTGAAAATGTTGTGATGGAACCACAATAGTCCAACTATTGTCCAATAGAAAGTTGTTTTTATAGAGACACAGATCACTTCTAGAGAGATTTAGAATTTGCCATTGCGCGTGTAAAAAGGATCGAAGTATCTACCAGAAAAGTGCAGAAAGGTAAAAAAAATAAAAATGTAAAATGTAAGATTGAACTGATTTTTGACATTTGTGTTCACACACACACACACACAATTCATTTGGGTGATGAGTAGAAAATGTTCAGTGGGTGTGTGAAAGCAGCTTTTGTCTCACTCAACAGAGGCGACTGTCTTCCACAGAAAGTCGGCAAAGTTCGAGAAAAAAAAAAAAATCACAAGATTGAACTTTATATAAAAAATAAAAAAAAGAGTCACAAAGGGGTCTGAAAAGTGGAGAAATGTAAATGTGATGCATGATGTTTGAGGATCAAGTCCTGGAGCGTAGCTGGCCTAGAATCCCCAAAAAACATTTATACTTAACCAGACTGGATGAATTATAAAAAAAATAAAATAAAATAGCTTTATCTGCATACATTTTTGACACCAAAACACAGCAGATTTTCAAAGCAGAGTCCTACGTATGGTTTATATATATTTACAGGTGTAAAGAGTCTTAAGGGTCGAATAAGACCAGCAGTTCTTCCTTTGTTCACATCATGTGTGGCCATTGTTTATGTTTCTCTTCCGTCTGGTCCACAGAGCTGGAGCTACATCCACTAGGGTTTCTTTTTCTTTTTTTCAAAGCTTCATTAAATGCAGTGATTCTGGCTTCCAAGCGGATTAAAATCTTGGTGTGTAAATACGGTTTCAGTATGTGTGTGTGATCACACCCAGAGGCCTCCCAGGCGAGGCTGAGATGGGCAGGCGCTGCTCCCCCATTCATCACTGTCAAGTTGAATAGAAAATTAACAAATCCCTTAATTAAAAGACCTTCCTCGGCTCAGTGTGTGTGTGTGTCTGTGTGTGCGTGTCCCACGTGCCAGCTGCACTGTTACACTGTGCAAGCTGCAACAGCCTGGCACAGGAGACACAACACTTGCTTCCAAGTAAACACACGCACACACAACGCTCACTTCCATGAAAACATACACATACTACACACACACAGACACAGACACATTTGCTTCCATATAAACATACACAGACAGACAGACAGACAGACACACACACACCCACACACACACGGCTGCATTAATTACCCGAACTGCATAATTTCATGGAATAAGTTCATTCTGGATCTGTGCTCCTCCCCAGACACAGAGCTGGGAGGTTCCGACCCCTGACCTCTGCCTCCTCTCCTGGGAATATAAGACCGCATCTCTAACGGTCGGTCCATCTGCACGCACACACACACACACACACACACACACACACACACATACATACACCCCCCCCACCCCACCCCTCACAGACACGTGTCAGTGTCGCCCACTGCAACGAGAGATGCTAAACTAACCAAGGTCAACCTGAAATTAAGGGGTGGCGTTCGGCCTGTCAAGTGCTTTGTCACGACCACCGGCTCTCTGAGAGCGTCCCGCCATTACTTACCCTCAAATGAACGCCCCCTCCCCTCCTTCTCCCAGCAGCCAGGCCTCCGTGGACTCACACACACACACAAAATCAACTCGATGCTGTAGAATTGGTTACATTGCTATTTAGTCATATGAGCTCATTGCAGAATTACTGCAGAACATGATTTCGGACTTAAATATCAAAGACTTCCTGGTTTATGGCTCTTCGATACGAGGATGTAATATCCTCACTTTTGGAATTCAGAATAATAATTTTTTGGGAACTGTGGTCTGACATTTTAATCGTCTACATGATAAATTGATTGCCAATTGATTAGCAATTAGCTAAAACAGCATTTTTTTTCTCCTATTATTTACTTTATTAGTGAAATTTGCATTTTTTATGAAATCAGTTCTATTTCATTCTTTCCATTATCGTCAATATGTCATCTTGGAACAATGATTTACAGTTGAAGGGGTTACTGCTGTTAAAGAGTGCCATTAAACTCCTCCCCGAGGCCAGTGGCTGTAACAACCTGTCGCTAAAGCGAGCAGGCGAGGAGGGGTGTGACGTGGGAAGTTGTGCGTCCACGCATCAGAAAACTTGTTAACTCACACAAATCTGCCGAGATTAGAGCGGGAAGTGGTCAAAGGGCTTAAAGTGTATCGGTACAATGGGGCCGAGAGGATTAAAAAGTGGTTTGGCTGAGCCCCCCCCCCGCCCCCCGGCGATGCCCCTTCATCTCTGGGGGTCCGGCACTTCCCATGAACAGACCGATCCCTTTTTAATGATGCGGGGGGGAAAAAAAATTCCATTGGCTTCTGAGCTCCGCCATTGTCCCACACACACCCATGTCCAGCTTTTAAACTCGCGCAGCCAGGCGAGGCGTTTGAAGTCTACGTGTAGAGTGGGAATTACCTGTGCTTAAAACAATGTGATGTGCATCTAGGCTTTATAGGTCGGAAACCAAACGCCAACACAAAGCTAAGCCAGAGGCTTTGATTGCTGCCGTGGCCACCCATGCGTGAAATATATGGAGCAGTTTGGAGCTTAATGGGTCGTAACACAAGGCCATAAAGATGGACGACACAACTCGCTTTCTGCCACTGTACAAAAATGGAGCCAAAATCAATCACAACTTACCATAAACGTGAATATAAAAACAAATATTTGGAATATACAGTGATTTCTTTGGTTATACTTCAAAACTGATTTGCTCTGCACTTAAAAAAAAAAAAAATCATTTCCTGACCAATCACAGTCCGGTTACGATGATGGAAACTCCACACCTGTCCCAGATTTTCTGAGACAGACGTGTGGTGTGTGATCTTTCAGCCGCTGTGGCGTCAGCAATCTCTCATTTCACATTCAATGTCCTGAAACCGAATTACACAGAAACTGTACACTACTGGGGAAGATAAAAAAAACAACACACATTTGGACTCATGGCCTACATGGCTGAATAAGAAAATCATTAGCACAATACATTAACGAGCTCTTTTATCCATTATGATCCATCCTACATTCGATTTAAAGCAATTTATAGGTTAATTGTGATTGAGAAAATGTTTTCAGCCATTATTTCATACTTCACACTGATGAAAAGAATGCTGGCATAAAGACGAGAATAAGCCAGCTGGCTCTGTGTCCACACATGTAGATAAATAAATCTGCACACGACTATCTCCGCTAATGAACTTGGCACAGGTATTTTTTTTGTGGTTGATTGATAAGTACATACACCAAATAAGTAAAATAACCATATTTGGCAAAATGTAGAACTATTCCTTTAACTCTAGAAATTTCCCAGAGGGAAATTCATCCATTTCCACCTGTGAATTTCACTAGTCGTGGTTCCAGACACAATCTAACTGACCCACTGTCCCATCTGCAGAACACAAACACACAGACACACACAGCCCAGTGTACCCATGTGCAGACCGGGACGGGCCTGGCAGCGTTAGGGTCGATACCACATAGGACCCCAGATGGGTCCCGGCACAGTGGAGCCGGTGGCTGGGTGCGGGCCAGATGGGCCACCCTGAGAGTCCCTGCTCCACAGGCCCAAACAGGCTGATCTTATTACTGTGGGCCAAAACTGGAGTCTGGTTTCACACACAAACACACACACACACATCATCATCAGGGAAATCTACATTATCAGGCTTGACTGTCCCAGGCTGGATCCACTCTCTTTGTGTGTGTGTGTTTTACCTGTGTGGTTTGGCGGATGTTTTCATTGCTGTTTAAACCAGAAGAATCAGGTTCTATGAGGGTTCCGATGTTTAGACGACAAAAGAGTTCCCCTGCCTGGTAATTTGTGTCCTCTCTGGTTTCTCGGGACAGAGCGAATGCTGGGTTTGGGGAAAAAAAAGAGACACAAGAGAAGGGGTTCATTTTACCAACGAGGCCCGTGCACAGTCCAACACTGTGATTAATGTTGTTTTTGAAAGTATGCGCGGCTTCTCCTGGAATATTTTCTCTGATAAATGTGCATCCTAATAGCCGTGGACAGCTACTGGACACGATTAATATTTTATGTCTAAATAACATACCGTGGAAGCTCACAGTCCAGACCACATAGCCTGTTTTTAATTAAATATATATACAAAAAATTCAATGTAATCAACCTTGTATTTTTGAGTCAAGTATTTAAATATTAAAAAAGCAAAAGCGCTAATAATTGGAGCTACTTTGGTTGGGAAAAAATTCCAAGCAGGCTGTTGGTGAACATGCTCCATATGCTCTGAAAAACTACTCCTCGGGATAAATATTTTTTTTTTTCCCCACTTTAGATCAAAGGTCTGATAGCAGCGCTACATTCCTGTTAAAGTGGAGAATCTGAGGTAACATATGGCGTTTCCTATCTGCTTTCACCTAATGGCTGAACCCCAAAGTGCGGGTCATGTGTCGTTATTTTGTGTTTACAGTGTCATCTGTTGCCAGGGTTTTTTTTTGTTTTTTTTTGTCATGTTACCCAGACAGTTGTGTGGATGCCGGAGTCGGAATCTCCAGACGACACGGGCTGGAATGCCATGAAATCAGGGTTCTCAGAGGGTGAGAGTGCCATTTCAGAACAAAACAGGTTTCCATCCGGCACTTTTCAGTGGTCCTGTGTCAGAAAAGATTAAATATGACTTGAGAAATATGACAAGATCGTGCAAAAAATGCAATTGAATCTGTTAAATGAAAAGACACAGTTGTGACTCGCTTTGTCACGACATTGCGCCGAAGCCTGAGTGACCAATTTAGGAGGAAAAACGCCGGCTGCCGCGATCAATGTCGCATTCTACAAAAGGCCAGAATCGACCCGCATCCAGTCGTCATTCACTCTTAACTCTATATTTCCCCATGCACAAATGAATCAGTGCTATGGCATAATCACGGACTCACATGTGAGGCACATGCTGCCTCTAAAAAGAGAGACATTGATTTTTCTCATTCACAGTAATATAACCCGTCCTCCGTCTGACAGCTCCGAGACAGGATGAATAAAAACCATCTCGGGAGGTCAAGGTCACGGTTTGGGCTCAGTTCGGCTTCGGATAGTCATTTGAAATTCAGGTTTGACTGGCGCCTACGTGTGGGGGTGTAATATTCACAGGAGCGAAGCAGGATGGATGGATTTTTTTTTTTCCTCACTGATTTCCACATTCGGGTGATTAACTTTATTATTTGGCCCCTCTGTTACATTAGCATGTGATTATCTCCCGTGTCCTGCGGAGACGAGCGTATTTGAACTTTTCAGACACAGAAGGAGGAGGCTGGTGGTCACCTGAGCCTCCTTTTTATTTATATATATATATATTTTTTTTTTGAAACCGAAACAACATGGCAGGGCCCCCTCGCGCCCCCTGCTCGCTTTGGCTTCTCCTGGCTTCCCCTTTTTCTTTGCGTCCCCTTTGCGAAAAAAAACATTTTCTCTCCCCGACCCCCTTTTTGTTTGCCAAGATCCCCCGGTTGCCATGGCTACCGCAAACCAGGGAGCGCTTTACGAGCACCTCATCCCTCATCTAAATATCCCTAGTTATCTATGGTAATGAAATGCACGCTCCATTATCTGGGCTTAATGAAATGCACTCTATTGTCTATGATTAGCAGAGGAAAGCTGGGTTCCTCTGTGGTCTCCCGTTACACTCCTCCACCACCTCCTTTTTGTCCCTGCTCTCTTTGGACACCGACGAGAAAGACGTCCAGTTGCTACGCAGCTTATGGGCTACAGTGGCTGTTTGATTGCACTAATTGGCCTGTCAGCGCCCTCTTTGCCTCATGCCCCCAGAACTAGTGGGAAAGAAAATAGATACGACTCCAAGTAGAAGGAATCAAGGATAAGACGCTGCAGAGGAGCCGCGTTGAGTCAAAATAAAACAAACGCAAGCCGAAACAGCCCATCGTTATCGAACAGTGTCTGAATTCAAAAGAAAAAGACAAAGTAACAGCGAGTGACATTTGTGACATTTTGACATGTGTGTGTGTGTGTGTGCCAGGGCGTCTTATTTTTCCCCCAAATTCATGCCGGGCTAATGTCTGCAGATTGGGTGGTTGAGTCTCTCTGCATTTCATGAGGCCCGTCCTGTCACTAACAGTTATCTCCTCACCGCCCTCCGAGGAGTTGTGGAGGTGAAATGATTCTCTGAAGCTCATGGGTAATGCATGAAATTACGTCATGCAAATGGAGGCTTTATTTCCCCTGCCTCTCTCGCTCTCTCTCTCGCCCAGACGCCGGGGCCCACTCTATTAGAACGGCAAAAGACAAACCAGTGGGAGTCCCCAGAGTGAGAAAGAAATAAAAAAAAAAAAAAACAGCCCAGGCCGAAAAGGTCAACAATGGAAAAAAAACAAAAAAAAAAAACATTCAAAAAACCTAGAGCCTCCCCTTCATGCGCAGCCTCATCCAGTGCGGGTTATTGCAGCGCAAGCTTATTGTGCGAAGCCAGTGAAATATTCATTAAGCTTCAGCCTGGCTGTTTTTTTGTTTTTTTTCCTCTTACCGCCTGTGCAATAAACAACACAATCAGATCGAAATCATAACAACAGCCACGCATGTCACCGTCTCCTTATATTCACCACATGAATCTGTTGTCGAGTCCCCTCTCTCTCTCTCTCTCTCTCTCTCTCTCGCCCTCTTTTTCTCGCTCCCTCTCTCTCCCCCACTTTCTCTCTCTCCCTGTGTAGTGGGTAGAGCTGAATGGCATTAATTGCCCCCTGAGATGACGGGCGGATGAAAGTGAGGTGGTGGTCTGCTGTGGGACACGGGGGCCGCTCACAAAGCGAGGCTGAGGACGGCTGGCAGGTCTCACCGACTTCAAAAGCAAATAAAAAAAATACAAAAAAAAGCGCTTTTTATACAAAAGATCCTCTTTTTTTTCTTCCTTCCTTCTTTTCCCCCCTCCCTCTCGCTCTCTCTCTCTCTCCTAATCTTCCGATTTAAGGGGTTTATTCGTGCCAGCCTCCTCGCCTTTGTCCACTTTGTGTCAGGTTTTTTAACGGCAGAGGCTTAAATTGCTGTAGCGGAAATCATTGTTTGTGTTTCGGTGCGACCCGCCGCCTCCCCATTGTCCCGGGACATAATCGAGCGCCTCTCCAACAATGTGAGAGTGGTTATCTGTTTTCCTTTGGTGAGAAATGAACAGCGCACGGATGATGCTCACCTTGTTTTATCTGGAGAAACGCAGGCACAAGATGCTGTTTTGTTTGGGCCGAGGGCTCTTAACTCTTTAAGTGGCTGCTTTTTCTCTCTTTCTTTTTTTTTTTTTTGAAAGGGAGGACAATGAGGTCTTACTTGGAGGACCTGCAGAATAGAGAAGAGAGAGAGAGAGAGAAAAAAAACAGAGTCGCCACGCAGCATAAGAAACGCCAGGTAGTTTCGTCATGGTGCTGCAAAGAAAGAAAGAAAGAAAAATCAGCACAAGAACAAATGGGGCAACACAGTAAATCATAAAAAATGTGAGGAAGAAATGAAAAGGAAATAAATCAGTAAATAATAAGTCATCTTTCTTCTTCATCCGCTCTTCCTCTGTCAGGGCCGGCCTGTTGCGTCCACACGGAGTTCCACCTCCGGCCCAGATTCCTGTCATTCTCCACCAAGGTAAAAAAAAAAACACACAGCCAGACCTCCATCTGCCCATGAATAGGACCTAGTCACATTTCTGATAGCATTTAATGAAAAAAATCCACCCGGGCTTTGGAGAGGGGGGGGGGGGGCTTCACAGGAGTGCCCAACAAAGAGGGCCTTTCACTGGAGGGGGAAGCGTAGTTGCTCCCTCTCTCCCTCCCTGCTCTCTCTCATTTTTTTTTTCTTCAATTTTTTAGATTCAACATCAAAAATGACCCCCAGAGGCTTTCATCCTGTATGTGTGTGCGTGTGTGCGTCTACTTGGAAGTGTTGGGACAGTCAAGCATGATAATGTAGATTTCCCTGATGATGTGTGTGAGCGTGTGTGTGTGTGTGTGTGTGTCAAGTGTCACACCAAAGGACGACAGGTGTGTTGCGCTTTAAGGTGCTGCCCATTTACTCGGAGAAGAAGCTTGTTCCTAAATGTCTTCATTCCTAAACCAAATAATGTCACACCTGAAGACATTACTCTATACCCCCCCCCCCCTAAAAAAAAACAAAAACAAGGTTATTTTATGTCTTTGTGTGACACAGTAGAGAACAGTGTGATCAGCGTGTCAAATAATTGAAGTTATTCAAATGTCAGTGTACAACAAAGACTCCGTTGGTTGAAGCGTCATAAAAACGGTTTCAAACGTATAAATCAAAGTTTTATGGACTGAAAACAAAAAAAAATGTATATCTTCAACCCATCTTCTTCTTCTCCTACTCTACACAACGCAACTCAGATAACTCACTCTCAGAGACAGAAACCACATTTCAGAGCAAACAACGCGGCGGTCTTTTTTCTTTTTTTTGGTCTCCCTCCAGGGGATCAGAGTAAAAACTACCTTTATCTTCCGTCCAAATTACACACAACACGTCGCCGGGGGCACGTTTGGCTAATAGAACCGCACACATCGATTCTCCTCTATTCTGCTCTTATCTTCTAAAATGGTAATCAATACCCCCCCCCCCCCCGAGAGCTGGTGGATGGTCTTTGAAGGCGACGCTGATCGAGAGGCTTCGCAGATTCCATAGTTGCTGGTGTGTGTGTGTGTGTGTGTGTTTTAATGGATGACCGACTCCTGTGTCCTGATGGGGTCTGTCTACACAGCTGAAGGCTTTCTTTGTAAAAATAGGCAATACAAAAAAAGGGGGGGGAAAGAAAATCAACATATTGTTTTCCATGACAAGGGGGGGGGGGTTGCTTCAAAAAAGGAACAAATACAAGCTGAATACAAACCAGAGAGCCCTGCAGAAAATCTCACCAAAAATGAACATGTTTCTGTCAAAATCAGACACTCTGAAAAAGACACTGCGCTAGATTTCCTGCTGATGATGTCACAAAACCAATTCATTTCGCTCCCATTTTTCCTTTTCATCTCCCAGTTTTTCCAGCTGTGCGTGAAGTATAACCTCCTGAAAGGCCGTTCTCGGAAATATTAACTCTCGCCGAAGTAAAATCGGGTAGACTTGAAACACAAGTAAAACGACATCACACGAAGGTATGGTGTATAACGGTAACATAATCTTTATGCAAACATAGTCCAAATGAAAAAAATATGCAAAAAAAGCGGTTACTAATCATTCATTAATCAGCTCATTAGCACCCAACGCATTTTTTTTTCTTCAAAATAACAAATATCCACCTAATGAACCTAAGGAAAAGCGATGGGATCACCAAAGTCAGTAGGGTTCATCCTCTGAGGACCAGGAATGGTTGTTATTAAGATATTTCAGTGGTGTCCTGTCACTGCCTGAACAGATCTACCCCCACTGCCCCAGATCGAAATATATATTAATGCGCCCCTGTCCTGTCAGAGACAGGAGGGGTCGTGGATGATAAAGTTATCCATCTCTCCGTGTGGCTGTGCAGCGGGGGGGCCCACACGCACACACACACAACCACAGATGGCCTCTTTCTGCTTGTTGCTCCTTGGTATAATCACAATCTGATATCGTCAGGTGAACAGTGGGCTCCACGAGCTGCAACAGTGACAGCTGGATAGTGTAGAGAGAGAGAGAGAGAGAGAGAGAGAGAGAGAGAGAGAGAGAGAGAGAGAGAGACTTCACCTTGTTTGTGCACCACTGCAGCGCCAAAAATCTTACAGAAACACAAGTCACCAAAACACTCACACTTGCGGTTCCCAAGACACACACACACAAATACCTGTGGCTTCCTGTGAAGTGCAGTTGGGATGGGGGGGGGGGGAGATTTTAGCCACAGTCCGTGTGCTGGTCTGAATGATGATTAACTGTAATTACCTGAGATTAATGGGGCTTTGCTGGGAAAAAAAAACGGAACAAAAGCTCACATGTCCCAGGTAATGAATCGCTCTGGTATGCTGACGCGCGCTCCCCAGACCTGGGGTTTTAATATGAGACATTAACGGGCTGCCACTCTGCACATTATCTGTATTAAAGGAAGCAGGTTCCATTTTGTACAGGAAGCGCACACTTGGCTGAAGTTTGCCTGGAGGGTTTAAGTTTTTCTTTTTTTTTTTATTCCAAGTGTCTCCTGTGATAAATCACTGTCCAGAGGAATAACCTGCAGATTAATGGCGAAATGATGTTCTTCAAGTGTTGGGAGAGGGGGGTTTTTTTGGGGGGGGGGGGGAGAAATGAATCACACAAAAAGGGGAAGAAAGTCACTGGACAATGTGTGAAAGAGGGGGGGGGGGGGTGATGCATGGACAGGGGCATCAATTATTGGAAACTCCTGGAGGCCACAATGAGAGGATTTACAGGGCCATTTTTCATGCCCTCACACATGTTACCGCCCGACAATGAGGTTGTAATATTTACAGCGCACACATTTCCCCTCCCGCCTCCCATCGGGTCACGCAGAAAAACACTTTTAGGAAATGCCAGTGGAGGCATGCGTGGCTGTACATCACAGGGCTGCCTTTAAAATCCAAAGAAACCCCCCTCCCCCCCTTTTTTTTTTTTCTTTTTACAAGCCTCTCATGATCATGATGTAAATGACAAAGTGCTCCTGTAAATCCGTCACAGTGACAAAGTGCAAAATAAAGTGACAACACACACAAGAATGTGTGCCTGTGCACGTCTGAAGGAGATGCGAGCTCTGCAACCTTTAAACCGCCATTCGTGTGTGTGTGTGTGTGTGTGTGTGTAGGGGGACGCCACGCAAGTCTGTGCGTGAGCATAAACGTGCATGTATGTGCATTCGAAAAAAACAAAACATGCACACTTGAATCATTTATTCTCACGGGGATGTACATGATGGATCCGGTCCAGCACTTTAATAGCACACGGTGTATGTGCAGAAACACAAGAACACGCGTGT
Organism: Colistium nudipinnis; assembly: GCA_016785305.1. NCBI lineage: Eukaryota > Metazoa > Chordata > Actinopteri > Pleuronectiformes > Rhombosoleidae > Colistium > Colistium nudipinnis. Next base: position 296,293 of record JAFBJU010000174.1, read on the forward strand.
GCTCATTTGAACGGCCTATTCTGTCCATTGTGCATTTCACTTGAAATATTTAGTGTCATAGTACTTGAATTTAAAGGGTACATTTACTCCTCGGGTGTTTTATTCTTACGATATCCTAGAAAATTGCATGAAGGAAGTTATAATGGCTTTGTGTCTTTGTTACGAGAGCTTTGGTAGAGGCGGACGGTCAAAAACATTTGTTTTCTTTTGCAATTTGGAGATTTTAAACTGTTTATTTAGCCAGCGAACGATCCGTCAGATCATCTCAGAGTGATTTTTTTTTTTTTTTTGCGCTCTGTTTAACAGCAGATTATCAACCATGGCTCTGTCGGGGAGTAGAATAAAGACTTTTTCTTCCTGCTCATCTCTCTCACCTCCCCGATGCAGAATGATGGTGTGCACAAAAGAGCAGAGACTAATTCCTCTTCTCTATATGACCCTGATGCAGATGAGCAGGATGGAAGAAAGCAAGCAATCAATTTCCTAATTGGGTTTGGGCTATTTAAACTTGTTAAGGGGAAAGGGGGGGAGGGGGGGGGGGTGCTCCTCTGGGGGGGGGGGGGGGGGGGGGGGGGTGCTCCTCTGTCTCAAATAAAAGGGAAGGTCAATTTCTCATTGTGACAATTACTGTATTCATTTCACAGAGCAACAAAGGAATCCAGCCGAGGGTCGGGAGGAGACGGCAGAGGACCAGATGCCTCCTCGTCGTGTGAGTCCACCATCACCAACACCTTGTTGATCTCGCGCATCGCACCCCGTTAAACGGTTTAGTCCCAAATCATCGGCATTTCCAATGATGCGCATTATCGGGCACTTTGCCTGAAGAATTCGTAACAGCAACAAGCACGAAAAAAAAAATCCACACACACACACACACACACACACACAGGGACACGTTTGAAGTGTCTCTCAGGCAAAACAGCGGCAGCCCGGCTGGGGAAAGTTATGGGCCTCCGGCGGAGCCTTGGGAGCCCGGGCATTTATTTTGGCTTCCTGAGAAAGCAAATTAGACTGTTGGCATACAGGGTGACTCAGCTGCTCCCTCTCGTCACATCAATAGTTTATTCAGCCGTGGAAAAAAAAACAAAGAAGTTAGAATAAAAATCTGATTATGTGTCCCTACTCTCTAGGATTATTTATTTGAAGCGAGTTCCAAACTTTTCTGGGGGGGAGAGGGGTTGTTTTTCTTTTTGTTTGCCGCATAGCCATACATCAAAAACGCAAAAAGTGCGACATTACGCCATGTCAGCCGGTTCCTTCCTATGACCGTGTGTTTCCTGTTACTCCCGTCGAGTACGGAGACGGAACGAGAGATACATCTGTTAAAAGCTTTTACAGACCGTTCAGCTTTTAATCTGGCTGCCGTTGGCTTTAGTGGAGTCTGGCCCCCTGCTCTTATCTCGCTCTTTATCTGCATCGGAACAGGACTCGAGCGCGCGGGCCAAGGCCCAGCCAACCAGCCACCAGATCAAATAAAGCACGTTGGTAATACATCAACCATGTGTCCTATGGGTTCAACAAGGGTTCACGTTATTAGTGTTACAGGCCTTTCACGCTCTCAGATCTCACACACATCAAAAGCCCTTTGTGAGGTATGCCACCCTCAGCCAATTAATGCCCACCAGGTCCAGAAGGAGCACCTCCACTTTCTTTTTATTTTTTTTTGGTGGGAAGATTGTGTAACAGGAGTCACACCAGAGAGCCACCATTAGATAGAGCAGCGTCTACATCAAGAAAGACGAAGGAGACGTAGTCGTGGAGACCTTCGGGCTCAGAGGAAACTTTCGATTAAATCCGAGGGACAATACCAGGCCCTCTGTGGAGGAGGACGCTGCACCAGGATACACAGCTGCTGCACCAGGATTATTCTGCCAAAGGTCTCAGTGGCTGGGACCGAGGCCTAAATAATCCTGAAACCTGCTTTGGACTTGAGGCTAATTGAATGATTCTTCATTGTAAATCATCACCAGGTCCTTTTGGTCTTGTATTCCTCTTTGTATTGCACGACATTAACATTTCATCCATGAGAAAAACAGGCACTGATTTTCCAAACTCTCTCAAAAGACTGAACATGAAGGTATTTATGCAGAAAAAAGACAACGCATGAACTGATGCATTACAGAGCACATATTCTAGACGCACAGTGGCACACCAAATGTGCGTTAGTCATAACAACCCATTGAACCCCCCCTGTAAAAGGATTTCTGCCCCCAGAGTTGAGGCATAAGGGAACCACTGCCACCTAGTGGTGTTCAAACAATATATATATATATATGTTTTTATTCCTCGTCAAAATAACGAAAGTATAAATCAAGTGCTAAATAATCTCAAATAAAATTACACAAATCCTCCCCCTAATCCTTCATTAATGTGCAATCGAATATTAATAATCTATAAATATATATATATATATATATATATATATTATGATTGCTCAGAAAGATATAATCGTGCAGAAACCTTTTCAACCCAGAGCAGACTATAAACAGCCTGGAGCCGACGGCACCGCGGTGTCACACCTTGAGTGCTTTCCTGTCACCCGGTGACACTCTGTCCACGTGCTTGTTCTCCGGGACGTGTCGGTAGGTGCAGTCCTGCCTGGTGCAGCCCAGGTTCCTCCAGAAGAAGCACTCCTTGTTGTTCCAGCTACGACAGCAGAGAGAAAGAAAAAAAGAAAGACAAAAGCGTCACTTCAAAACAACTGATAAAGAAGGTCCAACGTTGTGTATCAAAGTTTAGGGGTGCGGTAAAAAAAAAAAAAAACTTTGAAGGAACACATGAGTCAGAATGTAAAGCAGCGTTTGTGTTCCTACCCAGCGCGTGGATGCGGCTCATGACCACCTCCAAAGGTTTTTTTGCTGGGATATCGAAGGATCAGCGGTGAGCCATTGACCGCCATCCCCTGATCAGACAATTATCAATGGGTTTCTATACACCAAATAACCAAGCTATATGCACTTTTTGTATACCATAATGTGGCGATGGTTATGAGTCACAGGGAACAACAATACATACGTTGAAACTGCGGATGGCTCTGTCACAGGATTCTTTTGTTCTGTAGTTGATGAAGGCACAGTTTTGTTCCAGCATCATCTTGATGCTGTGAACTGCTCCAACCCTGAGAGAGAGAGAGAGAGAGAGAGAGAGAGAGGAAGCAAAAACATTTTACCCATTAATCATCAAGTCACTGTCGTTATTTAACAATTTTAATATATGAAAAGACTGTGTTCTCGTTATTTATGGGAGACGCTGTACCTGCTGAAGACCTCGTGAAGGTCCTTGTAGGTGACGGTAGAGGCCACGGAGCCAACCCAAATGGAGAAAGTCTCCCTGTAGGCAAAACGGAGGAGACAAAAAAACCATGAACAGCCTGAACCCCTACATCTACTACAGATCCGAACGATTTAAAATAATCCACCCGCCAAACTTACGCTCTCTCCAAGTTCTGTGGATGACACGGCGGGGACTGAGATTTGGATCTGATGCGGTCCACGGGATCCGAGTCTTTGACCTGCTGCGTTCTTGTTTGGACCAGCAGCCATTGGCTCTCCTGGAGCTTCTCCTCCTGCACAGTGGGTTGCCCTGAGAGAGAGAGCGAGAGAGAGAGAGAGAGAGACCGGTGAGCGCATCCACTGGGACTGACCTCTTTCTCCATCCTTGAGAAACATCTGGCCCTTTTTACCTTGTGTGCCCCCGATGCAGTTGTCAAGGAGCAGAGAGTTAGCGGCCTCCTCCAGCGTGCTGTGGCTCTTCAAGGCCGTGGTGCTCTGAGCCCAGGTGAAGCCCATTTCCTAAAATGGAAGACAAGAGGGCAAACTTAAAAATCAAATGGGCGACAAACAAACTCTACTCGGCGATATGTCCAGCACAAAACAAACAAAGCAGATGTGTTCTCCTACCATGAGATGCAAAGTCTCCGCACACTTCAACTCTTTGGCGGCTACGTCGCTCTCACTCTCCAGTTCCAACACCTTCCTGTAGACCAGCGAGGCGTCGTAGTATCTCTGCCGGGGGGGGGGCAGGAACATTTATTTGACGTGAAAAGGACAAAGATAGTAGTATTTACAGTGTTGGGTGATTTTGCGTTAAATAGAAAACTATAAATAAAAAGCTTAAAGTGTTTTCAGGGATAATAAATAAATCATTATAATAGACGAAATCATGAAAACAATGGCGCGGTGATTTACTTTGAGCCCATGCAGGGCTTTGCCCTTCCTGAATAAACCTTTGATCCAGTCGGGCTTCATGGTCAGAGCCAGGTCGGCGTCTCTCAGAGCTTTCTCGTACTGCTGCAGCCTCTCATAGCACAGAGAGCGGTTCCCAAACAGCCTGAAACATCATACATGATTATTAAGAACGACCTGTTCAGGCTGCAACCAAAAAAAAGACTCAGATTTAGGTTTGCGTTGTCTTACCGGAATTCCGTTGGATTGAATTTAATTGCCTCGGTGAAGCACTGCACGGCCTCGGCCAACATTCCAGCGGCCGCCATGCGGTTTCCTGAGGCTGGGGGGAGATCCACGAAGGTGGCACAGATGGGTTGGTCATAATAATGCACATCTCAATTTTGGAGAAAAAAAATTGAACTTACCAGCCATCTCTCTGCTTTGTTGCGCGTACATCTCCGCAGTGGAACCCATGGTTTTCTGTTGAGAGTAAATTTGTCAGCTCAGGTCTATTTACATCTATCTTGTATTTACATCTGTCTTGAATTTCAGCTTGTCAATGGGATAAAGTGACACACCTCTTCAGCTGGTCGAGGTTCGTCTTTCTTTGGAATTCGGAGGTTTTCCACATCTTTGGGCTCCTCCTCCGTGAGCCACTTCACTTCCAGTGGTTTACTTTGGTCCTTTTGGCTTTCTTCTGCAGGCTCCTGGTTACACGTCGCCTCGGAAACGCATTTAGCAGCACACGTGTCTGAATTATTGAAATCCAACGCCTGCGGATGATGAGGCATGGTGGTTATTTTTGGATAATCCTCCATCCTAAGTACCCTCATGAAAAATTGCTAAATTGATGTTTTGAGAGGATGGCATCAACTTAGGCACATGCCATAAAAAAAAGAAAAAGAAATCAAAACTTTCCACAAACCTTATTCTCCTCTTCTTTCTTTTTGATCTTCATAAAATATGTTTCTTCATTATAACCACTGCTTTTGTCACATTCAGCAGTTGCATCACCCTCTTCAGTCGATGTATTTGCTTCTGCATCATTTTTGATGGTTACATTTTCTATAGCGTTTGGAATATCTTTCTCTTGATTTCCTGAATCAGATTTGACTTGTTCTTCCTCCTGAAAAATTAGAAGTACAGTTAAAAGTTAAATGAGATTTGGAATGACAATTTTACACAGTAAGAGCATGTTTTTATTGCAATTTAATGACAATTTGAGTATCACAAGACTTACAGGTAAAATGTCTCCATGTGCATTCTCCTTATTTAATCGTTTCTTTTCTTTCTTGCGCTAGAACAGAAAAAAATCAAATATGCTGTTAGGTACAAGGAAAGAAAAAAAACGTGTCAAGTCAACACTGACCATTTTTTTATTCTTGTTCTTCTCCTTACGGCGCTCATCTTCTGCCATCAGTTCAGCCTCCTGAGAAATAATACATTTAATCACAAATCACAGCCTTGACTTTCCAAAAGCAAAAATCTCATCGGTTCATCTTTTAGTTGAACGTTATTGCAAAAAATCGAAGAAATTCACTTCAGGTATTGAAAAGGATATTACATTAGAAGTTGGGAAGACATGATGTCGCAGAGGCATAAAAACACAATTGAAGAGCCATACCTCATCAGTGAGTTCTTTTATCTGAGGGTGTGGCTTTATAATACCCATAGTTGCCAGGTAAGCATGATTATTATAATCTTCATCATCATCATCATCATCATCTGAGGGTGTGAGGTCATCATCCAGGTAAAAGTTCCTAAAATCTAAATAGGAAATACAAATAAGGAAAGTTCCAGAGTACAGAATTGGGTATTAACGGGAAGCACAAAAAAAAAATCAGCTTCCGTCAGTGACTTTTTAATGCATTAATAATGTGATACATGTTTATTCTCCAATTCCCCACGTGACTTTGCATAGTTCAGACGAGGCCTTACCATAGTACATAGAGTAGAATCCCCTCAGGAAGGCCTTGGCACCATGACATTCATCACAGTCCCAATCCACCCTTGAGTCCTGAAACAGAATATGATCAGGGACAAAAAAAAAAAAAAAAAAAATCAATGTGGAGTCTAATGGGTCAAAGCTATTATCTAATTATTAATTAATTGATTTGATCAATCTTTATGGTCTATCTCAAATGTAAATCAATTGCTGATTTCATTCCTATCAAGGAAAACACTGAATTCATTATATACACATTATAATCACTTACGATTACACTATAAGCAGGGCTGCATTCCAAACCTGAAATACCTGTTGCGTTTCCAGGGTGAGTCACACTTACGTGAGATGGCATGAGTCTGGAATTTTCTCGAATTCTCAGAGGAGGAAGTCCATCTTAAAAACAAAAGCACACACGCACACACACACACGCGATGTGCTGTTAGCTTTAGGGCTAACAGGAGAGATACCAGCAAATAAGTTGTCAAAAACAGTAACGAAACAGTAAATGAAAGTAATCGGTGGATACACAGTCATAGTAACACAGTACCCTCCATCTTTACCTTTATCATTGTTCTTCTGTCTCAGCATGATTTGTATTTCTCTGTTGGATCGGATGTAATGTTCTTTAAACGCAGTTGTGACAGTTTCGTTATTTGTTTGTGTTTTACCTGACGGGATGTTCCACGTCTCGACCAATAAGCGGACTTTTTTCTAGTTCCGGTTCGTGTTGAGGGCTTTGATTGGATCAACCGCCTGTCCATCATGGTGAAGGAGGCGGTATTTTAAACGTTTTCGTACTCGTACGTTCACGACGGTAAGGGTAAATACATTCTATAGTGTATGCAGTCTTACTTAGTTTATTGTTATACAATTTAATATACCATTTAGTGTTTAGAATATTGTTGGAACAATTTTCATCCAACATGCTAGAGATATTATGTAAAATAAAAATATTTTTCAGGAATTCCTTCTTATAATTATTGTTGTATCCAATCTTATTAATAAACTCCGCACGTTGTTTCGAACTTGTGTTAATAATGTATTATTTTACATTACCTATGTACCGTAAAGGTTAAAGTTTGGGCGCACGTCTGACGTCATGGTCGTTTTCTACACGTTACGGCCTCCAACGTTTCTCGATTCAAATCTCTTCTCGCGCGAGTGTACTGCTTAGCGACGCTCCCTGGATACTCGGAGGAGGGAGCGCGCGCATAGCGGCGCGCTGCGACCGATAACAACAATAACAACTACTTCTGCATCATGGAGCCTCCGAAGGTGACTAAACTATATTTAACCGTATTTTCTTCGTATTATTTTCTTGTGAGAAAGTTGTGTTGGACATTTGTGTGTTCGTCCTCCGGCTCTCTGCCGCGGAAGTCCGGCTTACGTTTGCCCAGCGTTGGCGGTTGACAGTAGCTAGCACGATGTTAACCGTTGATTAGCTAATGTTATTAGCTTTACAGTCGGTTTAACGCTCAACTTTAATGTGACAAAGCAGTGACGGCTGTGTGATGGCAGTGAGTGTGTAGCGGCTCATCAGTTGTGTGTTGATGCTTACAACACGTGTGTTGTTATTATTGCACGATATAGTGTTTTCTTTAACAAGCTAACTAACAGGAACCTGTTGACTCCACCGTAGTCGTCAACGAGTCGATCCGTGATTTATTAAGTCTTGGAAATGTATTTGCAGCGGTGGGTATATGGTAATTGTAATTTACATCTCATCGTTAACTCGTGAATTGTGCAATAACGTATTGTTGGTGAAATATGTTGTAAGTTAATTTATTATAATACTCACTGTTGTTGTCATTGTCTAAAAAGTAGTCGAGATAGTAGCGACGAGCAAGCTGGTTTTTAGGTATTACAAATATAATGTACTGTACAGTGACTTTACTAAGTTGCCAGAATATTGGTAGTAGTCTTATCCAAACAGGTAGCTTTGGGATTTTGTAAAGAGCATTGTGATAATAATGATATTGTGTGGATTGAGAAGGAGCAAGACAGTATTACAATAAAAAAAGCGAATATTTATATATTTCTTTGACGTATTAGTAATATAATAGATGTTATGATTTATGATAATAAAAATGTACGTTCTGGTAAGCTGCCCATTCTGGTTAAATAACAACTTAATACATTATGCAGAGGAACACCCTCCAACATAGAGAAAGGGAGGGGGGAGAGAGAGAGAGAGAGAGAGAGTCCGAGTCGTTATGTGAATCGAATGCAGCTGGTAGAGAAGCCGTCCTGCAGCTCTGCTGTTTTTTGGGACTGTACAGGACATTTTCCAGGCTGGAGAATAGATTTTCAAAGCATGTTCCTCTACAGTTGTTTTTTTCGCAAATTATTGAAGCAATCCTCCCAAAATGGAGCCATTTTTTCACCCTCATGTTGAATGTCACACGACATTTTTTTTATGTGATTGGATCCACAGAGAGTGGAGGTCTCTCCCCGGCTGCCAGAAGAAAAAGATGTGAATCAGCCATTTGCATTAAAACAAACTGGACCGCAAAGTCACCATGGTGGACACTGTTTGGACCTCGGTATGTACATTAAACTACTCTACTTAAATAAAAAAGATATATATATGAATTAGGTTTAGGCGATTGGCAAAACTGCTTATTAAAATCAATATTTTTTTTTAGAAATGTTTTCTTAAAGTTAAATGATACCATTGTTGCTTGTGGATTCAGCTATATCTGTGTATTTAGATTTTCAGGACAGCAACTTGTCTCCAGCCCTTTCCCTGTTGCACGCGAACTCTGGAGTACAGCACAACCTCACTGAATATTCTCTTTTCCAACAAAGTGACAGTGAATTTGCCCCTTTAAGGTAATTCAGACGGTTGTTTTTTTTGTTTGTTGCAAAAATGGAATGAATGGAAGTTTGAATTTGTATCCATTTATTTTTTCAAGGGCCTATCCTGACATTTCCATGGCGTCAGACAAGTTCCACTTTCCGCCCCAGGACCGCACCACTCAGGCCTCTGACTGCGGCTCCCTCCTGCAGCACCCGTTGTCCCAGGCCACCGTCCTCTCTGAGGAGAGAAGCAGCAGCTGCTTCTCTCTGTCCTCTCACAGTCTGCCACGAGTGGACCAAGGCCCAGAAGAGGAAATGGTTCACACCACCACCACCACCACTGACAGACAGGAAGTACCGTCCAGAGAGGATGCTGAAGTAGAGGACACCTTCTATCTGAGAGAGGATGTCCCTCTACCCCAGGACTCTACGAGCACTCGGGTTTGTAAATCAGACTTTCACCGAAGGACCGTGAGACGAGAAGGTCCTCCAGGTGAGGCGTCTCTGTCCCAGCAGCAGCAGCAGACGCAACAACAACGAGCACGTTTATCTGACGTGTTTAACGTCACCGTGGGTTCCCGCAGCACTCTGCCCGACGACAGCAGCGAGGAGCTGCACAGAGAGCTGCTGGCTGAGGTCCAGTCCAAAAACCAACCACCCGGTCCACATCAAACAACCCAGAGTGAGCCGCCGTGGCCGGGGCCGTTTTCAGCCGGTCTCCAGCAGGCTCTCAGGGAGCAGGACGTCTGGTCCTCTGGGAACCAAACGGGGATGGATGGATCCTACCTGGGTTTCATTCCACAGTCTCAGTCCACTCCGGGGGTGTTTAAGGCCCCGCCCAAATCCAGTGTCAAGGTCCCAGCAGGAAAACTATCCGCCATTGAATCGGATGAAGAGAGCGCGGATCGATCTGGGACCGGGGGCTCTCCGCAGCTTCCGGTTCCTGAGCTGGACCTCCATCGCTCTGACGCAGCAAATCAGTGCAAAGAGGAACCGTCCTCCGCTGAAGTCCAGTCTCTTCCGAGTCTCAACTACCTGCAGAAAGTAGACGCGTGGAGGACAAATCAAAGCTCTGGAAAACCCGCCCTGTTTGACAGCCTGGCTCTGCAGGGCTTCTCCGGTGTGTCTCCCAAGAAGAAAGCCTGCGACGCGGTGTCCGATACTCTGAATCAGATCCTGAGTGAGCAGGTGAAGAGTCTACTCCGACAGCCTCCTAACCCGGTGGTCGCACAGAGCTCCACCGCGGCTCACTCCGGCTCCTCCTCTCCACGGCGAGGGGAGGCGGCGGGCAGCGCGCCGAGCGACAGAGACAACGCCGCGGCAGGAGCCCCCGGTTCACCGTGCGGTCGGTCGCAGTCCCACTCCTCCCTGAGCACCGTCGTCATGTCGGTCCAGAAAGACAAAAGAAAGACAGAGGACGCTCCGCTCCAGCCGTCGCCTCTGGTGGGCCTCGGTCAGTTCAGCGACGTGTCCGTCGACAGCTACACCAGCGGCGTCAAAGTGGCCACGTCTGCGGGAGCGTCGTCCGTCACCAGCCTGGAGGTGGACAACTATGTCCCGTACTGGACCTCAAAACAGCCGGCGACACCACCGTTGCCTCCAGAGCTCAACATCGAAGAGAGAATACCGGTGAATCAATCCTTATTCAATTTAAGTTTCAACAAATCATGATAATAAAGACTTGCGCAACAGAATATACACCCTGCAGCTGACACACACACACACACACCCATGTACTCACGTTGTGCTATTTTTCCGTCTCGCAGTTGTACCTCCACAACCTGGGAATCGACCAGTCTCCCTCCACAATCTTGACTCCATTCGCGCCCAGAGGACCAATCAGAGAGCCCGAATTCTCTCCCACCGATCTCTGTACCATCAAAGGATCCATCGGGACCCCGACCAAGAGCACCCAACCTTCTGAAGGTAACTTGAAAAGTGCTGCATGATTGAGTTCATTGTGTTATAACCCGCAATGAACCAATGTATTGTTTGTGTGTTTTTTTTTCCCGCCAGGTGGAAGTCCCCATAAGGGAGAGTTCTCCAGGTGTAGTGTTCCGTCTGTGGCCTCGAGTGGATCCATTCCATTTAGTTTGGACAGTCTGGGCCCGGCTGCGTCCGTCCCACAGAGAGCCAGACGGACGTCCCCTCCCATAGATACAGAATCCACCCTCACTTCTCAGCAGCCAGAGGTAGACCCCAGCTCCATGCAGCAGCAGAAGGACAGCAGCTTAATCACTACCCAGAATGCCGTGCGGCCAGCGTCGTCCCAGCAAACCGGCCGCAGTTTGGAGAAAAGTGCGGAGGATTCTTTCGGTAGCTCCAACGCCATGAACGAGATCCGCCGTCTTCTCTCTCGGGCGGAGGAAGTGGTGTCTGGTGGCTCCGCCCCCGCAGCTCCTCGTCCGCTGTCCGACGATGACAGCTTCCTCTCATTGAGGAAGAAATCCAACGCGCTCCAGGACTCCTCGTTCTCCTCCTCCTCTGCGGCCGAAGACACTAAACCTCTATCGTCTCTGCTGTGGACCGGGTCCTCGTCGGATTCCATGCTGGCGTCGGAGAAACCGAGCCAGAGCTTCGCGGTCGCAGAGATTGCGACGTCGCCGTGGCAACCGGCTCGTCCATCCACGCCATCTCTCATCACCGCACCTGCTGTGGATTCAAACCTCGTCCTCTCCCAACCCGCCCGACGAGCCGAGCCCGAAGGCTGCAGTGCCGCGCCTCCCGACGGCAACCTCCCAACGCAGACGCCCGTCAACGCCCCCCGGCAGCTCACGCCCACAGAGACGGCGGACGTCCCACCGGGGGAGGAGGAGGAGGAGGCCGGGCTCAGAGGTCCCGCGCAGAGCAGAAGCTCCCCCTCGGAAGACTCGGACCAGGGAGCGAGGAGCGACCGGAGCAGTCAGAGCTCGCTGGCCGCCAGAGTGGCCCAGCTGCTCCAGAGTGAGTCCTCGGCCACCGCGGTGTCCAGCGCGGCCAGCGTCACCGACCAGGACGAGGGCAGAGCCAGAGGTGCCACCAGCCCACACACACACGCGCACACACACACTCTGTAGTAGATTCTCTGGTCAGATGATGAAGCATATGATCCAATCCAAGTCTCACGTGGAGCTGAACATGAATACACGTCTGAAATACCCGACATGAGATTAAAATAATGTTTTTGTGGCAGAGTGGATTCAACTGAAGATATCGGGACAGCAGTGCGAGCCTCTGGAGTTGGACAAAGAAGACCGAATACGCATCGAGGAGATCAAGAGAGAGCTGCTGTTAAAATACCCAACCAAGGTAAAACAGGGTGACGACCTCTGTCGCGCCATTGGGGGAAAAAATAAATACACAAAGCCACACCTAGTCATGAATATATTCTAATTTTATTTTATTTTTTGTCACATTCTCAACGTCTGGACAGTGCAGGTGTCGCTGAGGTAACTGACGTGTGTCGATGGATGTTTTTTTTGGGGGGGGGTCTTGTGTGAGTTCTTTGAAGAAGTTAAAATATGAACTCGACCCAGCTCTGATTTCAAGGGTGTGTTGCCGTGCTGGAAAAAAACTTTGATTTAATTCATTAAATGAATTATGATTAAGACGAATCCCAAGGTTTGACGTACCTTTTTTTATTTTTTTCCCCCTGCAGAGCCAGTTGAGCACCGATACAGGGAGCAGCACCGCGTCCATTGTTGCGGTCCAGAAGGATCCGGATCCTCCGGCTCCCCCTGCAGAGACCCTCGCTGCCTCCAGGGATTTTGAGCACCAGCCGTCCCGGCCTCCGCCAGGCGCCGCGGCCAACCTCGCTGACTTTTGTCATCCAAATGCTCTAGAAGCTCAAGTGAGGGAGATTGCTGCTCGAGAAGGAGTAGCCCTCCCCAGAAAAGCCCAGCAGGCCCCCACGTTCATCTCCATCGCCTCCTTCAGGCGCTCCACCTCGCCCGTTCCTCCCTCCGGCCAAGAGCCGCTCCACCTGAAGGAGCTCTCCACCTCCGAACGGGCTGAAACCAACGACCACAAAGACAACACCACCAGACGGTCGACGCCAGGAGGCCGGCAGAGACGAGAGGCCGCGGGAGGCCAGTGTGAAGGAGAAGGAGAAGAAGAACCTCCTCCATCCTCGCAGGGTCGACAAAGGCAGGAAGTGAATATGGAACCCTCGCATCGTGGACCAGAACCGACCAGGACAGGGCACGTCTCGCACGCCCATCTCACTCTCTCCCCTAAATCCGCCGATGATGTCGCACAGACGCCGCCTAGAGACTTCGCTCCCCTCAGAGCCTCGTCGTCCAGCAGCCCCGAGTGGCAGGAGACCAGGGAGACCAGGGACACGAGGAGACAGTGGGGGACGGACGCGGGAGAGTCCTCCTCCGTCGCACCCGAGAGCAGATTCACCTCCACAGCCAAACAATCCTTCACGCCACACCACAGACAGGAAGTTCCCACAAGAGCCTTCGCCAGTGAATCACCAGGTTGGTTTGTTTAAACAATAAATAATACAATTATAAAAAAATATATGTATGAAGAGTAGGTTCAAACTTGGACTTCCTGTCATTATTATTTAAATTAGTTTCATTATTATTACAAATGAAATATAAAAAAATGGCCAACAGTATGTTTATGTATGTGTATATATATATATATATATACACCATTTTATATATATATATATATATATATATACATACATAAACACACTGTTGGCCATTTTATATATATAAATATATAATATAAATAAAATCGGGCTACATGACATGATTCATCTTATGATTAAAAAAAATATATATATATATCTTTTTTTCCGTCCCTCTCACCAGCGTGTCCTCCAGCGGTTCCCGTCCTGTTGCCATATAAACCGCGGGGCAGCGAGGAGCTCTTCTACGTCCCTCAGCTTGAAGCCGACGTCTCCTCGGCGGGACCGTCCGACACCACCATGGAGAGCTCGCACACAGGTACGGAACACAACAACACACACACACACACTTCTACAGCTGTGTCCCATGAGCCAATTGACAAAATCCTTCCTTTGTTGGAAGTCATTCTTTGGTACATTTCTACCTCTGTGCCGTGCGCCATCGTCTGATCTTTATCTGAGATATTAAACCCCGCATCAGTGAGTTTTTTTCATTTCGTTTCACATCGGTGAGCATTCGCATTGGGCCTCTGGAGTCACCGCTATTAAAATTGTACTAAAGAAATTAAATAAAAGGGGAAGGGGAAAAAAGGATCCCCCCCCCCCTGTGGTGGGTCGCAGCTGCTCTATTGTAACGTACACCAGGCAGCACATCAATTATTCATGTTCAGGGGCCTGGAGAGACAAAGAGCTCCAGCTTTCCACAGCTCCTCCTCTTGTAGGATTTTTAGTCGTATATTTTTACGTGCCTGTCTTCTCAGGATAGTTCACGTCACCATGGTAACAAAGTTATGATTGAACTGTGAGCCAGGCTCGGACGACGCCGTGCCGCCACGCTTCGGCAGCGAGGTGCTGGGGCAGCAGGACCCGGGGCTGGACCGGGGCGTCGCCATCAGACACTCGGAGGGCATCTACAGCAAGAGGCCGAAAACGGACGCACGCACGATGCAGCGACCTGCGCGCAGAGGTAAAAAAAACAAAAAACGAATGATAGGAGCTGAAAAGAATTTCACCTCTGACCTCTGTCTCGTCCTCCTGTGAAAGCAGATCAAGTTTCACAGACTCCCAAGACGTCGTCTCACGTGTCCACGTTGTCGTCCGACGACCCAGAATCCTACGGGAGAGACCAGGGGACCAGCCCCCTGCGGCCACAGCCGAGCCGTGAGCCGTTCAACTATAACAGGACGAGACGCTCCGTCCCTCAGAAGGACACTGACGTCCCTCAGAGTCTGGACCAGCTGTGGATGAGGTTCTGCGATCGATGGACTGCAGAGGAGGCGCATCCCGCCACCGACGGCGGGGCCTCGCTGCTGGAGCGTCTGGAGCTCCTGTCCCGTCTCATCCACAACACCAGAGGGAGGCAGGAGGTCAGAGAGGAGGATAGAGGGACGCAGCGGGACGTCCGAGAGAGGAGGACGTTCCATCCGCGGCCCGCAGGGGAGGACGGTCGTGGCTCCGCCCCCTCCAGCCTGTCCAGCGGCTCCTCCCAGAGTCTCCGCCTCTCTCCCGCCCACGGAGACGAGTCGGGGACGGCGTCCACCACCGCGTCCGGCTCCATGTCCACCGTGGACACGGCACGGCTGGTTCGGGTCTTCGGCGCCGACCGGGTCCAGAACCTGAAAAGCAGCCGCGGCCTCGGGAAACTCTACAAAACCATCGACAGGCAGAAGGAAGGGCGAGAACAGAGGAGAGGGAGACACCGAGACTCCGCCCACAACATCACTCCATCAGAGAGCGAATCCTCGGTACGTATCTGAAAAAATATAAAATATATATAATAGAAAAAGAAATGTCTAAACGCTTTATCTCTTCAGGTGGCTGCTGATTCCTCCACCGGCACCTACGCGCTCCCATCACACCGCGGACCTGCTGTGAAACTGGTCAGCAAAGGAATCCAGACCGGTCAGTCAAACCAAGAACGTTGTTTCACTCACCAACTCTCCAACACCCGTTCATTTGAGATTGTGACCTCCAGCTCTCATAAATACAAAAAAAACCCAAATCCTCACACTGTCATTTATTTTGCTCTTTTTCCCCAGCTGGGGACCTGGAGATCGTGAGGAACGCGACTCGCCGCCACACCAGAGACGTCGGCACCACGTTCCCCTCGCCTCACGAGTCCAGAGCGGCGAGGCGGGTTTCCTCTCCGCTGTCCAAACTCCACGCCTCCCAAAAACAGAGGAGGAGCCGACGGAGCCAGTCCCAGGCCTATCCTGCAGGTACGGAGCAATATTAACATGTTTAATACCTGAATTCATCCAGAGCTTCGCATTGATGTGAAGGTTCGTTTCCTCCAGGCGTGTCCTGGTTCATCTCGGCCGACCACCTGAGGTCAGAGGCCAGGAAGGAGAACCAGGAGGAGGAGCAGGAGGGCTGGAGGAGGCCGAGCGTCGGCCTGTTCGTCCCGCACAGCTCCACTCGTCCGTGGAGAGAACCGCTCCGACAGAGACAAATCCACCAGGACAGGGACGGAGACCGAAGGCCGAACCTCGTCCATCAGACGGAACCGGATCCTGAGCTCAGACCCAAAACCAGGTCCCCCTCAAGTCTGCCGCACGTCACTCTGCAGGTGGGCTTATTTTTGCCTCTCTGTGAAACGGCTTTCAAAGTGAGAAAAGGTTCAATGTTGAAAAACATTGCACACGCCAATAATAAGTGTGTGTATATATATATATATATATATATCTTATATTTAGTTTATTTATGTTTATTTCGTTTTCACAAACTGGAAGGAGCCACAATGGCCCATTTCACTACATATTGTGCCATGCATAACTGTGCATGTAAAGAATGAACGCCACCTTTCTTAACCTTTTTAATGCTCCTCCTCCTCCTCCTCCTCCTCCTCCTCCTCCTCCTCCTCGGTGCAGGAGGCCCTGGAGACGCGACGTCCTCAGTTCATCAGTCGCTCCACCCAGAGGCTGAAGCTGCTGGCCCTGCAGGTGGAGGAGAGGAAGCTGCAGGACGCCTTCACCAGGGAGCGGGAGCAGCTCTGCCACCGGCCCCCAGGAGCAGGGAGGCTGCTCTGGCCTGCAGGTACACAACTCCAGCAACATTCGCACAACCACACACATACACCTTTGAATTACATATGGTAATCTGATATCCTTCCTGTTCAGGCCCGGCTTTGCTGAGGAGGGCTGTTCCCAGGAAGGAGATGATCCAGAGGTCCAAACTGTGAGTGTTTCTTTTTTTATATATATATATAATTAATTTCACAGACAGGAGCATTTACAAGACTGAATTATTTCCCCTCAAAGGATTATTATTTTTTTTTATACATTTCTTCTGAACCGTATTTGTGTTCCAGGATCTACGACAATCTGCCCGAGGTGCAGAGGAGGCGCGAGGAGGAGAGACGGAAGGCCGAGTACACATCTTACAGACTCAACGCGCAACTCTACAACAAGGTACGCCACTCCACATCCTACACGAAACCTGAGCGGCGCAGAGAGAGAGGATTCATTATTCGATACGAGGATACCAGACACCCACCGATAAACTTTTTTTTTTTTTTTTATCATATTTTTCAGAGAATCACCAACCGCGTCCTGGGCAAACGAACAGCCTGGCAATGATCAAACTCAATCACTGACTTAAAAAAAAAAAAATGACACAATTGGACTAAAAATACTGGTATTTTTTTTTATTTGTTTTTGTGGATAATGTTTTAAAGTATTTTTTATGTTTTTTACTGGTGAATAATAATACATTTTTAATTCATAATTTGTGAATCGATGAGATAATTGAGTTTTAAAGTAAAAAAGAACAAAAAACAAGAGTTTCCGCTAAATTCCCCGATTGGATGGAAGACAGGAGGCCGACGTTCTAGGCTTTACCGTCTTTATTGATCAGTTATTGGTTGTGCCAGAGCAGGAAGCCACAGGAGGGGAAAAAGGTACAAGTCAGAGCTCACATAAACAACATCATGAATAAATAATAGGAGTCTTCACTTTCCCCCTCTTTAACTACAGTTATCAAGATGCACTATGCCCATGGGAGTCATTACAAAACAATACTAAAACTTCCAAGTGAGAGCAGTACTGCGTAAACGTAACATAAATCCTCTAAAATCCTTCAAATTAAAACTCAAATCCCTTTTTCACGTGATGAAGAGAAACAAAGACTCTTTGGCAAACGCGCAGTTTTGCTTCAAACCATGTTTGGTAGAAAAAGGAAAATGTAAAATAAGGCAGTGGTTTGGATTCTCGTCCAGCTCAGTAACACGACGCACGTCACAGGCGTAAAATAAATACTCCACAATTTGAAACCACAGACTAAAGTGCAGTCGAGCTGTTTTTTTTAAATAAACGTAAATCTGTAAGATAATTGAGTCATAATTACACCGTATTTAATGTGACATGTCACGACGTCATCTTCAGCAGGTTAGAATTGTGTTCTAAAAAGTCTCTTTCAAAGTAAAACCTATGATTTCATTAACGTTATCCCTTCCACACCGTCGGGTTATAAAATGGAGCACAGGACAGTTGAAGCCAATCTTTAAATATGATCGATTGTGATACAAAGCACAGAGCCGTTTTCACACCAGAGAGAGCATGCAGTTAAATATCTCTTAACGCCTTTAAAACCTCAGGTTGAGGAGTGACACTGAACCCCTATTTGTTAATATTTCCGCTGTACAAGTCAAATTTGATCAATTGATTAAATGTCTCTCCAGTCCCTAAAGTTGTTTCAGTTTTAATTGAGCCAAAAAAAGAATATATAGTGAAACCTTGAATTAGTAACTGAAGACTTTTCGTTCTTTTTGACTGACAAAAACAAACAAAAAACTGTTTTTCCAGACAAAAAAGAACAGAGCAATCAGTGAAAGATTGGAACCAATCAACTAATAGTTCTGTAAATGAATCGATCAATGGAGGCAGAATAATAATATCCAGAGACCTGTGTCTCTCCGTCGCCACCCGGTGTTCAAAGAGGAGAAGACATTTCTCACCACTCACACACTGCCTATGGGCCCTGGAGGCTGATGGTGGACCCGGACGATGATGAAGATGAGGACGACAAAAGGCGTAGGTGGAGGACGCTCAGGTCCTCAGCAGACTGTGGACTCTGTGCAGCTGGGCCTGGGACAGGACCAGGCGGTGGACCTGCTCCTGTCCCCGGGGACACGGCACCGTGACCCGTCCCACCATCACCGTGTCTCCGTGCTTCTCCTCCTTGGCCTTCAACACACACAGGGGGAAAAAAACACAGGAGATTAGAACGTCCGCAGGTAACTCATTTAAAAAAATAAAATTCCAACATTTTATTCAATGTCTTAACGTTCACCTTCACGAAGGACGTGGAGGGAAACGTGGCGAAGTCGGACGACACGCGAGCGCCAGGCTGGTGGTTGACGACGTGCTCTGCCACTTCGTCCTGAGACACGTGGAGGTGAAAAAAACATGTCGGTAAATATTATATATATATATATATATTTTAAATCAGGTGAGAGGAAAATGTTTTTAAGAAGGTTTAGTTTTATCTCAGATTGAATTAAAGAACCAACCTTGAGCCTGTCCAGCGTGTCCCTCAGAGACTGGAGCCGGGCAGTCTGTTCCAGGAGCTGAGCACTAGGGGTCACTGCAGGACAATAAATAACCAACACTTACTCGGCTATAATAATAATACAATTAAAGGTCATCCACCTGCTGGTTATTTAACTTAAAGATTTAATAAAAAAAATATGCTACAAAATTATTATTTATGTGAGTAAATGTAATGTGTTGTGTTCACACCTGGAGATTTCCCCGTGATGTCGACCACCTTGACGTTGGCGCTCATCTGCAGCAGCGTCTCCAGCAGCTGGTCGGTCTTGCGGTAGAGGGCGGTGGATTGAACCTCGGGACGTCCCGCCTCTCTGCAGGGAAGGGTGGAGACGCTGAGCGGAGGCAGTGAGGCCAGCTGCACGCGCATCTTCTCCGCCTGAGGGGGGGGGGAGACACGCAGCACCACGTGTGACGACACACCACAGCAACACAACAGGCAAGTATGGCATAACGCGTTGTGCGCAGAAAACATGAATATATTAAAAATGGAGTTGACAGTATAACGCTTCATTCCTAATCCAGGGGGTGTGGCCTCGTACCTTCAGCCTGTTGTTCTCGTTCTTCAGGTTTTTGATGCAGAGTCTCTGAGCTTCAATCTGCTGAGTCAGCAGAGGAGAGTCGACCACCTGGACGCCCGAGGCCGAGCCCACGCCGGGTGCCGCGGTCGCTACGACAACGACGACAGGCAAGCGAGCGTGTATTTACGCGCAGTGTAGCACAGCGTGACTTTACAACACACACACCGATGACCATGCAGTGATCACCAAACACGGTTTGAATTCATTATTCGCATGCGTGTCGTATTTAACCTGCTACAGACTCATGCTGACTTCATTCTTATGAACATGCAGGATGACAGATGTCAATCAAACCTTTTTGTTCCTCTGCAGGAGGTGAAGAGGTTAAAGTGAAAAAGAGGAATTGCACACAAACCAGTGGAAAGTTAATTAACTGGATGTGTGATCCTATATTAATTGGACAATAATCTGCCCGACGATTGTTTTTGTCTCCTCCACAAGTTTTCCCTCCGCTCACCTCCTGCCATCCCCGTGACGATGGAAGCGATGCCCGATTGGCCGGTTGCCCTCAGCCCCTCCGCCGTCATCTTTGATTGGCTGTTGATCCGCTGCTTCAGCTCCGCCTTTTCCGCCTCCAGCTGGTCGATGTCGGCCTGCAGCGCGTCCATGGTCTCCTCGAACTCCCTGCGGAGAGGCGAGCGGGACGTCACGCGGCCGAAAACCTCAGATGAAAATTTCATCCGTGATCTCACTTCTCTTTCTTCTTCAGCAGCGTCTGCGCCTCGTCCAGCCGAGTCTGAATCTTCTCCACGCGCTCGTCCGCGTCTTTGGACGAACTGTCCAGCTTCTTCTCCAGCAGACTGAGGCGGATGCTGGCCTCGCTAAGCTCCTCCCCCTAAAAAACAACATGTATGAGGTGAATTCCTTGTAAAATCATCTCCGATCAGATTCTGAAGCCCGGTCCTCTCCCACCTTGATCTTCAGGGACTTCTTCAGCTCTTTAATGACGGTTTCTCTGTCCTCCAGCTTCATGCCCAGGCCTTCGGCGTCGGTGATCTCCGCTCGCAGCGCCGCCGCCCGCGCCTCCACAGGTGGAGGATTCTGGGAAACGGCAGGTGTGTGTAAGCGGACTGCGCAGGATTATTATTAATGAGCTCTTCTTTTTTTAAATTACCCTGTTCTGAGGCTTCTCGGAGTCGAACTCTCCCTCCTGCATGGCGGTGGCCATCTTGTTCATGGTTGCTATGACGATGCAACAGGACTGGCGCAGACACTCGTAGGGGTTGGTGCCCTGGGATCCGTAGATCTGTCGATCAGAGGATATTTTTGAGTTACGATTATTTTTTTCTTTTTTTTTCCTAGTTCTCTATCGCACCTGTTCTCCGGCCTTGAACGCCACGTCCTCCAGTTTGACGGCCGACAGCCCTTCCTGTTCGCCCAGCGGTGACATCATCTGTGCGCCCGCCGCCGCCACTTCCTGCAGCACGGCCACCACCCAGGTCAGGTGCTTCCTGCAGTCCGAAAGCGTGTCCGACACCTGCAGGAGGGGGGGGTCAAAAGGTCAGCACGGAGAACGCGAAGAACATCCCGAGAAGCCGGCACCCCCCTCCGGTCGCCACGGTTACCTGCGGGCCGAAGCTGAGCGCCGCCGGGATGCCCGGCGCGTCGGTGCCCGGCATCCTGCGGCGGATCTTCTTGCAGAACTGCCGGATGTCGCTGCAGGAGGTCTCCAGGTCTTTCAGCAGCACGGCCAGGTCGGCCTTCTCCTGCCCGGCGTGCAGGAAGGCGCGCAGGCGGCCCACCTCCACCGCCATGCAGTCCAGTGCACTCTGGGTAAACTGCACACAGACCACAGCGCGTTTAGCATCCGGCAGTCCCTTCATACTTTGCATCCTGAAATGTGCTGTCGCTCACCCGGATGTGGTCCGCCAGCTGCACGGTGCAGTCCTCGCTCTGCTCCACCAGGTGGATGCTGTACAGGTGCTGCACAAATACCACAGGCGCGGCTGATATTTATTATATATATATATCTTTCACTTTGTGGGGACACATTTTAAGTCATGGGCCAGAAGTGAATGTAAGCGCAGCGTGCGTGTGCGCGTGCGTACCTGGTAGTATTTGATGGCCTTGGTCAGCGGCTCCACGTGCACCGTCTCGTCCAGCTGGTCTTTGTGCAGCAGGTCGATGAGGAAGTCCAGCGAGCGCTCGTGGACGCTCATCTCCGGATACAGAGCGCCGATCTTCTTGTAGACGTCCACGCCGCACTGAGCCAGAGCCCTGACGCGCGCGCGCACACACACATCAGTGGCCACTCGCGCGCGCTCCTGCCGTAAATGTGCCCGTATGTGTGTGCGTGTGCAGACACGCGTGTGCGGACACGTACTGTTCGTATTTGTGCAGCGTGGCCTGCAGCAGACTCAGGGAATAAACCAAACCTCCGGCGAAGCTCAGCTGCTCGCCGGCCGCTCCTTTAAGCCCCGCCCTCTCCGCGCAGCTCTCGTTCAGCTCGAACTTCTCCTGGGCCTGTTTGCTGATCAGCTCCGCCTGCGCGCACACACAGATGTAACCCCACCCCGTGGGCCTCTCTCTCCCGCTCGCCCTCGCCCCCCCCCCCTCTCTCTCTCTACCTTGCAGATGAGCCTGGGGATGAGCAGCAGCACCAGGATGCAGTCGTGGTCTCCGCCGTGACGCAGGAAGGACTCGGGCATGAAGGAGGTGAGGAGGGACACGTGTCTGTTGGCCTGAGTCACCTCCATCTTCCTCAGCTCCATCTCGATGGCCTGCGCGCGCACACGCACGCACGCACGCACACACACACGCACGCACGGTTAAATGGGAGACTGGATCGCACCCTCGGATTCTAATCCCCTCTCAGTTCTCTGCCGACCTTGGCGTAGGCCTTGGTCTCGGCGAACTTGATCTTGAAGTCGAACATCTCCGCGGGCGGCGGCTGCTGCTGCTGCAGCTCGGCCGAAGCTTCCTGCTGACTGGTCAGATCTCGGTTGGCTTCCTGTTGGGAGAGAAAGGCGGCAGGTAGAAGCGCAGCAGGTCGCGCCCCGTCAAAAGGGAGGCGTGTCTCACCTGCAGGTGAGCGGTGAGCTCGCGGTACTTCTTGATGGTCTGCTGATAGTCCGCCACCGTCTCCTGAGCCGCCTCCACGCGCTTCTCGGACTCCCGCACTCTGGCTCCGCCCAGATCCAGCATCTCCCTCAGCTCCAGCTCCGTCTCTCTGGCGTTCTCCTGCAGCTCGTCGTTCATCTCGTTGATGGCTTCCTGTCGGGGGGAAGGCGCGCAGGGGGTCACATCCCGTGCAAGTCGGGGGTCGCTGTAGTCTTGGTCAGATTATTAGGTACGCCCGTCTAAACACGAGTCTCAGTGCTATAAATACATGTTGACTGGGAATATGGATCCATGGTGTCCACTCACCAGGTCGTTGACCGTCTCCCTCAGCTCCCGCACCTTCTCCTCCAGGTCCAGGTTCCTCTCCGTCAGAGTCTCCACCATCTCCTCCGCCCCCAGCGCCGCGTCCACCTGGAGCACAGCGAGCGGCGGGTCACAAACGGCAGATTATTATTATTGTATTGACAGATGATTATTTACGCCTCCTGCTCCTCCTCCTCCTCCACCCACCTGCTCCTTCAGCTCGTCGACGGTCCTCTCCGCCACCGTCATCTCCTCCTGCAGCTTCTCCTTCTGACTCCTCAGGGAGTCCAGCTCCACGTTCTTCTTCTCCATCTGCTTCTGCAACTTCACGTGTTCCTGCTTCTCCGAGGAAGACAGGTCCCGCATCCTGACGCCCGGCAAAGACCACCGTTAACACAGACTAATAATAATAATTATTATTATACTAATACTACAAATAATTATAATAAAAATTATATAAAAAATAAAATTAATTATATCAAATATAATAATGACAATAATGATTAAATAAAAAATATAATAATGAAAATAACGCATCTGTGTCGGAGAGTGTTGATGAACCCACCTGACCAGCGCCTCCTTCAGTCGGCCGTTCTGCTCCTCCAGCTGTTTCACATGGTAACTCGACGCGGCGCCGTCAGAACCTGAGACACACACACACACACACACGCACAGACGGCTGAAATCGAACACACACACACGCTGCCCGCTTGTCCGAAAGCAGATATTTCCACGTTACACGACAAATTCCTACCTTTCTCCTCGATCTCGTGTTTGAGGATCTCCAGGTCCATGGTGAGCTCGTCCACCCTCTCCTTGTGGGAGTCCACCTCCAGCTGCAGGGACTCGGCTCGCTCCTCGGCCATCTCCTTGTCCAGCGTGGCCATCTCGATGGCGTCCGCCGTGTCCGACATCTCCTCCACGTAGCGCTCCTTGGCCTCCTGCGCCTCCTTGGCTTCCTGCGTGCGCCCAGAGAGAGAAAATCCCTTTTTGAAATTTCCATCCTTCCTCTCCGTCATCGTGACCTTCTCCGACCTTCCCTCGTTCCCCCTCTCACCCTCTTGGCCTCCTTGAGCTGCTTCTGCAGCTCGGCCTGCTGCTCCTGCATCTTGCTCTTCCACTCCTGCAGCTGCTCCAGCTGGATCTTGTGCTTCTCCAGCTCCTTCAGCTTGGCTTTGTCCTCCGTGCGCTTCATCTTCAGCGTCTCCAGCTTCTCCTCCAGGTCCTTCAGCTGAGCGCGCAGAGCCTCCTCCTCCTGGGGAGCCAGATTTTTGGTTATTTGAACACGCGTGGCTTTACGTGACGCCGTCCTCGCCACGAACAAATAAAGTGGAGCGAATTCTCTCGGTGACACTTTGCTCTTTCCGTGCGTTGAAAAGCTTGAAATTCACTCGCCATGCAAAAAAACTCACCTCAGTGTCATCTCACACACACACACACACACCTTGTTGAGAAGAACTCCCTTGCTAAAATGTGCACACACACACACACACACCAATTAACAGCATCATTCACAAAGGTGCTTTTTAATGGGTGTGTGACAGCAGCTTCACACAAATGTTAGTGAGAGAAAAACAACACTTCGGTTTACAGGAGCCACAACGTCACACCACCAATCACTGCACCTGCGTTTCCATAGCGACGCCCTCCTGAGGGGGATACAATACAAATTGACGTCGGCTGTAAAACTGTACCGCCAGGTGACCTCTGACCTTTCTTTTTTTTTTTTTTGTATGATTTCTTTGAGACGATATAATAATAATGATGATGACGATGATGATGACAAGACCCGCAAGTGAGCCAGCACTGACCTTGCTGGGGCCGGGGGCCATAGGTTTCCCCGGGGAGTGGAGGGTGGGGATGACGGGTGCGGCCAGTGGGGTCTGGGCCGGCGTGTTGGGCTCGCTGCTGCTCATCTCTCCGGCCGAGGCCGACGCCGAGCCGGACGCCGCCCCTTTGGCGCCGGTGGCCGCAGCACGACTGGGCTGCTGTAACACAACACGACAGAAATTAGAAGGACACACAACTGCTGGGTGAGGCATTCCGAGGAGATCCTCTCAACCCCAGAGTCACCCAGAAGATATTTATTTGAATCAATATCCGTGTTTTCTCCAAAAATGTCGGGAAAACAAATCCTTATTGTAATGATGTTTTTTGTTTTGTTTTTTTAGCATTGGTCTACGGTTATGTGTTGTTGTTGCCATGTTTTTAAATAAATTATCATAAATGCAAACTGCTGGGTTTTTGGACGGAGCTCCACGATGGGCCCCAGATCTCCATTTGAACACAAATACCAAACGCAAACTGAGAAATTGTGAGGCTGCAGCTCACTGTGTGTGAAATCACTCTGCTAAGGAAAATGTGGTTTTACAGTACGTCTGATGATGGACTGACTTGGCGCACACACACACACACACGTACACACACACACACACACTGCTGCATTGATCATCGCACACATGAATATCGCCATAACCCATAGAAATGGGAAGCCCTGACGGAGATTGGACGACGCGCTCACCTTGGGCCTTCTGGCCGTGGTCTGAGGAGGAGAGGAAGCAGGAAAAAGGTCAAAGGTCAGGAGAGGAGGAGACAGGGAAGGAAACAAACAGCCGGGGTTAGTGATTCAAGGCGGAGTTCATACTAAATGGAAGAAAGAAAAAAAAATCACAGATAAAAGAAGAGTCGAATGAGCTGATGATGGCTCTGCCACAAGGCAAAGGTGTAAAACTTGATATTTTCTGTTCTGAAACGGAGATTGAACCTTTCTGCTGATAATAATTTACTCGTGTGCGTCCCTCTGATCTGTCTCGTCCTAACCGGACTCCTTGGTCCACGTGAGCCGTTCCCTCAGAGACCGGCACGGCCACTCTGACCTAAATCACTGCATTGTGTCTCCGGATGATCTGAAGCCAAAGTGCGATTCACGCGACAGCACAGAGATAATAGCTCGTTACCCCGCTCTGTCTCACGCCGAGCAGGGACATTTGTTCTCATCCCATTTCTACAGACTTGGATTGTTTTTATTTGAACAAAACTCAGGATGTCAAAGTGCATCTTAAATGTTTTTAAATATTTAAAACGATATTTGACTTGTCATGTTTTGTGTAATATTTCGAATAAAAAAATATATATCTATTTTTATTCAGCAGCTCACAGTGGCCGATATTTATTTTCCTTATCATTTCTCTGATCATTTTGTCAAAATGAAACAACCATTCCAGTTTACTGCAGAATGTAACTTCGCTCCTATATAAAAACAAAAAATGATAAAGAATACATATTGATAACACCTCATTTTATAATTTATGTTGAATTATGCACGCCTGGTGACAAACTGCATTGTTTTACATTATTCTTGTAAAAACACAAATCACAGATCATAATGTGTCTCTCATTATTATTATGTGGCTCTATCCAGGAAATAAACCTGATTATTATTGTTAGAAAACTGAGAGGATTTTTTGTAATTTTTGGAATGTGTGATAAACTAGATACAGTGATGTTCTTTTAGTTTCGATCCAGGTCTGTGCGGAGAATAAAATAGAACTTCTACATTTTACTTTCCACCC
Organism: Colistium nudipinnis; assembly: GCA_016785305.1. Taxonomy (NCBI): domain Eukaryota; kingdom Metazoa; phylum Chordata; class Actinopteri; order Pleuronectiformes; family Rhombosoleidae; genus Colistium; species Colistium nudipinnis. The sequence continues at coordinate 322,889 of JAFBJU010000174.1, forward strand.
TGACACTCTCTCTCTCTCTCTCTCTCTTTCCAGCTTTGGCTGTTTATCGTCGGTTATTGGATTAGAGCTGGACCATTCAGCAGAAATTAGCTGCTGAGCTAACAGCTGTACCAAATCAGATCCGACAGCCCCGCTAAGCCTCCGAGTGTGTTGCGCTACACAACGGACCAGGCTGCGCTCACGTCGGCCTGTTTCACGGCATCTGCAGCACAATGAGGTGACGATGGCCCTCTGCGCGATGAGGAGCCAAATCAAAGATAAAAGCGTGGATACAATGAATCTACTCCAGACACGTGTGCATATAGCCAAAAAAATTAAAATCTGCAAACAAGGCATTTTGTGATTCAGCAAAATGACCAAGAAATAAACCAGACAAGAAGATAATAAAAAAAAAGGGCAACCAAGCTGCAGGAACGCTCCTGCTTCCGCTGTGGGAATCACTTGAGATTATTATTATTATTTTTAAAAGCCAGCGAACACAAAATGAGGAAGAACTGAAACTTCACGTCAGCTCTGCCAACAAATCAAATGCAAACAAATATAACCACAAGAGAAACAGTTCTGTACCTTCCGGGGCGCAGGAGTCTGTCTCATCATATTTGCAAGAGAAGAAGACACAACACGGTCACCGACAGACACACAAACACACACAGACACGCGGGCGATCAAACGGGCAGAGACACACACACTCGTACACACAGCTGAAGCCCGACATGGGCTCACACAGGCCGACGCTCAGAGAAGCTGCAGTGGTGCAAATGGCTGCTGGGAAATTTCCTCTCCTCCTTTGTGTCCTCCTCTCTCCGCTCCTCCTCTCATAATCCTCCAGCCCTTCGCTCCGCGCCTCTTTTTCTTCTTCTCTGCTCTAATTAGAGCTCTGACATCTTCCCTGCTCCTGTTCATGGGAGACGTCTGGTCTCCTCTAACCCAACCTCCTCCTCCTCCTCTTCCTCCTCTTCCTCCCTCTCCGCTCTGGATCGTCAGCCCAGTCACTGCCCTGCTCCTGCATTACATCACTGCTCCCCCCTCCCCCTCATCACCCCTCCCTTCCTCTCTCTCTCTCTCTCTCTCTCTTTGACAGATGGGCGAGTGAAGCAGGAAGAGACCAGGGTGGGGCTGTAAACAGAGGTGAGAGGAAGAAAATGAGCATCGACTGATGCGAGCCTCCTCCGTTGCCTAGCAACGCTCACAGAGCACTCCTCTGGGCTCATTACAACCAGGCCACCTCCACCTCCTCTAAATTCAATTCAAATATATATATTTCACAGTTTCCTGACAGTGATGGTCGCCTGAGGATTTTTTTTGTTTGTTTTTTTGGCAGTGCCACAGTGACGCAATGTGTCCAGTACATTTCCAAAAGAGCCACAAATGTTTGTGTGCAGCCATCGCATCTTCCTGCGCTCCACTAATCTCATTCTGTGCTCGGCACGAAGAGAGAGAGAGAGAGAGAGAGAGAGAGAGAGAGAGAGAGAGAGAGAGAGAGAGAGAGAGAGAGAGAGAGAGGGCTGTAAGAGGATTGATTCAGTGTGGATACTCTGATTAGCTGTGAGCCTTCAACCCAAAATACACGGAAAACGCACACGACGTAGTGAACGCAGGCGGGGACTGTCTCGGTGTAACTGATGAAATACAAAAAATGTTAGATTTAAACAATAAAAAAATGTATACGTATCTATGTAGTCCAGACTGCCTTACAAACTATGTGTGTGAGTGTGTGTGTGTATCCATTACACAGCAGCTGAGGGAAATCTGTCCTGTTCAAATATTAATCTCTCTCTCCCCTCCACCTCACAGTGAAATGGGCGAGAGAGGTGGTGGAGGATGATGATGATAATGGGGCGGGTGGACTGGTATCAAGTTTCTTGTATTTGCAGCAGACAGACAAAGTCTGCCCAGGAAGCGTAACACAACACGCTCAGATAGTTTTTTTTTTTGCATAGGCAAAAAAAATGTCACATAGTTTAAAAAGACAGTTAATACCCAGTATTTTTTTTTCAAATTTATAGAAATATGGAGCTTAAAAAAATGTTCCTCCGTTTCCTTAAAAAATGAACAAAAACTAATGAAGAATCTTTTTACAAATCCCATCATCCTCTCTGTCTGGCCTCTCTATGCAAAGTGTCACTGCCAAAAAATTCGACTGACTTTTCTATAGAGACATTTAATTGCTGCTCTGAAATGAGCAATTAATGAGTTCATTCCAATTACTTGACAAAGTACAGGTACTTTATGTCTAGATATATAAATCGTGTAAAAATCCGCTGTGTTGTTTTGGGTTTAAAGCCTGGATCCGACATCGATTTTCTGTTTGGTGCAGTGACCTTCATTGTAAAGGTCAAATATTCAGATAGGAGAATTGTTTGTGATTTGCTTAATCAAATTGATGTTCCACTTTAGTGTTTAAATTCAAACTGCTTCATTTATCACATATTATGTCATTTAAACATTTCTCTGCATGTTGTGAAAGGTCCTTTATATCTGGAGACCATGAGTGACTATTAAAGCCTCCCTGTGAGTGATGATGATGAGGAGGAGGAGGAGGAGGAGGAGGAATGAGAGCCGAGCTGACAGGGAATCATTTCTCTGCAGGTTGGTTCTTCATCTCGGTCACAACCTGACATTTCCTCCAGAGAGAGAGAGAGAACTAAATGGACGAGTCAGTGGAGGAGGACAGGAAAGGAGCGCTGGACTCTCAGTGAGGACATTATGATAAATCTGCCGGTGGCTTAACATCATTGTGTCTTTAAAACCACACAATAGCCAGACATGACACCTCTTGTGGGAAGGCTCTGTGAAATGTGTTACACCTCTGAATCCACAACGCTAAAATCAACTCAGACCAAACCAACTGCGCAAAAAAAAATCTAAAAACTCTATTCTCTATGATTTTGGCTTTTTCTTAGAGTTAAACTCCATCAACCAAAATTTGTGAAAAGGAGAAAAAAAAAAAAAAAAGTTCCCTAATGAACACATCTGTTGATAGTTCTTCTATATTACAAACCAAACAAGTGGTAAGTGACAGTGAGTATAAATAAACACCAAAGTCAACTGAGCCTTCCACAAATCTCCCGAAAACCTAATGTGCTCACACAGACTCCTATGTGATCACGCTGAGTATTATGGCCTCTGGAAACCTCTTGAATAAATCAAGAAATAGAAAATAAGCGTTTAATCTAAAGTTCTTCTTCTTCTTCTTCGACATTCCTTTGGACGTCGACATGCACAGGACAGACGAACGACACTGAGCTGGACAGGAGTAGGCTGAGATTCATAAAGACGACCTGGGATGGAGTCATGGGTAAATGAGGGGTGCGGCCTTGTTGCCATGCAGCGGCGGAGGCCATTCAGAGCCACGGTTACCACGGTTACCACACGCATCACCATAACATTTAGCACCGTATCGGGGGGTGAGAGAAACATGCGGCACCTTTTTGGGTTTCACTCCTCGCTGCGTGAACGAAGGGGAGGAAAGAAGGAAACGAGGGAAGGAAGTAAGGAGGGAGGAAGGGTGGAGGTTAAAGGTCGCGTTTGACAGTGACATGCAGGAGGTGACGGGGGTTGGTGGTGGGCTGGTGCTCTCCTCTGATGGGGCACACATCCTCCATAAAATATACAGCACAGTATATTTCCCAACACACACACACACACACACACACACACACGTCATCACTCTCACTCATTTTCACACAAACTTTACAGGAATAAAATCCTATTAAAAATGTGTTAAAACGTGACGTTCTGAGCTCACACACATCAACAACTTAACATTAATATGATGATGGTTTATTTTTCCACAGGGATGAATTTTTATATTATTTTAAATATTAAACTACATAAAATATAGAGCACACTGTGTACAATGACACATTTACTTACCATAAGTAACCGCCCATTTCTTACTCGACATTAAATGCAGGCAGATTTAGATTAATAATACTATATAAAGCTGTTTTCCTTAAACACTCCATTTTGCTTTCAATAAAGGACAATGATAAACCCATGAAGAAAATGCTACAGGTCAGCACGTCTGGGTGAACTGACCGTTCTGTGAAACATCCAGTAAATGTCATTTGTTACAATATGAACACACTGACATTTAAGTCTAAATTCAATAAGACCCGACCAGATGACAACAACATCAGGAGATGGATTTTTTTTTTTTCTATCTTAGATGTAAAAACTGCGCTGACAAAAACATGGAATAAATATGTTTTACTTGCCTATTATAGATGATTCCAGACTTTGATTTTTTACACTTCTGACTAAAGAACAGTGAGTTTGGTTCTCTTCAAAAATTGTATATTTTAATTGCATTATATTAAATGGACAACATTGATGAAAGCATTTGTGATATACTGTTTATAATCCTGAAAACCTACTGCTTATGATTTGACTGTTTAAATAAAAAATATTTATTAAAATAAACACAGACTGTTTGGTTTACAGACCACTCGGTAATATCATCTAGGAAATGACCTGAATTAAATAATACCTCCGAGGGTAATTATAAAATCAGGTCACATCATCCTAATTTATAATCTCAGTGGAGGGGGGGGGGCTTCTCTTTTTGTTTCATTTAATTAATAATATGTTGACATTACAAAGCATAAAGTGCATGTGTGAGTCAACACTGCCCTCTGCTGGTCACATCATAGAACACAACCTTACTCATATTTTGAAGGTACAATAAGAAAATATATTTTTCTATTCATTTATGTTTTTATAGTTAGAAGTCTACATTTCAATAGTGAGAATTCAAAGTTATTTCCATACTGTAAATTATGAAATAATAGTTGCATGTCTCTAGATCAGTGTCGGACAACAATGCACTTAAGTTTGGTTAAGACTCTTTTAGACTGAATTAAAATAAGATGGAGCAATATTAATAAAAAAAAAAATCTTGCAGGTTTATAAAAATCATCTCACACACAAACACACATCCATACGTTCTCCGTGATAAATCAGGCTAAGAGTGTACAGATGTACATGTGTCTTTGTGTGTGTTGTATGATGCCATGAGTGGCCATGGTTCGAAGACAGGAGAACTTTGTGTTATCGCACTCACCAGTTTGGTGGACTTGGGCGTCTCCAGGATCTCTGAGGAGATAAACAGAGAAATCTGGGTTTATTATCGTTTACGAGCTACAAAGTCCAGCGGAGATCCCGGTGCAAACTAATCAAAAGTAAACAGGATTTATTGTTTTATAAGCAGATGGTCAACACTGATACAGTCTGACACACACACAAACACACACGCACGCACATCCGACTGAACTGCCCCCCCCCCCCAAAAAAAGCAGCCACTTCATTCTCTCTGCACCAGGAAGTTACTCAACAGCATTCAATGCACCAAACTCCTGCTCCATGGAGCAGCAGTGGGACGTAACCATGGCAACTGCAGCTTCATCCTTCTAACCAGATGTTAAAAAAAAAAAAAAAGGCTTTATAACATTCTTGGTGAATTAAAATAAAATGTCAGAATAAGATTGATAAAATGTCATTTGAATCGTCATTAGAAACTAATAGAATATTTTAAAATCTGAATTGAAACTTTTGAAACTGAGATTTCATTCATTTTTAAATAGCAGCTGACAAAATAACTTCTTAAGTAGCTGTTCTAGAGCTTACAATTGGAAGAGAATAATCCTCAGAACAACACTTAGAAGTGGTGAAGTTGTTTTGTGTCAACCACAAACATCAGCTGTGACCTATAAGAGTGCGTTTGTAATTAGATATTTAGTGGCGCACATTTATATTTTAGGCCTTTGGCTGACACTCTAAACCACACAGTGGGGGGGGGGTTACACTGTCTTATTATCAACTATAGAACAAACACACACACAAACACACACAGCTCTACACTGTTGTTCCTGGTTCTATGGAAGACAACTTGCATCTGTAATTATTATTATTACTATGATTATTATATTTTTTTCTCAATACAACTGCATGATTTTTATTCTCGTAGCATTTGTGCTCCCGACAGCAACCTCAATTTCGAAAATGAGCACGATTGAGAAAATGTCAGCGTTTCCGGAAGATTGAACACCCGCAGAATACTGCGTGTCCTCACCTCGTTTGGGAACTCTACCGGTGCCGGGCTCCGGTGTCTCCGGGGACGTGGTGTCTGCTCCATCGTCAACCAGCTGGATCTGAGACAGAGAGACAGACGGCGTGTCTTCAGGTTTTTAATGACAACAATATTATTCATCAGCAAAGCTGGCACAAGAAAGAGCCACAAAAATAAAAATCCGCTTGTTTATCGTTTGTCATTATGATGTGGCCCCTCGCCCAAGTGAGTCGTAACTTTCCTCCGTCACCGTGGCAACCCCGACAGATACACTACAGGGACGGGGTCAGGGTCAAACAGTCATTTAAGCAAAGTGAGGGACACAATCAAGGGGATGAGTAATATAGTCGCTAATCAATACTGAAGCGGACTCCTGTGCTTTAATGTCTCTCTACCTGTAAAGTGGAATAAACTACTTTGGGCCTCATACAAGAACCAACCTGTGATTTATCGATTATGTAAATAATACAAAAAAACAAAAAAAACAAAACCTAATGTAGAATGTGGGTTATCGCTGCCAACTTACTGAAAGGTTTTTCAACGTATTTTTAATGGCTATGGATTATTTTGGCAGCATTCAACTATTTCAACAATTCAAGAACTTTAATCTAAATTAAAAGCTCTGAGATATAAATGTGTCCATGAAAAAAATCGAAGTAAGTAGAAAATTGATTTTATTCATCATATAATGCATACGCTGTGCCTTTCGGACGCTTTCCAGTTACATTTCCCAACAGAAATTATTACGTTGTTTTTCTTCTTAAAACAGCCAGCAGCCAAAAAGTGAGAATGCCGAGAATGCTGGCACCCTTCAAAGAGCGGAGGAAAATATATCGGGCCCCACACAACCCACTGCGTCAAATCCAACCTCAAACATCTCACAGAATGAGAGACAAAACAACAATGAGAAATACAGGTGGATTAAAGGCTCCAGAGGGTGGAGACGTACTGGCTCTGATTTATAAAAAAACACATAATAGATTTCAGATGCAATGCAGATATCTTATGCAAGAGTAAAATCTGCACTGTTTTTTTTTCTTTTCCAAACTCATGAAATATGTCCCACACCTAGAAACTCCTAAGCTGTCAAACAACAGATATTTTCCCATTTATTATTAGCAAATCAAATCGAATCCATACATTTTCCTCATTACCTGCGACTGTCTCACAAAGATCCCACGATTCTCCTCGCAGGTGAAGTAGCGCTTGCCCTGCACCGTGCCGTCGTTCTTGCCCTTGGCCTCGTCCAGGATGACCCCGACCCATTTCCCGGAGGCAAACAGCGTGTTGCCGATGTACGCCACCGCGCCACGCTGCCCCTTGCCGATCACCTCCACCAGGGAGCCCACTTTGACGGGCCGCCCGCCCCCGTCCGAGCTCATCCTGCTGCTGCCGCTGCTGCTGGTCTGCGTGCAGAGAGGAAAAACCGCCGTTAAGGCACCAGTCCCACTCAAGACGATTTTAAACATATTTGGTTCAAACATAATCAGCCAAAGGAATTTTTAGTCTATTTATATTTTATATTCTAAAATAGAAATTGAAGAACAGGTCCTCGAATGAACTGAACGTGACAAGGATATAAATATGAATAAAGACTGTCGCATCCCATGATAAAGTCAGACATTTGCAATTAAAAAATGTTTTAAAGGAGCATTTCAGGACATATTGACCCCTTACTGGTAAAAATGTAAACTAAATAAAAGAGAGAACATAAAGCAGTTTCATTCAGACCCACTGAGGACCGGGTTAAAGAAAAACAAAACAAGGGCTTGTCCTCCGTCTGCACTCTGTAAATGTCACGGCTGCGCTGTCGCTCAGGAAACACACATTTTTTTCACCCTGACCCCATGGCAACCGCCATCACCTGAGGCCTCATAATGCAATTTCGCGCGGAGAACGTGTGGAGAACAAACGGTGGAGGGGGGGGGAATCATCTGGACCCCCTGGCAGATCTGCAACACTTGGTGAGCAAATGATCCTGAGTAAAGCAGAGCGGTGTCCTAGAAGTGACTCAGCAAAAGGAGCAGATGTTATAACTCCTCTCCTGTGTATATGTATATATATATATATATATATATATAAAAACTTTGTTATGAATTTTGGGACTACTATTTATCTAGTGATAATTAAAGTAGGGCTGCAACCACTATTTTCATCCCTAATTAATCTGATGATGATTATTTCTCAAATAAGCCATTCATCGACTCGTCTCTAAAATGTCAGATTTTTTTTTTTTTTGTTCAGCTCTAGAGATGATGAAAACAGCATAAATACGAGACATTTTACAGCAAATCCTTTGTATGTATTTACATGTAATATCTGGTTAAACCAACAACATCTACAGGCCTGTAACAGTCAGCTAATCCACAGCAAGGTGACGGCATTAAATCTATTTAAAGTATACTCTGGAATGTGGAACTATAAGGAGTGTTTTGTGTTTTCAAGCATAAGCTCAAAGGTGATGTCAGTTCTTAACAGGCATTTGAAACAACGTACACACTGAAGCTGAACGTATAGAAAAACTCCCATCAGCCAGATTGTAGGAGGAAAAGTATATATATATATAGCATAGTATGAATTATATATAAAAAATATATCAAATGAAACAGTGACAAATTACATCTTTTATTCACATCGCGGTGGACATATTCATTGGCGTTATGCAAAACCCCAATCTCCATGGTTTATAAATGTATTATTCACAAACACCACATTGCAAGAGATGCCGTTTATAATGGTTCCTTTCGTGAAGAGTTTACGTCACAATCAAATCTTTTATTTAAGCCATCTTAATACAACGTGATGAAATCCCTTTGGATTCACGACAGAAGTAGGGAGGTAACGTGGATCAAACGCACACGTCAACAATCCAAAAATCCAAACAATCCACATTGTGTGGAACTTCTTTTAAAGTCACTCAACAAAGCGGCGTCATGAACATGTGAATAAAGCTCCGACCTGTTCTCCACGTGCTGGAGCCGGAGAGGACCCGGACGGGGTGAATTATTTAGTGCCACTCTGCTCTTACGACACACGCAAGCTCGCACCGACGACAACGACACTTCAATAAATAAGATAGAAAAAAAAATGTGGAGGAACACAAAAAAAAGAGAAAACACTGATGTCATCCCGGGCCTGACTCAGAGACCAATGACAAACAGGAAGTGTCCTGCGGCCCGTAGTTTTGTGTGTCCATTGTCTGCCGACAACACACACACACACACAAAATAAAAGCTGATGAACCCATCACCTGCCGGCGGCGTGGAACCCGGGAGGAGCGTGCAAGGCGAACAAAGACGCCACGGCTCCTGGATTAGAGGACCCCCTTGTCCACGGGGAGGAGATGACAGGGTGAAACTAATTGATCAGACGTAACCAGAAACAATGGCGCACCAATCGGGGGACCAACTTCAGCACCACACCACCCGGGCCCCCATTCATTCATCGAGCTGGGCGCACTCACCCGGGTGTATGTGCTCCTCCGAGTCTGAGACATGGCTCCTGGTCGCTGTGAGCCCACCACGGGACCCCCCGAGATTGACTGAAGGGCCGTGTTATTGAGGAGATCCAGACAGATAAGAGGAGGAGGGAGGAAGGAAGGAGGCTCGGTGCGTCTCCTTCTGTTACAGAATCACACCATCCCTCTCCTGAGCCTCGCAGAGGAGCACCGAGTGCTCCACAAAAAAAAGAATAAAGTCCCCGCGCCTCCTCTGAGCTCCTCACAGGGAGGAGGAGGAGGGGGAGGAGGAGAAGGAGCAGACAGGAGGAAGTTAGTGCCGGGGCAGATCTTCACTTCCTGATGGTGAATGGACCGGAGGACCCAAAAAAATTTAAATAAAAAAAACAGTGCAGCAAAGGAGGAATAAAAAAAGAATAAAAAGAAGCCCAGCTAGGTCTGATGCAAGTGCATCATCTGAGTCGTAGCACTGCGCTGTGAGGCTGGTCTGCCCAGACTCAGCTCCTGGGTCCTAAAGCCTGCACGCACACACGGCCCTCCACAGCAGCATCATGCACCACCTCATCAGTGAGGTAAATGGCATTTAATTGACTTATCAGAATATTTAATATAAGTCTGGCAGATGTTGAACTTCCTTCTGCTCAAAGTGTCAGACAGCGTTTTGTAAAAAAAAAAAAAATGAATAAATAAAAACATCCAGTCTAGAAACTAAAGATGCAGAACACGGTTGTTTTTTTTTCCCCAGGCAGGAGGGAGGTGAACCAGTTCAGCTCCATCTGATGCCGTTTCATTGTGGGTGTACACACAAAAGGCCCAGGTGATAGAGCCCAGTCTGATGCCACCGTGGCCCATCACAGAGCCAGGATTAACTCTCCTTTATCAGCCCCAACTGCATGGCTGGGCCTTTTTTGTTTATTTCCCCCCCTCCCCAACTCGCTCTCCTCTCCGTTTCTGTGTTGTCATCTTTTTGCATTAGAAGCGAAAGGCTGCCGGGTTTCTGCCTGTAAAAGCGCACGGCTCAGAGGGCTGATGAAAGATATTAAAGAGGCAGCACAACAAAAGAAAAACAGGCTTTTAGGAAGCTTAAACAACCAAGCTTGGACCAGAAAAACTAAACTGTCTCTGAGCTCAGTTTTATCCTTTACATACTAATATATATCATATATACACCAATTAATTGAGGCTGTATATGACTTGGTGGTCTATAAAACATAATACAGTGAATATGAAATCTTTGCAGTCTCCTGCACCCTTTAATGCAAATGACAAAGGCGGGGGGTGGTGGCTTTTTTGGGAGGAAGGGAAAATAATAATAATAATAAATAATCATTCAGAAGAGCTGAATCCACGCAGAGGACGAGGACAGATCAGCCAAACGTCTGCTGCAGACACCAGGGGATTTGTAAAGGACCAAACACTGGGACCACTCCAGTCAGTCGGCACCAGGACGAACACGTCAATGGAGCGGAAATAAGGTAAAAAATAATAATAACCGTGTTTGCACATGAGACCGAAATGACTACTTTGGAGGAAGGACTATTTATGCAAACCCAGCGTCATTGTCCTAATGACGCTTAATTGCAAAGTGCTGTGTCACAACTCAACAAAAGGAACATTTTTGGCTACGTCAGGGGGAAAAAAATATATCTGATTATAATGATGTTAAGATGAAAACATAAACCATCTACTCACTACTATAAGGATAGTGGCATATAACTGTTTTTTATCTGAGTGATCAGTGGTTTCACCGATTGATTCTTGATTGATTTCATTTGATGTTATTACTGTAAGTGACATTCCTGTGTTATTTAAGTTCATTTAATCCACTTGAACAGTTTTTTCCCAAGATTTTGTAAAACATATAAACTTTCCTGATCTGATATTTAATGTGAAGATGTACATAGGACTTATAATATCGGTTTTAAGATGAATAACTGACACATTTAGACACCATTTTGATATTCAATGACATAAGTCACAGGCTCCAGCGTCCTAACAATTGAAATTATTATCTCATTATTTGATATAGAAGTCATTTCAAATGCAGCCCTAGTTACGACAGCCATTAACTCTGTGCTCTCATGTATGTTAATGATATTCAAGTCTGGTCTCATCATGATGAAAGAAATATAGGTCATCCATAGAAAAAAAAGGGGGTCAGCACCAACATACACAACTTCAAATTAGTATTAAATGAAACACAAAAAAACAAAACATCCTTCTTAAGAACAGATTTTAAAAATACCTTTAGATCTAATATTCGTGGAGATGTCAAATCTGTCATTTGGTGCCATCTAGTGTGTTAAACCCCCCCCAAAAGCCACAGCTCCAATTCCCGATTCATCGTCCAGATTACAGTTATTCGGTAGATTATTTACTGAACAGCACTTTCTCTACATTTTTCCTATTTTGTTTTATTTTTTTTCCACATTTTCTCTCAGCCTAATCTGGTGGGAATCATCATAAATCACAGCGTGGGTGTGGCACAGACTGACAGGACATTTATCCCGACAGATTAAGCAAATTGGATTAGAAATTAGGAGGAAAAGGAGTCTGGATTTGAGATTAATTCATTTAAACGAGACGAATCATTCAATGTTTCCATTAGGAATGTTACTGGTGCACACTGGCTTCTTAAAACCACCAAACACACCTCGTTTGACATTTATAACCACCTTTGCTGCTTAAATATCAGTTTGTATATTACATGATTATCATTTATTAGATGTAATTGATAATAAAAACATTATTTTGACGCGTATGGCCAGGGCTGGTTGCGTGACACTCCCTGCACCGGCTGCTAGCAAAGGTAGCCGTTAGCCCAGATTCTCAATTACAGAAAAATGAAATTAAATACTAATAACGGATTGAATCTAACAACACACACATTAATACAACCCAGAAACGCGGCTTTATGTATTTAAACTCCGTCATCAATCGTGTCAAAGACTAAGAAGAGCTGTATCTTACCTGTTTTCTTGTCCTAGAGTCCGGCTAACCGTTCAGCTCCGTCCCCCCACATGCTACAGCCATCCCCGGAGGTCTCACTGGACACATCCGGCACGAGGTGTCCGGGCTGCTGCCTGCCCCGGCCGGCCCGACACCTGCCAAGGGTACCGCTGATTCCACCACACACATGGAGCAGACTATATACATTTCTTTTTTGGTTTTTAGATTTTATTTATTATTATTTTAAATCTAGACTACACTTTAATTTGTTATACATGAATATGTTTTTGTTTTTTTGCAATTTAAATTATTTAATGACCCCTGGTTAATTTATTTTTCTTCGTTTATCTCTTTTACGCATAATCACTTTTTTCTGTTGGCAATCAGGTACAAATTAGGGTAAATTAAGTTGTAAATTAACAAAAACATTAAAAAAATAAACAGAGAAAGACAATCAATCAAGGCAGAATTACAACCTGACTAAGGAAAAATCAGAAAACAAGACCAGCTGTTGGTGATTGAAAGTCACTGATGGATCCACATGTGTTTTTCTTGTGTGTGTGTGTGTGTGTGTGATCCACATAGTTAATACATTTTTTCATGTTTCATTTTACAGTCTGAGTATTTTCTCAGTTTTATCTGATCAAAAAAGTGCATCAACAAAAAAAAACGTTAAGTTAAAAGTTGAGAGACGAAAATTGATGTTCTTTATATCCTGATTCAATAACATAAATGGGATATGAAAAAAAAAAACATTTAGAGGAAGTGTATGTTTTATTTAATGTCAGGTTATTGTCAGTGAACAATACATTAACACATTTAAAAGCAGCACACTTTTGCAGGAATATGTCTATTTCAGTCATCAACGATATTAAAATGGTTTCATATTTTTCTCATGGTTGATTAAAAACAAGAATAAACCCTGGTATTCTGTCTTGAGTGTTTGGAATGCTGGGTAAAAACACAAGCACAGAAAACTGGATGAAATGACAATGTTACAGGGAAAACACATTGAGTCTCTTCTACTGTTTCTGCAGAAGCAGTCTGTACTCAAACAGAGTGAAGTTCAGGATTTTGGCAGCCCCCTCCGGGGCGACGAACTCTCTGATCTTCTCGTAGCCCATGGTCTTGTAGAGCTTTTGGGCATCCGTCTGCACCACGGAGGTGCACAGGGTGACGGCGGCGTAGCCCCTGTCCCGCGCGAACTCCGCCACTGTCCCGCACAGAAGCTTGGCGATGCCCATCCGGCGGTGACTGCGGCACACGGACATGCGTTTCAGCTCCAGGCACCTGTGCGCCTCCTCGGCGGGGAGGCACGCCACCGTGCCCACCACCCGGCCCTCGCTCTCCGCCACCCAGAAACACGAGTCCCGCCCCCTCAGGTAGGTCTCTGTGATGTTGTTGAGGTCCTTGCTGAGGGAGGTGTCGATGTATCTATTGAACATGTAGCTGACAATCTGCCGGACGCCGGCCAGGAGCAAGGTGACGGTCATGATGGGGAGCAGGAAGGACTTGGAGCTGGTGATGAGGGCGCAGAACGTGCACATGAGAACCATCTGGCTCAGCGGCTGCTTCAGGATGTGCACGAAGGACGAGGGCATGTGCTCGCTCATCCCCATAGTGAAGAGCTCCCTCACCGCCTCCGAGTCCTCGTCTCGGTATTTACGCATCTGGACGTTGGCCATGGCTCAAGTCGGCTGATAAGAAATTATAAATAAACAAAGTATGAAGACATTACTCTGAGGACCAAAGCCAGGTACATTTTCTCTTACATGAAAGTGAAGCCTGAGCTGATCAGGGAGTGTCGGGAGTTTTATCTGCTTCACACCTGCACCTTTGTACAAGGAATGGTTGGAATTGATGAGATCATGCCACATCTTAGAAACTTTCATAGATTGGTAGATGTTTTATTTACAGTCAGTGATCAATGACCCCCATCAGTGACACTAACCGGGGTCGTTGACCTTTAGGTCAAACCTCTAAAGCCAAAACCTTAGTCCCAGCTGGCCCAGATTAACCCGATGAGGAACTAAGTGACATTTATTTTATTTTTTAAATATTATTTATTTAACGTAATTTCAATTTAAATACTAATTTACATTATCTTTGTTTTCTATGATATTATTGTTGTCAGTTTTATGTTGCACCAACACACCACAGAGAAAAAAATCCTTGTGATGACAAATAACTTGGCAATAAAGATGTTGCTGATTTTAATGAACGCACCATGGCCCTTCCATGCAAAAATAACTGTCCACTCTGGACCCTGTTATTCTCTGACCTTCAGCGTGACATCATGTATCGTGAAATTGGTTTTCAAGGTTATGACGGTAAACCGAGTCGTGTAATTAATCCCTGCGTTATTAAACACTACATTGACTTGAGCTAAAACAAATAAACACAACTTTAAATCCTTGACGGTGAAAGACTTGACTCCTGGCTATAAGCTAACGCTTAATTGTAGCTGTGCTAGCATCATAAAGCTGCTGGTTGGAGGCTAAAACCTCTCCCTGGCACCCGTCAGGTAGAACATACAAAATAAAAATAGACTCACCTGCTTCTGTTTGAAGTAGAAAGTGGAGTGTGAATGTAGCACAATTTACAAAAACTCCACAAATCTTCTCATTTCATCTTTGTTTGACTTGACCTGGGCAGCCGAGGAGTGCTGCATTCACGTACGCTCATAAAAACGTGATAAAGAAGATTCTGTTCAGCGTTGAGGTTTCGTGACATGTAAGTGCGTCTCTTTCCCAACAAGTTGGTTACTACTACTGCTACTACTACAATTAAGAAAGTAATACTTCCATTCAGAACATGTCAGAGATTATAGATATAGCGGACTAAAAGTTAGAACTAAGGGGAGGTCTGTTTTTCTGCAAGTCATTACTTTCGGACTATAAAGTGTCACCTGAACGCAACTTGAGCTACTTCCTGTTAAATGTGGATTGGCTGTCTGTATGACGTAAGCACTAAGGCAATATTGTTTTAGTAAATGACCCGAAAGGTTACATTTTCTTTTCATTCTCTCTATTTAAATGTATCTGATATACGGGAGTTTCTTCTACATTATATAATGATTATATACATTGTAAAACATATGTATATATATTTTTTTTTAAGAGCTTCTTTAATTCTACAGTTGTTTGTTTAGACACCCCAAGAATAGGTGGTGGATTTATTTTCAGTATAACAAATATTAAACAGATAATTAATATATTTTACTATTCATTTGCTATTTATCCTGTTTTTTTATGGTTTATATTTTGGATTGATTGATACCTGAAAACTGAAAGCTAAAAACACACAAAAGTAAGTGATGTTCAAAGAGGGCACAAAACACAGAGGTCAAACTCTGCTGCCATAACATCCCAAAAAGCAATGACTGTTGTCACAATAACATATGCAGCAGATGTTAGTTTACAAGGCACAATAATTTCAAGGTATTTCACAACTTATCAAGACTGAAAAAATAATTTATTTTTCCCCTTAAAATAAATGTATCTGATTTCACACATTAATTGATTATTTCAAAAAAAATCCCTTTTTAAGGAGTAAACATATTACTGAATTGATAGTCATTAAAACATTCAAAAATACAGTATTTTTCCTTCAAAACATTTGACAAAACTTTTCCTGCCCAGCCGAGCCAGCAGAGAAACATGCAGCTCATATTACTCCTGTAGTTCCAGTTTGTGTGCTGCTCCGTTTTAACCCAGGTTTATTTCCCCAGCGAACATGGTGATGAGCAGTATGATGGTGAACCCGGTCAGCAGGCCCAAGTTCTGGATCATGAAGAAGACGATCTTGGTGGAAGTTTCTTTCTGTTCCTGGGCTATTTTGTCCATCTCTGGAAACTGTGAGCGAGGACGACAATCATAGCTTTTATACCTGTCACAATCCTTTAACACACCGTATCTATTTCACTTTCTTTTTTTTTTACATTTTAAGAAAAAAAAAACATTTTAATGAATGTTCAACCATTTTTCTTAAGTATCTCCAAATATTCTTCTGCCTTTGAGCCTCAGCCTTGTTTGTCCATTTTATTGAGGGAATTTTCCCGCTCCAGGTAGTGCTATGCGTCTGATTCCAGGTCAGTTTAACTCCCACAGCAGCAACAGACAAGAGGCATATTCATACCCAACCCTCCACGGTGTGGTCTAATGATGTCATTCTAACTCACCATGTCTGCCAGTGCAATGTACAGGAACATTCCTCCGGCCACAGCAAAGATTGCATTGGGGGCAACGTTGCTCCCCAGCAGAATGCCAAACACCAGGCCGACGTAGCAGGACACGGCCGACAGCATGTTGAAGAAAATGGCCTGTGGGATGCTCATGCCAGAGTTCAGGAGGATCACAAAGTCACCTGCCGACACAACAGTTCAGGAGAGTTAGACAAGAAATTTGGTGACCTAGGATTTTATTTTTATTTTGCCAAAGATGATGATACAGCTTCTACCAAATGCAATAAAAGGATTTTTTTCAAGGCCCTTGTATTATACGTGTAAAGATATATATCTGGTCATGATTAAATCACCATTTATAATTTTAGTTTGATTTTACAAAATAAAAGAAAACATTCTGCCTTGTCTCACAATATCACAGATGTGTTTTATCATCTTTACCCAGCTCATGACTTTAGGATCTTCATAAGAATTAAAAAATGACATTATGTGACTTTCAGGATTGAGGATTTCTCACTGTCCACTCACCCAGCTCATGGGGAAACTCCTCGCACACGATGGCAGTGGACGTGCTGAATCCGGCCAGAATGGACACGGTGAACGAGGCGCCGATGGCCAGGCCGTCGATGAAGTTGTGTAGCGCGTCGCTCAGAGTGATCATCCACGCCACCGTCTTGATGCTGCCGACGCGCTTGCCACGCAGCCAGTGGCACATCACGCCTGACGCCTGGACATCCTGGGGAGCGAGGTGGCAAGGGGTTAAAGCCCCGAGGCTATTTGGCCAGTGTTTGATTTCACTGAAGAAGAGCCGAATGCAAATAATGACATACAGTGTGTGTGTGTGTGTGTGTGTGTGTGTGGATTTAGAGCCACTGAGAAAACACAACGCCATGATACAGGAGCAGTGCGTTTTTAAAAACCAAAGTTCAAATCAAACCCCAGAAAATAAAGGACAAAGTTGAACCTTTTGCTTTTGGCACGACCTGATCAATACTTTGTTACGGCCATTTTCTTATCAATATTTAATTTGAATAAAGTCTGACTTCTTTAATACGCAACATGTTTTATTTAAAGTCATAAATATATTACAATTTTGGCTTAAGGATGATTTCTTGATTTTATTTAGGAAATAACAAATGTTACTGAAATTCCTCTGGTGCTAGATTTATTTATTATGATTATTATATTAATAATCATAATTATTATATTAATAATCATAATAATAATGCTATTGTAAGCATTTGCAACAGAAAACCCTATAATTGTAAACATAAAGGCCCGAGTGTTGTTGACGTGAAACCAGAGAGCAGGCAGACCTAAATCGAGCCTTCTATTGGCCACCACCAAACAAGGAGTCTTTGTGCAGGTCTCAGACAATTCCAGCTTTTAGCAGAGGAGGAAAAATCCTGAGCAAAGGCCTGGTCCCCGAACCCTCCGTGTCCCTGTCACTTAAGTTTGTTTGGCATTAAAAAAAAACTTTCAAAGCCAGATTCTTCCATTTCAGCGTTAAACATTAACAAAAAAAGCTCTAATCGCTCGCAGGATGTATGTCACACAACGCAACTCAGGGCCCTAATAATAATAATAAAGTTATTTAATTACAGTCCCCAGTTTATAGTCCACGATGAGGTAAGATTGAGCAAATCTCTCTCTCTCTGCTTATCTCCAAACAAAGCTGCTTAGTCAAATAAAAGATCGTAGGAGTACAAGGTGGCATGAGCTTTCATTACCCAACATGCACTGCTCAGACGCAAATGTGTTTTGGTACCTGAGAGGAGGCGGCGTGCGCGTGGTCCAGCTCCAGGCTCAGGCTGCTCTTGTCGGTGGTGCTGATGGTGGTGAGCACGATGGAGTCCTTCCTCTCCGAGAGGTCTCCGTTGTGAAGAGAGTTTTCAAGAGGCGGAGAGAAGTGGCTGTGGCCGTGCTGCGGAGAGGTCAGACATGGACGTCAGACGAGAAGAACCCCTCAGCATTTCTCAATATACTACAAATTCCTAATCTAGGCACCATGAATATTAAAAAATATATCATCTGGTTATTATTATTGAATACATCAACTAAGCAAAAAACAAGTTTATTCTCATAAACAGTAGATCAATATAATGGAACATTGTTTTTTTCTTTTTCTTTCTTTATTAAAGCTGAAGCTGACCTCTATAAGAATATAGTTCTTGTGTCAAAGGTTTCAAGGTTAAAACAACAACACGCTCCAGTTTTACGAGGGGTTGTTCCCAGATAAGCTAAATGATTGTTTGTGTTTGCATCATAACTCACACAGACATGAAAGTCACACTCACGTCAGCATGGAAGATTTGAAGTTTCCTTCACTGTTGACCAATTGTATCACCTTCATTTGAACCTTTATTGACAATATTTGGATTCTATCCGTCATAAATCTCGAATCAAGGTCAAAATACCTGACGGTAGCAACTTTGACTTTGGCGTCAAATGATTCTTTTATATGAATACTTTACATGACTCCAAGTCATTTGGATCCAAATGGAAGATAAATGAGCCAATAAATCTGGGCTGCTGTGTGTGCGCGCGAGTAAAAAATAAATAAATAAATTGTTGTGTGGTTACCTCGTGATCCATCCGCAGAGCCAGTTTCAGAACCTTCTCCACAAAGAACAGGAGATAAAATCCACCAAATATTCCCACCGCATTCCCCACGTAGTTATCAGCTTTAGGATCAAATCCCAGGGCCTGTGGACCAACACACAGATTGCACTCACCAGCAAGAAAACATCTTAAAAAAAAAAAAGGGTAAGGCTATATGATTTTCTACCCACCTCGGGTATGAGCTGGAGTACGGCGTTGGAGAAAAGCGTCCCGATGGCCAGGCCGATGAAGTAGGTGAGCACTTTGGGAAAATAAGGCTTTTTGGTGAAGGGTATGAGCAGGAGGCCCAGCAGAGAGGCCAGGTTGATGACGGTGACGGCCAGGAATCCGTAACCCCAAACTGTCGGGGGAGAAAGGATAAGCAGCGTCAATCATCAAGTCAACAGTAGAGTTCCTGATTTATTTTGATTCAAATTTTTATAGAAAGCCAAAATATGCGTACAAGACATAGCACGTGTGATCAACATTTTCGGTTATATATCATGAATATATAAATATATGAAAATTAATAGATAAATATTCATGTGATAATGGGTTTAGATATCAAATTTAAATATAAAAGCATCCACAATAGAATTGGTTGCTGAAGCGGAATAATACAGAATAAAATAATAATATAGAATACAGAATATAACTAATGATTTCTGTCCTGAAAAACCTCAGCATGCGTCACAAGATTTTTTATATATTTTTTTATTTGCTTCCTTTAAACAAACTTGGAGAAAACGGTACCTTTGTAAGATAAGATAAGATGAGATAATCCTTTATTGTCCCACAGTGGGGAAATGTATATATTTTATATATATATATCCAGGATCATGGGACGGGATCGTAAAACTGTCTTTAAGACCCAGGAACCAAACAGATGTGAAGCTCAACCAGAGACACGACTCTTATTT
Source organism: Colistium nudipinnis (assembly GCA_016785305.1). Classification (NCBI taxonomy): domain Eukaryota; kingdom Metazoa; phylum Chordata; class Actinopteri; order Pleuronectiformes; family Rhombosoleidae; genus Colistium; species Colistium nudipinnis. Next base: position 343,069 of record JAFBJU010000174.1, read on the forward strand.
GTTTGCAGAGGAGAAAGGAAACAGCGTGCATTAGACTGAACAACAGTCACAGTTGGCTGTGAATGTGTCAACAGCACCGAGGACTGAGTGTTAACTGAGAAAGAGTCTCTGTGAGTCAGACCAATAATGAAATACTTATATATATATATATATATATATTATGATATCAGGTTATTAGTAAAGTTACTCTCAAATCAGCCACCATGACTTAGTCAATGAATGGTTTTACACTCGATATAAGTATTTAGTATAAATCAAAATAAAAAACACAATAAACAAAGTCGACTTAAAGCAGCATTTTATTTTTTTGTTTAAATTCTTTTTTTAAATAGTGTGATATTTTCTTTTGGCTACAGTATCAAGAAAGTAAATTGAACATAAACGAGACCAGTCTCCTTTTTTTTTTTCTGTTCCACCTTTTAAACCGGAAACGTGTGCAACCATTTGTTTTAATGTAAAGGGTCTTGATCAAAGGATGCAAAATATTATAAAGATCCAGAATAATCAGTACTTTTTTGTATTTGTTTCCTTTGTGTAAAAAATGAAGCAGAATAACCTATATTCTGTCTTGAGAGCGAAAGATTTCAGATTGAAACCAATCGAATTCACATCTGGATGAAAACAAACTTCAGCCACAGGCCCAGAAACCATCCACAGTGATTTTTTCTTTTCTTTTACAATTAGGATTATCCTGAAATCTCTAGCACCGGTGTCACTGTGGATGAAAGCACTGTTCCGGACCCAAATTCAAGGAAACAAACCCCTGTGAACTGTGAATTATTTGTGTAGCGGGGGGGTTGTGACACACGCAAGCCCGGGAGGCCTGCAACAGTGGAGATGAAGCAACTCACCAGTGTAGTCGAAGGACTCCAGAGACTTGGAGGGAGTGTAGGGGCAGGAGGGCAGCAGCACCTGGGTCAACACGGCGGGACAGATCCTCTCCAGGTGTCCCACGGTCAGCTGACTGACATTACCGAGGTCAAAGTGGGACAAGATCTGCTCTGCTGAGGGACACTGAAGGAGAGAGAGAGAGACACTGATTAAATGATCTCTTACATTTTGAAAGAACACGCATTTTTTTTTTTATGTTGCCGTTTCTCACATTTTTCTTTTACTTGTATTCCTATGAAATTGTATTATTTAAATTGGCATACAGTGAAACAGAATGCATTTATGAGATGTTTAGACATAGAAATTATATTAAAAAAAAAATTGTGTATATGCATTTTAATGTTATGTTTCAATACAGCTTCATTCTTTAAAAATGTGAATGTAATCATGTAATGTGCATCAATACATCACTAAATGCATGAATGACATTTAAAATCCAACCCGATGAGCTAAAACACAATTAATAATGGGAACTATATATTTATATGCGTTAAATATTGTGAATGATCATCAGAAATATCCTTTTTACTATTTACAAAGAAACTGTCAGGAATTATACAATATAATGACTATAACTCATATAAACACTTCTCTTGAAACAACGTATTAACTGTTCATTGAAATTCATGGAAGACTTGACTCTAAAAACGTACTTAAAACAAAATGTTTAACATGATAAGAAACCAAAGATGAGCCCATTCCATTTCTGTGAATATCTGGAGAGTTAGAAACGGTAAATCCAGTAGTAAATGTAATCAGTTTATTGTAAACTCACCTCTTGGTCTGCCAGTGGATTTCCATCATTCACAGACTCTGACCTCCTGGCTGAGATTAGCAGCAACAAATCCTTCAGGTTATGTGTGGAAATCGACGAATTCTCTCCATAGAAGAGTAAAATATTCTCCAGAAAGACGTTTCCGGCGACCTGGTGCAGCGTGGCCGCGGCCTGCGTGCAGAGGTCCAAAACCAGGACGCACGTGAGACACGTGAGGAGACATCTCAGCTTCAACATGTCGAGTCCGCAGTGTTTCCGTGTCCTCCTCTGCTCCTCTGGAGACTCCTCACAGGGACACCCTGCTCCTCCGTGGAGTCCGTGCGCAGGCCCGAGTGAGATCCATGGCGCGCAGAGCCGTGCGTAAAAAGGAGACTCACTCCGTCCGTGCTGTGCGTCGGCTCGGTCTGATCCTGCAGGAGGACTATCATCAGAGGTGGGATCGGGTTCAAAGATCACTCTGCACAGTCATGGAGGAGGGGTAGGAGGAGGTAAGGAGGAGGGGGGGAGCCGGTTCTCCCTTTCAATGCCTCCCTTTGTCACCGACTCCATGGGGCCTGCGCGCAGTCACAGGTTTGCGCAGCCATCCTTGTTAGGACGCACCATTATAGATTTCCCATTCATTATGTAGAGAGCCGAACAAAAAACGGTATCTCTTAACCTGGACCAGTTTAAACCCAAAACCCTCACCACAGTCCACATGTGTCCCCTCACTCATAACCAGGGCGTCACACCCTGAGCCTCATCAGGACAGAGCTGTGGTCCCCACAAGACCTGCTGTTCCTGACAAATGTCAATGTTTACATCGTAAAAAAAAATCCTAAAGCTGTACACAAACACAAACACATGTCTCGTTCTATATCTTATTGACATTATGCAAATCCGAACTCTGAGAAAAGTCCAGAGGAGTTGCGATGAGGAGCTAAAATGCCCACAATTTGTCCCCACAACCTTATAAAGACACATGAACACACACTTATGTTATTATAGTTGTAAATTGGCTTAATGCATACCTAGTTCCTTACCTAATTCTAACCCTTAAGCTAAAACCAAGTCCATAAACAGCCGTGTGAGAGCGTGAGGACCCCACTAACAAGTATAAAGACAGACAGTCTTTGTGTGTTTGTCTACAAAGGTGTGTTAAGTGGTAAAAACCAGCAGGATGTGCAACTCTGTAGACAGCCGTGTCTTCCTTTGATCAGTTGTGAAACAGCTGGAGGTCAGAAAGGGAAAAACAATCCGAAACATGCCAGTTGTTGTCGTTAAAAGCTTTGTGGCGCCGCCTGGTGGAAGCTGCTGGTCAATGCAGGAAAACCCAGAGACCTACAGTGATTATGGTGCAATAATAATCCTCTTCAAATTCTTAAACCCCCTCTAAAATGGTCCCTCTAAATCCATTTACTCAATCTGTGGCGTTTAAAGTATTAACAGCACATTTTAATAATTCTCCTGGATTTGATTTTGACTTAAAAACTTTCACTGAAGCACAAAAGTAAGAAGATGTAATCATTTTAACTTATTTATGGATAGTCATTATAATCTACAATTAAAAAGCCATCAGTGTGATCAGTATTTGTTTAAACATTATACATCATTTGCAGTTTATAGATCAGATTTTGGTCTGGACCCCCTGCCGAGGATCAGTCCACTGGAAGGAAAAAAAAACATAACATTTAAATTCAATCAATAAAATAAATTGATTAGACTGGGAGAACATTTTCCACAGTCTGACGACCAAATGTTCTTATCAATGATTAACGGATCTACACTGTTTTAGTTGACTGATTAACCATCAATAAAGCCAATTTGATTGCAGTTTATAAATAGTGCGCATAATAAGGAAGTGCTCTATGGTCAAAGTAGAGCGATTACTAACTTCCTGGCTGTAGCATTGAATCTGCATTTCAGAAATGTTGTTGATTAAAATAAGGAAAGTGAAATAACACTTTTGTTAAACTCTGTAATTGTCAGTGTAATTCAAATGAACTTGATGACACAACAAAGAGCTGAGAGGATTAATCAACAGAGAGAAGAAAAGAAAAAGAAATCAGTGATGAACAACTCATTCTTCTCAACTCAGCCATCATAGACACCAACTAATCTCTGGCTGTAGCTGATACTGTTAAAAGATTTGCCACTTATGTCTGTTTTGTATTACTGTAAATAGATTAAAAAAATAAATAAATAAATAAAATAAAAATAATAATCAAAATGTTTTTGCTATTTAATTCAAATATATTATATATATAGTACTAATTAATGTAACTGAGCAGATACAAATATATCACTTGTTGTCATAAATGTAACTTTTTCTTTCATTTATTATACTATTAACATAACATTAATACATATATATTATATTTGCAGACATAACCTTATCCTCCTACTTTTTACTCCATTTGGTTTTATAACATAACTGCATGTTCAGTTGCACAACAACAACACAATTCTCTCTTGCGTACTAACCTGGCTGTGGACTGTGGTGTCAGTATATGTCGGCTAAAGATGTGACGGCGAGGGATCTGGAGAGCTCAGCGACGCTGGTGGGACGCCACGCGCTGAAACGGACCGTCGTGTTTCTGGACACCATCAGGAAGCCGTTGGAGCTGAAGCGTCCCGGGACGTTTCCCACGTCGAGCCACACAAACGGAGCCACGGCGTCGGATTGCAGCGCGACGATGAGGCCGTTGTTGTCCTGCCGCACTTTGGCCTGCACGAAGACACACACACACACATTATGAAAAATACTAAAGGAAAAGTTTTATTGTTTATATTATATGATACATTTTAGACAGCGATGATTTAATTCCTATGGAATAAACCTTACCAGTGTATGTGGTCATTTAATAAATATTTTAGGATTATTTAAGAATATAAAACAAGTGAATTATCGATCTATCTGAATTTAATTTAATTATCTCTTGTCACAACACTTTTTTTTAATAATGTTATTCTCTTGTTAATATTTGACAAATTCATAGGTGACAACCTGAAAAACAACCTTTTGACTAATTCAATAAAAAAAAAAAACATATTTCAAATTTTACTGACTTACCAAAGAAATGTTATTTATTTTGATTTTTTTAATCTTTGACTTAATGTATCTCATCTCATCCATCTATCCATTTTTTCCCACACTTTCCAGCTCCTCCCTGGGCAGATTAATTATTTTAATGTTTTTTTATTAAAGGTGCCTTACTGTGATGTTTGGTTTCTGGAGTCCCTCTGCGTCTCTGGGTGAGCAGAGGAAGTGGTGGTTGGCGGGACCCTGCTGGCCGCCGCTGCTGTCCTCCAGGTGGAAGGTGGGCAGGCAGGTGGTCCTGGTGCAGCGTCCACATCCGGACATCAGTGCAGAGACGGGCTGTTTGAAAACGGCCACAGCGCTGCCTCCAGGAACCAGGAGCAGGTCTGACTTCACTGTGCACACGGGACCAAAAGTAGTCCAGGAGTAAACGGTCACCTGGTGGACAAAATGATAAAATACACAGTACATTTAATAATAATAAAAAATAAATCAACATAAGGTAGTATTCAACGTATATTGTAGGTAGGGAACGTTTTATCTATTTATCTTTACTCTGAAGAACTAACCACAGCTCTGAGCTTCAGGTCTCGACTCAGGTCTGAGACGGCGTAGATGAACAACGTGTCCGCATCCTCAAATCCAACAGGAAGGACGGCGGCAAAGAAGCTCCGCGCAAAATAATGGAGCATCTTCCACTTCCCTCCGAACTCTGCACACACCGAATCAAAAAAGGGAAGGGTGACACACACACACACACACAGTGTCTAATCTGGATTATTACACCACAGATTATATCTACAATTAAATGTGCATGAGTTCAAAAGTTCCACCTGCCCAGTGGGTGTTCACTCACCGATTGACGACCACGAAGGCGCCTGCCAGACGTCATTGAGCTGCCAGTAAAGAGCTCCCATGGTGTGACCTTTGCCCTCGACAATCTCAGACCGACTCCGACGATAAAACTCAGTCTGAGTCTTCACACACTGGGCCTGCATCACCTGGACCAGAACCCATATGTATGTACAGACACCTCACATACAAAAAACATTAATATTCACCTGACTATTATTATTTGTGCCAGATCATACGTTTTTTTTGTTTTACCTGAGTGATGTAGAGAGTGTCTGTAAATCTTTTCCGTGGATCTGTGGAGTTTGGCAGGTGGAAGTGCAAAGCAGCCTGCTTCCACATCTGCTGGTTCCCGTTTTCATGGTGTTGACGATGGGAAACAAAATCGCTGTTGTAGCTCCAGTCTTCCTTTGTGGACACCTGACAACAAATTAAGACAAAAAAAAAAAAAAAACGCAAATACAAATTTATATTTTCAGTATTTATATTCCTGTTTTGGTACTTCTCATTCAGTGACCATATGGATCAATTTTCTTTTATTCTGCTTTAAAAAATATACAAATCACATTTTGACCTTTGGCAATAACATGTAAAAACATTTTCACAATGAATATTTCGATTCTGAATAAAAAAATTGGAACCCTGAAACACTGCCTGCTTTATTCACTGACCGGCTGCAGAGTGGAGAAGGAAGGCCAGGACTGGAAACCATACTCGGAGGCGAAGCGCGTCCTGGGGAACGTCCTCCAGTCCCAGCAGTCGGAGACGTAGCTGTAGAAGTGAGTGTCTCCGTAGTGGGGGTCGTAAGGGTCCGCCGCCACCCAGCCCTCCCGCTCCGACTCCGCCCCATTGGTCGGACTGGAGACGAGAAACGGACGACTCTGGTCCTCCTGAAGGACACAACAGACTTTTAATTCTAAAATTACAATTTTCTTTTATTTTTTTTAAATGCAGCATCTCAGGTCTCTCACCACTTGCACAATCTTCCGTATGTTGTTCACGTACAGCGTCACATAGTCTGTGATGTATGTAGGTCTCTGGGAGGCCGGGATATTGAACCAGTCTGTGGCCAGAGCAGCTTCGTTTTCATTGTTCCCACTCCATATTATTATAGAGGGGTGAGATTTGAGGCGGCGAACCTTGAAGGTCGACAATCAGACAAAACTCTGATTAAAAAATTATTTTAAATCACAATGTGTATTTTGTGTCTATACATTTTTCATTCAGGAATTTTTCTGCACAAAATATGATTAATTATTGAGTTCCCCACCCACCTGCTGCATGACCTCCTCTCTGACCGTCTGTATGAAGTCATCCTCAGTGGGATACATGGCGCAGGCAAACATGAAGTCCTGCCAAATCTAACGACATATAATTAAACATGATTTAATTTAAAAGACACCTGTCCTACAATATATTAATGTGTCAAAGATAAAAATCGTACAGGAATATAAAAAAAAATATATATATTAACCAGATACGTGTCACCACTTTTTATCAGATTCTGAGTAAACTGGCATTAATATACATATATTGTATTTATAGATATAGCAGTAAAATGCTTAAAAATAAACTCAATATTATGAGGAGCGCACGTTGGCATGAAAATGGCTGTGCAGTGTTACAATAATATTTTACCTTTTTTTCTGTTATACCGAATGATCAAAATAACAATAATTGTTAAAACCTTGAATTTTAACAAGATTGAAATAAATATTAATGAACTAGGAATCATGGGACTACGTACCATGATTCCCAGTTCATCACAGATGCTGTAGAAAAGATCCTGTTCATAAACTCCTCCTCCCCACACCCTGAGGGAGTTCATGTTGGCATCCACGGCCGACTGCAACAAGTTCCTCAAACTGCAGGACACACAAAAAGAAGCCAGCCTCAGTATTAGATTACTCAGAATGGAAACGCACTTAATGGCTGAAGCAAGAGTTTTCCTTTTGATTTTAGGCCAAAGAGAATAATTATCATCAATATAGATGAATATAAAGTACTAAACCCACACAGCGGGGGAGACCTGGTCCTGGAAGGAATGCGCTGGGATCCAGTTGGAGCCTTTGAGGAAAATTGGTTTCCCATTGATGCGGAAATAAAAGCTCAGGCCTGGAGACCCAACAATCGGCTCCTGGATGAGTTCCACTGTGCGGAAATAGACCTGCAGGAGAGATCTGAATCAAGACTTTGGATTTCGTTGGATTGTACAGTGCTACAGGTCAATAATAATATAAATAATACTGAGAAACTTTGTAAAATACAGTTACAATTTTAAATAATAACAATAATTTTAAAAACAGAGTACACATAACCAATGCAATAAAATGATAAAAAATGTTACTACAAAGATTGGAGCCTGATGGAAAAGTTTTGATTACCATCCTCCGCCTAGTTTTAATAACTCAATCATGATATTAAATAATTATTTGATTGCTCCTAAATGGAAGCAAGCCATTACTGCAGATTAGTATAAATAATAAAAGATAAAGTATATTGATAGACACTGACCTTGGATGTTATATTGAGGATAAAGAGGTGATCCTGGAAGCCTCTGACGGTCAGCTGGTAAAGAGGCTGGTCACCGTGTCCACTGGGCCACCAAAGCTTCACCTGGCTACTCTGTGAGGAGAAGAAAGAGTTCCTAACACTTCTGTCAAAGAAAAATTAAATCATCAAAAATCTGCATTAAAACATTCATTTCACACCTACAGCAACTGCAACAACTTCTAACAAAAAAAAATCCAAACATCTGTATCCTGTACCTTGTTTATGTTGAGGACAAAGGTAGTCTTGGTCTTCCCAGAGAGGAACTGTGTGTGAAACGTCTGCTCAGAATCCAGCTCGGGGATGGAGACGGTGATTTGGCCTTTCGTGATCTGAACGGCATCAACCAGAAGCTCAACCTGGACTCTCCACTGAGAGAGACTGGAATCTGGACAGGCGGGAAAACACAGGAAATGTATTAAACCACGACTAGATTTTTGATTTATTATTGATTCTTGAATAAATGAAACAACATTTTGTTGGTGGTAATGGACGTACTGTATAGAGGAACAGAAGAGACCTGTACGAGCTGCAGGACATCATACGCCTCCAGTCGAACTCCTTTCCACAGTCCCATGGTAGGAAACGAAGGCCCCCAGTCCCAACTGAAGGAGCTCTGCTCCTGCAACGTCACAGTGACTATTTATTTATTTTTGCACTAAGATATAAATATTGTCCGAATGAAGCTGCTGTCAATGCAGAGACATTGTTTCCTTCCTTGAGCATAGTGTTAACATCAGAAAATGGAGACATAAAAAATGGTTTCGATGAGATGGAGGTCTGAGTTTAGTATATTATTATATTATTATTATTCCGAAGAATGTATGAATCCAAAAATCTGTGACAACAAATTCATGGTTTGGAGTGGGAGTCCAAAATAAAGTTGCACGTTCAAAAAGAATAATAATGTAAAATGTCAAAAGTAGTATTTTAGCCATTTGACTTGTTTAGAGTTTGTAAATTAAGTGTGACAGCTGTTCATTTTTAAACTAAATGTATAAATGAGAAGAGGAACTCACTTTCCGGATGAAATTGACATGACAAACCCCCTTCTGAACATCTGGAGGACATTCTGGAGGAACTCTGTAGGCAGAGTGAGCTTCTCTCCGCTGCGAGGCGTAAACGACTGGAGACTGGAAACCAATTTTCAGCACATTATCGCCGTCCTTCAGCAGGTTTCCGACGGAGAAGTCCTGCACACACACACACACACACACACACACACAACAGGCAGACAACACACATGGTTAACTGGTGTGGAGAAAAAGAAAATGTACATTGTGCATTGTTCATGTTCATGTTTAGCTTAACGTACATATCTACGAAACATGTTGTCCGTTTGGCCCACGATGACATCATTGAGCCAAATCGATGAGACAGTGTCCACACCCTCTAAAACGAGGAGGACCTTCTGTTTGGCTCTGTTCATGAAGAGAAGCTCACAGTTTGACATCAGATCAGACACAGAAAATGCACTCATCTTTTTTATGATGTAAATCATCACACTGACCTGACTTGAGCAATCACATTAAACGTGGTGGTGTATGTCCAGTTGTCAAAAGCAATCCACAGATAGGACAAATCATTGAACCTAAAATAGGGGTCCTGAAAGAAAAGAGGGATAGGAATCAATTTAAAAAAGGTTTGAATTTATCTCAGCGTTTGTTGTCCTAACCTATGTTTTTGTTTAAGTGACACCTGTTGCTGACCGATTGTTCTGCTTGTTTTTAAGTAAAAACAACCCTGGAAAGGCTTTTTCCTTAATATTTGTGTCTTCATTCTAAAATTTGACTCATTTAATTTATTGGATAATTACTTAATTAAACGCTGTGTAAACAGTGTTTCCTAAATGAATATTTTAATATTTTCGTTTTGTCCAATGCACTGCCCAAATATTAAATTGTACCTGGATGACCCCGTGCTGCTGCAGAGCTGAGTGCACGCATCCAGGAACCTCTGCACGCACCGACAACGAGCCATTGGAGTTTGAAAGAGTCCATTTGCCGCCCAGACTCACAGTCTGAGCCCGATATCCGTGTAACAACAAACACAACACACAAATACAGATGTTGACACATTGAGCCATAGCTCACAAGTGTGTTGTAATCATCGTTTACACACTAAACACTCCTCAGAGCTTCCAAACATCGAAAGTTCGGCTGCTAGCTTCGTTTGAGAGAGCACTTCCGTGTTTGTCACATGACTCACCTCGTGACAGTCAGCTGATCGGAAAATGGCAGTTAGGGTCGACTGTGGCTCTTCTTTTTCAGCTTGTCCAAATGTTTTCTTCTTTTAGAGATACATTTATTTTGATATATAGTATATAGTTATATATACTATATTTATATTATATATTATTTATAAATATAAAAAAATGCCATATGCAACAGATGATTGTTGGTCATGCAATAAAATGATTTATATTTTCACATGTCACTTTGGATTTCACCTGGTTAACTGGCTCATAATTAATATCTACATGCATCTGTGGGTTATTAATGACCACATTTCCACAATATACTTAATTGAAAACCTTAAATAATACTTGTATTTATGAAAAGTATGTTAGATGACAGAATTTGCACTGGCACATTCAACAATGTTATTCATTTTATAAATGAGACAACACAAAATACTTAATTTCCCCAGTTCAGTTTTAGTTTCAATTTTCAGTCAGACAATAAATCCATCATTTGTACTTTAACAAATATGAAGTTCAATCATTTTAAAAACAACAAAAGCACAAGTGTCATTTTCTTATGGTTTATGTCACTTTATTGGAGGGAAAACTAAAAAGAAACAGGGCCACAAGTTGATTATCAACCATTAGCTTTGCGTCAATATTTTAGGGCTACAAGAAGACAGTGTTCAGGTGGGCATAAAACCATTTGCTCATCTACTGGCTTCTAAAGAACAAAAATAGAAAGCCTTTGAGGGGAACCAAATTTTTCTCCAACTGCCGTACAATCCACTTAATTTGCAGAAACATATCAGATATAATAGCCTACCTTTATTAACATGCATAAAATACAACACTGAAGTTCTTATATTTTGTTTCCTTAACATTGATATATACTGCTGTGCTTTCCTGTGCACACACTTTTGACAATAAGACGCGCTTCTTCCCGCAGGCAATAAATTCCTATATTATTGACATTGCAAACTAGTTCCTCAAATCTGACCCAAATATGGCCCCATTTCAGATTTTAGCACTTTGACGTAAACACAGATTTTTGCCAATCTGAAACTTTAAAATTCAGAATGTATTGGTTCTCTCTAGAAATGCTAGAGATGAAAATAAATATCAACTCCACAGGACCCAGCCAGTTAAATTAATCATGGGGTTGATATTCTCTTCATCATCATCATCATCATCCTCATCATCATCATCATCATCAGGAGAACAGCTGCATCAGATTCTACCAAGTGTGTGCAGAGCAAATGACTAACATCACCAATTCTGGGTTGATAAACTCTTACTGGTGCATGCTCAAGCCAAGTGTTGATTTTTTTTTTTTTTTAAACTCCATACAAAATGAGAATGAACCTCACAAAAACTGCCATGTGTCCTAAAGAGAAAACACCATCTTCTTATGAGCACAAAGGTGGGGGGAGGGGGAGGGTAAAATGCTCTGATTAACCAAAAAAAAATGTAAAAGGAAAACAGAATCCTGGAATATTAAGTTTGAACCAGTGATAACATTTTCCACCAGCTTTCCCCAAATAATGCCATCACATAGCATATTTGCGTGTCCATTCTTTCGCTGTTATGGAGTATCTGTAAAAAGAAACAAAAAAAGGAAAAATTAATATAAAGACGTCTCGTCTAATGTTCAACTTATAGCCTGACATTTCGGCAGTATTTGATTTTCCATACCACATGCACAATGAACATATTGCTTTTCTCTTTAACAACCAGGCAAGCACACCTAACACAATTTATCGGTATCATGACACATCATTCACAAGTTTCTAATGGATACAATTTTTCCTTCGATAATTCAGGCATCGTCTTTCGTCTTCATGCCGGAGTTAGTGGCAACATTTACATGCAAAAACAACAGCTCATATAAATAATTCGATTTAAGCTATCGACCATGAAGTCATTAACTACACCAAAAATAATTATATACATTTTTTTAAGGGAATGGGTTTGATTATCTTTCTAGAAATATCCTATGCAGTGACAATATTCTTTATAAAATGATTTAGTCAAGTCATTTTTCAAATAATAAATGAATCGGTTCTTGTATTCCTGCGGTGCAATAATAAGCCATTACTAATCGCGGTGAGTGACCCATTTTTTTCCCCCACAGAGACAAGTAAACACATTTCATACGATTAGATCCACTTTCTTCCCTTAAACGGCATGTATCTGCAGAAATACCAAAACAAGCCAAGCCTCTGGTTATGCCAGTGAGACCAGAGCATCAGACCACAGCACAAACCAACACTCCCATGGCACTTCCCAAGATGCAGTTTGGCCTCTCAGGCCTTACCCTAAAGCATGGCATACTTTGCTGTCCACTCCTGAGCTAGTTTATTGTACCTGGCAAGAGTGAAACTATGTTAACCAACCCTATTCAAGTTGATGAAATAAAATAGTTTGTTTTTTTCCCCCCACTTATGGAGAAAATTATTGAACACACATACAGACATGAAGACTTACTTCTGACTATCTGTTTTGTAGACTCGTGCGATCTCTGGCACTAGCGGGTCATCGGGGTTTGGGTCACATAAGAGTGAGCAAATGGAGAGAAGAACTACAAGAAATGCAACGCATAAATTGAATCAGTTAAAGTCTACATTTTCGAGGTTAGCAAACACAAATCGTCACTTATGACATCATGCAAACATATACTGCTTCATTCGCCTTTTTAGTTTAGCTTATTTTGTAGTTTTTTTTGTACGTTTTGAAATAAAGAATTTCCTCATCATCTCATGAGATATATCAAGGCTATTATGAATAACTAAAAAACCTGCACACTGCCCCAGGCTAATATTTCAAAGCAAAACTTATTTTGAGTTAGATTGTACTATTTTCAGTGTCCAAAATAAACAGTGTCCCATATGTAAATGAAATGCAAATTTAAGAAAAATCTGTTTAGTGTTCAGCCCCTTGTGACTATTCTGAAACGTGCTGTTTCCTGTCAGTGGGGCAGGTGCTTTATTAAAAAAAAAAGATTAGTGTCTGAATTCACAACATTATCAGCTGCCCATGTTGTCATTTTAATTATTATACATACCTTTAGAAATAGTAAGTGCAGGAGACCACTGAGATCTGAGAATATCCAGACAGATACTGCCGTTACTGTTTATATTTGGGTGGTAAATTCTTGTTGTAAATGCAACCTGAAAGGAAAAAAAAAAAGTTTATTACTTTACAAAACATCATGTATAAAATAAGAGGTGCTTAATGTTTCAAAAGAAAAAAAATAGGACTCCAGTTCCTACCAAAAGGTGAATTATATTGAAATACAAAGAGATAAATGTGTTCAACCACACTGTCCTACCTTGGGTGGTTTGAAGGGGTAGTCTGTTGGAAAATGAATTGTCAAGAAGAAAACACCTCCATGATACGGACTGTCAGTCTGTAAAAAAATAAATAAAGATATTTGCATATTTCAGAAAGAACTATCTAAACCACACATCCACAGCTTTAAGTTTTTACTTTTGAACAGAAGCTCTGCGTCAAAAATGTCACATTAATTACTTCAATTTAAAAACACAAGAAAACATGTCTACATGAGATACTTACAGGTCCCATGATTGTGGCTTGCCAGTGAAACACTGCAGAGAACAGAAAGTAAACGTGACAGGTCAGAGGTATGTGATCATGGGGCCTATGATCACAAAATGTCTTCAGCTTCCTGGTGCATTTGTGGACAACACTTGTTGACAACACATGCAAGAATCCTGTGTATTTTATTTTTGCTGTCGCGTCTATCCCAAAATGACCAAATATCAGTCCTAAATTTACATCTATCTGTGGAATTTAAGTTATTTAAACGTAAGAGTGTATATTTGTTATAATTCCTATTCCTAGGGAGTTGAATTCCCAAATGTAGCTTGTTCAGTTTTTGTATCATTGTTTCCTCCACCTCGAAATTACAAATACCATTTTACAATGCCAATGACACTGTAAATGTTGAGTTGTCACATTTAGCTTGTAAATCAAAAACAGATTTATTTTTTTATTGCTTTGTATTATAGTCATTATAATTATTGTTGTCATTGTAGTGTCTTTGGAGGTTAACGTTTTTAACTAAACAACACCACCACAAAGACAAGAGACTGTTCATTTCATACTTTTATAGACAAAACAAATATTTTAAAAAATTAATTAAAAATAAAAATCGGCTGATGAACATATCTTTAGCTCAGGAACACTTACTGTCATCAGCCATTGGTCCGGCTGAGCACTGCGCTGGTGGATCACGAGACAGATCACTGAGCTCCTGTGAATGAAAAGTAGGTTTAGAACAATAAAACAAAAAAAACAAATGAATTCCACATATTATATCAGGTATGAATGTAAACAGTGAACGGACATATGACGACTCCACTTATTTCACAACGCCCTCAGCCTCCCGCTGCTTTTATCTCCACCAGCTTGGAGACATGGGGAAGGGGGGGGGGGGCATTTTGTTATCATCTCTACCGCAAGATGAAACCTTAACATGTACACACACACGGAGACAGACACACACACCACCACAGCCTGAGCTGTTATTTATAGGTCCCAGGCTATTTTAGAAGGTAGAAACCCTGGGCCCCACCCTGGCTCACTGACATACACCGTTTCATAAGTCCATGACTTCCTGCCATGAAGTCTAGAGCAGAAAAAAAGAGAAACGTCCATAAGGTGTTTTTGTGTTGTCCTCCTCCAGCCAGGTCCCCAAAAACACATACACACAAACACACACATACCCTGAGATGAGCTCAGGCCAAACGGGATTCGACCACATACCAGGAGAATGCATCACACACACGGTTCTGAGAGCTGACGCTGATTCAGTCACAGATATGACTCATGATTATTTGATTGAAGGCGAATCAGGCCAAATACACACGCACACGACATTCCCGTCAAACGTGTGTGTGTGCGTGCGTGTGAGGAAATGTTGGGAAATACATGGCGGCTCGAGCTTGTCGTCAATTCCCACCTCCAAAACACGGAACATGCTAACGTTAGCTTTAGGCTAACCAGCTTCGTCCTCCTATCCCCCGTACCCACGGTGATAACGCACCCTAATACACAAAACACATACAACATAAAACAACACAACACTCCCGTGTCGTGCCACAATGACTGTTGACACAAGCTGTCACACTTCAGCGCCATGTTTCCCAGAGACATCACCGCGCTAGCTGAGCTAACACCCAGTCCCCGTTATCTCACCTTGTTTATCCGTTTCAGAGCCATCCTTTCTCGGTGCTGGGCCTTTTCGATTCGACGGTACTCCGCTCAAATGTGTCGGGTGGGTGGGTGGTGTGGGGGACGACAACCCTGACGTGTCGGTGGTGATCCGCTGCCCGTGAAATAAAGACACCGGGCCAACAGGGCGGCCTTTCCTCCCGGAGGTAGCGTAGTTAGCAAAAAAAAACTACGTAATACGCGGAGTTTGGACGAAAGCTAACAGGCGGTGAGATCCTCCCTGCGATTAAACTTGTCTCGCCCTGCTGTCAGAGCGCCGTGTGCGGCTTGGTATGATGCGTGAAAATACGCCGGGTGTAGATGTCCCTGTTCTAGACGCGCTGTTAGCCAACTAGCGGCCGCGGACTCAGAGCTGCCTTTATGTTGGAGTCTGCCCGGAAGTGACGTCAGATCACTGTCACTGCAGGAAAAAAAAACTGAGACACGGAGTGCGCGTGAGGCAGGTGAGGACGACAGATAACAGCAAAAAAAAAAAAATATATATATATATATATATATATATATACATATCCTTCCTCAGTGCTTGTGTGTGAGTGTTATAATTATGCAAATGTATGTATTTGCAGTTATGAATGTGTATAGATTAGCCTCACAAACTACTTCCTCATTCTGCAAATACTGATCATTTGTTATTTCTTTAGAATATTGTGTAATGATCCTGATCCCAAGGCACTTCAGTCATTGAACTCAAACTGCCTTTCAACATTTCATTCACGCAATAAAGCTTTAGTTTTTAGTTAGTTTAGATCTTATTAAATCGTGACATAGCAAATCTAGAGCTGTGTAACATCCCAGCATTTGAATAAAGTCTATATTGGACAGGACAGGAAGCAAGAGCAACACAAGTCACATATTGAGTCTCATCACTCAATGTACGCAAAGGTTGCGTCCTTTTATACCTTCAGTTCATGTTTCATGATTTTACCCCTTGTTTTTAGTTTTTTTCCAAAAATGAACATCAGTGAAATGAAATGTGTGAGTATGGGGGAATATTACAAAAAATGAAACCATCAAAACATCATAAGGTTTAAACAAGGTGTTTTGAAATCCTATTTATAGTATTTCACTATTCTTTTTTTACGTCATTGCAGATTTTCTTTAAGAGTAATTAATCATCTCCAAATCAACAAACCAGAATGGAATTCAATTTTAGCTAAACTCTTCAGACTCTGCCCCAGTCATGATTTTATTAATCTTAAGAAGATTAAAAAAAAAGGACAAGTTTACAGCTGTAATTCAATACTGGGAGACGGAGACATTTTAGTACAAAAGGTTGATTCTGCTGCTGAACCTTTGAAAGATTTTGCCACATTGTCTGCACAAAAATGCTTCCAGATAGTGGGTAGAAAATGAAGTGAAAATAAATCAAACGCCATTTAAATTAAGTTAAGTATACAAGTAAACATTTTCACTTTTAACCTGCAATACATGTTAACATTCGTCTGAGATAATTGCTTTATAGTTAACATGATTTCTATAATTATACTTTTCTTTGACAATTGTACAAGAAGGGTATCGCTTTCAACCAAATTTCGTTTCCATAATTCTGATATCATTCTACTGCCTGGTAAAATATACAGTTCTGTTTTCTATTGGTTCACAGGGAGAAGGCAAAGGTGTTCAAATCCCCCATCATAGGGGGTCACCATTCGTCACTCTTTAAGACCCTTCAAGGCACTGGTGCAGGAGAAGGTGGTGTCCCAGGAGGACAGGGGGGGGGCAGCTGTCCAGGCCCTGTGTACTATGACCAATATGATTCTGTGCAGTCTTAAGAGTTTTTCTCGTACTACGTGAGACGGCCACTCGATTCTTCTCCATCAGCATTGTTTGTTTCTGGTGAATCAAGGCCGTTCCACGATTCTGACGTCCCGTCAAATGTCTCAGGATTACCCCTGCCATTTTGTGGCACTCCGAGACAGAAAGTAGCCCAGTCTTCTGTAGAGTCACATCGGTCCTCTGTTGTATTCTCAATCACCGTATTAGAAGCGGATGGCTGTGAGGAGTCTCCGCCACTCTGCTCACCTGGGTTTTGCATGTTAGGAGAGGCTTGACCCAGTTGCACGTGGGAACAAGAATTACCCCCTGGAGTGCAGCTGGACTCTGGGGCGACAAATCCAACAAACTCTCCGTTAGAGCTGAAGCGGAGACCCTGGGCCGCTCTCCTGTGACGTTCGGCCGGTTGGTCCTCATCTTCTGTCCCACGGTCTCCATCCTCACACGTTCCCGTCTTGTCCTGCCGTTGCTGCTCGGTGTGATCAGGAGTCACATTGTCGCGCTGCTGCGTTTCTTGTGATGCGCCACCGCCAGTGTTTTGAGCCTCCCGTGGGGTAAGATCTGGTCCCGCGTCTCTGTCTGCCGGAGTGTCACCCGATGCCTCGCTCTGACCCGCCGAGGTGGGTCTGACCGTTTGGTGACACATGGGGCAGGTCTCCTGCACATACAGCCACTTACGGAGGCAGTTGCCATGAAAGAAATGTCTGCAGTATGTGATCACGGATCCGGAAGTCATTTCCTGTGAAAACAGACACATTTGACATGTTTACATGTAATATTGTGTTTTATACTTCCTAATGTTTCACAATTATAGTATTGTGTGTGTGTGTGTGTGTGTGTAGTGTATAATCTATACTATAAGTATATATATAGTTTAAACACTGCCACAGAGGCACATGCTTCAAGCAAGCACTTGTATTTGTACAGATCCTTGTTGTAGCAATGTATGTTATTAAAATGTTCTGTTCTTTAAATTGTGTTTTGTTTGATTTCAGTTTCACTATGTGCCATGTGTGAATGGGAATTCCCTCCTCAGAGATCAAGGTTCTTTCAAATAAATTCAACTGACAACAAACATATCCTCAAAGAAAGGGAAAGAGGAAATTCTCTGGCCTAAACAACAAGAACATAATGAGAAGAGGCGGAGCTTAACTGGAAAAACTGGAGCAACATGCTTTAAAATGAGGTACAAACAATGTTAAGCATGACATGTACACGGGCCCGTATGTCATGTGTGTGCGCCATGTGCAGGGGGAAAGCAGCAATATCATGTATCACTTTATTTTTAAAGTCTATTACTTCCTGCTCCCTTCCTGTGATGATATTTTGGGCGTAAAATAAGCCACTATATTATTTTTGCAAAATATTTTTGGGGACTGTGTAATTGTTTGTTTCCTTTAGTGCCTGATGAATAATGAAACTAATTATGTAACACAAAAAACGGTTTACTTTGCATGCATCATGTCGACCAGTTCTACCAGTTAGAATAGTTTTCTTCCCGTATGGTTTAAATAATGTTTTTTTTTAAGAATCTCAATTTGTAAAATCAACATTTGAAGTAAGTAGCATTTTTATCTCTGCTTTTCTTCCATGGTAATAATCTAGCCTCTCAAATATTATTTGCGACCCCTTGTCGAGGTCCCAGCCCCCTACTTGGAATCCAGTGATTTAGTTTCAACAACATAAATAACTTGACACATATGAAGGTGGAGTGTGGACAGGTTGAGCCCTATCTCTATAACAGTAACAGAAAACTGTGCCACACTGATACTAATCTAATTGTTCCTTAAACAAACTGAGATTTGATTCGAATTTTCTTTGTATGTCTATGCATCTTGCTAAATTATTCTTTATACATAAAATTTAAACTTAACTTTTTTTTTTTTTTTTTTCTTCTTTTAGTCTCGAAGTTCTGCGTTCTCCGCACCAGGAGTTTTTATCGTCTATAAACGCGACCGCGTGACTGACCTGGAAGCAGATGGAGCAGACGTCGTTGTATTGCTGCAGCTGCTGGGCCGTGGCTCTGGGGAGGGAGTTGATCTTCTTTGCTGCTTCCTGTCTGAGCAGGAAGCTCTTCCAGCCCGACTGACCTCGGAGCCACACATTGAAGTAAGAGTGGATGATGATGACGGAGGCGCCCATCCAGCTCCACTCCCCAAACAGCGACTCCCAGGTGCCGTAAGCCACCACGCAGAGCGCCACCACGAACTCCAGCACCCGGCTGACGGCGTTCACATAGTAGATCACCTCGTCCAGGCTCTCGATGGGGTCGCTGCGGAACAGCTCCACCATGAAGAGTGAGTAGATCAGCATAGTGCCTGTGACCTGGAAAAAACAATAAACACCTTTATTTCTTATTTTTTTTAAAAACTATAGGTTGATGCAAAGAATTTGCCTTGTGCAGGCAAATAAGTAAAATCTAAAATCATGGCAAGGACTTTTCTGATCAAATAAATAGGTCATATCGCAATGATTTAACAAGAATGAACAAAAGAAAGACAAAATGTCTGCAAGCAAATACTGTCCACAGAGCTCATAAAATCATATTAAAAAGTAAGCAGTAGGGAGTGCTCGCTCCTCTCTATCTCCTGTGTACAACTTTGAAAGAAAAACTAAAAAGACATGAACAAGCTCAGGAATCCCTTTGTCACGTAACAACAGTAGTCACTCCTACCTGGAGAGAAGTCAGCATGCAGCTAGAAACCAGTATGAGGAGCCAGAAGTCCATGTGGAAGAACAGGGAGATCTTATAAGCCATATACACGGGGAAAACCAGCAGAAGCAGACACATGCTGAGGCCTCGGAAGTGTTTCCACAGACTCCTACATGGACAGAAGAAGAAATTTAGACTCATGTTGCTCCATTTCCACTCAAAACAACCAAATAAAAGCTCCTCTTGGTGCCGATACCTGTTGCGTGTTGCACCCAGAGCTAGAATGACTGGATCTGTGATTTCAATCATTGATTGAAGGGTCGAGGTCAGCACGATGAAGAGGATGATGCTGAGGAGGAAGGTGCGCTGCAGCGCCTGCATATCTAACAGACCGGTCTGGAGGGCGAGGAGGAGGAGGGTGACTCCCTCGGTCACACCTCTAAGAGACATGAAACCAGAGAACTCGGGTTAAGTGTTAATAGAGAAGATGTTTCACATGGTTACAGCGCTACAGCAATATCTACCATAGTTCTATATATATAGAATATGTAAATATAAAAAAATATATATATTATAGTATATTCTAGCCAGCCTGCATCACCCTTTGGGTGCTGTGTATTTAGTTAGTTTAGTGTTATGGGTTGTCTCGCAATACACCGCTACAGACAAACTAATGTGAGAAAGTGACACGTTAAAATAACAAGAGTGAGCTCGAGTGAAACTGACAAACAGGTTCACCTGTGCATGACGTTCTCATTCTGAACAGCTGCATAACCTCCCAGGTAGAACTTGCACAGGTTGAGCAGCCCGAGAGCCAGATAGGAAACCACAAAGGTCAGACCCAGGAGAGAGTATGGCGTCGCACAACAATCAGACACACTGCAAATACACCAAATCCTCAAAGTTAACACAGCATTCACTTCGAGGAATAATGTGTACTGTCTGACACAAATAATTCACATTACGACCTTGTGAGCAGGAATAACAAGATTCCCTGATCAGCTGCTGAGGCGGCGTTGCCAGACTTGATGTCGGAGCACAGCTGGACGATGAAGAGCACAAACCAGAAGACACTGAAGAGCACTGGGACGGCAAACTGGTTCCACAGAGAGATTCCCACAGCCAGAAGTCTGTATAGTTCCATCACCTGAGAGACAGGACGCCAGTGATGAGTAGAGTAAAAGCACAAAAAGAAAAAACAGTAGTGAGTGGAAAAAGGAATTTCAGAATACGAGTACCTGCACATGCAGCAGCTCTGAATAAGCTGCCCTCACGAGGCGATATGGAACAAATAGATTGGAGAGGAGGAACACGGCGGCCCCGGCGCCGGTCAGTCCCATGGAGAAAGTGCTGACCGTGAGCAGCGTGGCGTGCGGTGCAGCGCAGAGTCTGGCCAGCAGGGGCAGCAGGTGAGCAGAGAACAGCCACACCTTCCTCGTCTTCATCAGGAAGGCACACAGCGTGCAGAGAATAATCTGACCTGAGCAGAGAAAAATTGTTAACCTACTCCTTAAATGACATGATTATATCCTATCCTTGAACATGTTAAACCTTGTGTAAAACCGAGTGTTGTTAGGCCAAACTTTGTTTAAACACGTGTACCTTTTATTTGAATTTTAGACGACAGACACGTCGTGTTGCAAAACACGACCTTGTTTCATTGAAGACTAAACCAAGCTAATGCAAAACATATATTTAACTGTAAGTCAACCAACCCCAAAGCTTTGACCAGGGAGAGCGTTGTTGGCAGAGAAATGTCTGATTTTATTTTGGAAATATATATATGAGATTTGCAACTCACTGGTCATTGCAGAGACAAATCTGTTGAAGGCCAGATAATCCAGGTACACTGCTCCTTCATAACCATAGTGCAGCTCTTCTCGAATATAGTCCCTGTAAAAATAGAAAAGCCTAAATTTAAGCCTGACGCTTTCTCATGTCTTCTCACTTTACAAGATAAATTAAAAAAATAAAAAATAAGGGAGAGAAAGAGGATCCTGGTGAAATACAACCCCGAATGTGTAATAGACATAATCGTAGTAGGAAATCTCACTTGGAAATCTGATGCCCCATGTATAGGAGAAGGACAGCAAGGATATGGAGGTAGAGCGTCACAATATGTCTCAAAGGCAGAATCAACACCACCACATTTATCAGGTGACCTGGAAGAAAAAGGAGAAGACCCACGTTATGTTTTATGAGTTTGAGGAGGTTCATAGTAAATATGCACATCGACACCAGATCTGCTGTATTGATTTAAACAAAAATAATAAATCATCTTCTGGGGAAAACTTGTCGATGACCACAGTACACACACACACACACAACAACAACAAGAGAAGCACCTGGCTCAGGTCTATTAATAAAACACAAACTATTTCAGATTTTCCACAAACAATTAAATATAATGATTTTACTTGACATCATGAATCACGATCTAGTAAAACTAAACTTTAGTGTGTGGTAACAGATCTACATGTTCCATATTCTGTTGGTTTAATCCAACTACAATTTGGCAAATTTATTTGTTGTCCAGTTATTTATTTGAGCTCAGAATCCAAATAACAACGAATGTGGACTGTAACACAAATGAATTGAATACTTGAAATAGGTTATAGATCAAATTTGCTCTCCACGTGCTCCTGTCGGAGCACACGGTACATGTACGTACCAAGGTAGTACAAGTTCCAGATCACGTATTTGTATTTGAAAAGCATATCTTCGTTTTTGGCCTTGAGATGCTCCGTCAAACTGTCGATGTCACATTTGTAGAGCAGGTCCAGCACCAGGATGCTGGGAACCCTGAGGGCCACGTTGGCCAACTCCTCCAGACGAGGCATCCTGACTGTGTGTGGTGGACAGGGAGGCTCGTGGGTCACATGCTGCTGGACACTACTGTATTATCCATCTTATTGTTATCTGAAAGACACGCACACACACACACGAGCTGCTATATGAGCCGACCAGGCCGGTTGTGTAGCTGTGAATTATTGCTTTAGCGTCACATTTCAGTTTGTAATGTTAGCTTGGAGATGTGCAGGAGGTAAAAAAAAAAGTACTTTAAAATATCACAAACACAAAGATTTATAAACTGCATGTCGCGCGGTTCAACTCACTCCGCAGACGGACACACACCGCAGCCTAACACACCTCTGCTAGCTAGCTGCAGGTTAGCATCCACAGCGAGCAGCGACATGTTTTTACTGTTGTCCACGTAAAATACTTCAGTTTTTCTGGATCTTCCGCCGAGAGAAGACCGTTTTAAATATCTTCTATTGGAAAAATTAAATTAAAACTGGAAACTTAGACGATACGAGGAGGAATAAAGAGACTTTAAATGCAATGTTATGATTAAACTCAGCTGCGTCGCCATTTTCAGTGTACACGTCACAAGGACGTGGGCCAATCCGATTCAGGTATTCTCCCCTTCAAAATAAATATTCTCATTTTAATAGATTCGGTGAGATGAAATACCACTTCTACTTATTATCATAATATATGCACCCTTTAACCACATGGCAACATTTCTTGAAAATTCAACTAAAAGTAAAAATTAAATACCATCAATTAACACATATAAGTTTCTGGTTAAAAATAAAATGTATATTTCTGTGACTGTTTTTTTTTTCTTCATGTCTCTGCATTGCGTAATGAACAAATGTATCAGATGATGACAGCCAAGTGAGTCAAAGCTGCGTTTGTAAAATCAAAAAGTTCAACCCAGATGTGATGCTGAAATAACTGAAATGGGGTCAGAGCAGCAGGGGGATTTCGGAGAATTCTCAGAGGAAACATGAATCACAGCCGACCACGTGCAGGCAAACAAATGTTGATATGAAAACAATTTTTCCTGTAATAGACAAGTTTTAAAGCCGGAAGAAAGCTTAAGTGCTTGGGTCACTGGTCCAAACAGATTGTTCTTTTTCTAAGGAAGCAGATGAATAATAGTCAGGCTGGTTAATATTCCAGGTTTATATACCTTAACCAACAAAATCAAGGAAGGATGTGTATTATGAGGTAAATTAATTGTACGTCTCATTAAGCCTCAAAACAGCCCTGGTTTAATTTAAAGCCTAAGATATGTGATTTTTTTCTTTTTTTTTTATTATATATTTTGATGATTTAGCTATTAACTTCCCATCTTCGTTTTATCGAATGGAGTTGTTGTTTAACAATGTACATAAAGTTGTATTGTTTTTGCCACACGAAAGATCACATAAATGTTGATCTCTTTAACCTGGTTGGCAACAATATGGGTCACTGCTGCAGACACAACCTTCACTACGTAAAGAGCTCCAATCTGTTCTGAATCATCACATTTTCGTGAATCTTCGGGGACTTTAGCGGGAATTGTGGGAGGGATGGGGGGGGCGGTGGGTGTGAGGGAGGGGAGAAGGAGGAGGAGGGATGTGGATGGAAGTCTGGCCCTGTCATCGCCACATAAACTGGCTCGGGGAACGTTTTTTCCATCCCCACTACTCCGGCCGCTGCAGCAAACAAAGAGCAAGATGGGAAAGTCATTGCACATGTTGGCTGCAGTGATTTCTCTGGGAGTTTTTTTTCTGGACCCAGCCGGAGCATTTATCAACGACACAACGACACAGAGCTCTCCTCTATTCAGCCACACTCATAGAAGTATAAACTACACTGTGGAGGATCAGAGCAGGCACAGACCAACTCCAACCCCAGCAGCGACACAGTTATTCACATCCACGTCTGTCAAAGACAAACAGCTGGACAGCAAAGACAACAACCAGGACAGAGAAGAAGTCAGCAGGAATAAACATGATAAAGAAAAAGGACATGGAAGAGAAGACAGCAACACAAAGGACAAGGAAACTAAACTGGGTAATAAAATGTGCCTTTTACGATCTGAATTTCTGCTAAATTGTGCAAAAGATGTCAGGCGATCATTAATGTAACTGAATTAAGCAGCGTTTCATTAATGATGCCTTCAGGGACCCTAGGAACTTCTGCTGAGCTCAGAGTTATATATATTTGAGAACAAACTTTATTTTTTTTATTTTTTCAAACTTTTTATTAAACGTTATATTTCCCACTTATCTAGGAATCATAACCTATATATTTTTTTACATGTGTCTTAGTTGATTTCACAATTGAAGGTTTGATTTGTGAAATCAATTTTCGTAACTATTTTCAGTAACTATTCAATACATATGTCACTCTCTTTCTAAAAAAGATGTGATTTATGTGAAATTCTAGTAGGAACAGACTGCACAACTGCATCAAAATCAGAGCCAGACTTTCCTAACTTCTTACTCCTCACTTATTTAGAGCACAGAGAACAGAGGTTTATTGTTTTTTAAGAGGAAAAAGTTCTCAAAGCCCGAGGAGTCGACTCCAAAAAGAAAGTTTGACCTGTCACCATGAGTGTGTGTGACTGATGGTTAAATAGCCTGCAGCTGTGACTCCATCCTCCATTCTCCACTAAAGGTTTAACTTTTCACTCCTGGCCCCTAAACCTTGTCTCAGATTACATTCAAACCCTGCACTGATTTACTTTGCTGAAGTCTCCCCCAGACACACTGAGGAGGAGGAGGAGGAGGAGGAGGACTCCAAACCTTCTACACTGACCTCTGGACTATTCCAAATCATGAATCCTCATGTTACATCAGCCGTGTCTTCTCAGGAAAACCACAGAGAGCCTGTTTAACCCCTTCAGCAGCAAGTGTGTGTCCTGCTACAACACAAAGAAGCGATGGTATCTCATGGTGGTTGTTTTCCCGTTTCCCCTTTTCCTCCCCAGACTGTCCTCCCCTGGGAATGGAGTCTCTGCGGGTTGATGATAGCCAAATCCAAGCTTCCTCCTATCAGAGATCGGGCCTGGGTCCTCACAGGGGGAGGCTGAACATCCAGGTCAGTCTGGATTCAAGCAACGAGAAGGGAATTTTCTGAACCCCATTGGGTGAAAGTGGTTTGCCTGCATTCTTTATTTTTTTGGCGTGTTAAATGAAATGAAATTTCATTGAGTTTAATTTAACACAACTGACTGGATTTGTAGTAGACTCACTTAAACATTTTAACTTTTTTACTTATTTTTTATTCTGCGTGTAAAACCTACAGCCGGAAAAAAAAAAATTACGATCAGGTCAACAACTTTTTATACAATGACTCACAACACACACACTAACGGCTCTTGCAGTTAATACAATTTCAATCTGACACTTGCTTGACTTTACTTCCATTAAGTCTGGCATTGAGGACGGGGACCTGTACGATGGAGCCTGGTGTGCGGAGCATAAAAACCTGCATCAGTGGCTGGAGGTGGACGCCGTCCACATGACCCTGTTCACCGGAGTGATCCTGCAGGGCCGAAACTCCATCTGGAGGTCAGGGAGTTTCTGGAGCAAAATCAGAAAGGAGTTTTTTTACTTTGCATTCCATCACACGACAACGTTAATGAGGAAATCAAAATATATTCATTGTCCAATTAAAAATGTTTCTTTTGTCCCTAGTTGGGACTGGGTCCAATCCTACAAAGTGCAGCTGAGTAACGACAGTGTGGAGTGGGAAACCTGCATGAATGGGACAAAAGAGGCGGTAAGAACTACTTCATGATGTGTTTTATGATTCAAAGAATGTAGTGTGTACCACATGCAAATGGAAAACAGATGGTCAAGAGTTTGTGCCAAAGTGAAATATGTACAGAGCAACAAAAATTTGAGAATAATAAAGTTCAATGAAACCAAGGGACGAGCGTGCAGCAAGAAACACACATTTGTAGTCGGCATAAAAATCTATTTAACTTGCAATAAAACATTACATAAAAGTATCAAAAAATGTTTTAAATGTCAGTCATCATAAGGTGCTGCTGCAATAACATAAAAAAATATATGTATTCAGGCTAAAATGCAACTTCATGGAGGTTGTAAAATGTGAAAATCCAAATAAATGAAAACCTTTTTTAGTTAGTTTAATTACAGGTCTCAGTTGTTGTTTTTTTTCCCATGAACTAAAAAGTAAAGTTGTATTTTGTAGTTTTCAGATGATGTCATATTGAATTTGACAGATATTTGAGGGGAACCAGAATCCGGAGATTCCGGTCCTGGGACTCCTCCCTGTTCCCCGTGTGGCCCAATACATCCGCATCAACCCACAGACCTGGTACCCCAACGGCACCATTTGCCTCCGGGCCGAAATACTCGGCTGTCGCGTGAACGGTAGAAGAAGAAAAAGAAAAAGAAAAACACTATAAGCCACTGTAGATGACCAATTGTGCACTTTTTAAAGAACTATTCAATTTCCTCAAAGATCCACATAGCTACGCCTCTGCGCAAGAGCCAGGATCTAACGATGCTCTGGACTTCAGACACCACGACTACGACGGGATGAGAAAGGTCAGAGATTCTCGCCATTCCCAACGACTCACTTCTTATGCCTCACATTTTACTCAAAGTCTAAACAGATTTCAAAATTTAACCCTTCAAATCCAACTTGAACCTGAAGCTCATGAGGGCCGTGGCCGAGGAGTGTCCCGACATCACCCGCATCTACACCATCGGCAAGAGCTACATGGGCCTCAAACTCTACGTCATGGAGATCTCAGATAACCCCGGCAAACACGAACTCGGTGAGAATAATAGTATAAGGTTGAATTCTTTAAAATGTTTAAATTCATGAGGCTCCTGGCCAAAATCCATCCGGTTTGTCCGGTTCCTGTGAGTTTAGGGGCCAAGTTCATTATCCTCCAGTGTTTACAGAGCAGGAGGAGGCAGGAGGAGGCAGGAAGGAGGGCCGAGGAGAGAAGGCCCCCCTCTTGTATAAACAAACTGATAAGAGTGAACTGGGACACGGCACATTCACCCCAACCAAAAAAAAACAACACAAAACGGATTTGTTTCTGATCCGCAGATGTGGCGTGTTGTTGTGGACTTTAGGTCTGCGAGGAAGATTGAATAAATGAGTCCTACTAAAATTGACATTTCAAAACCACTTTAATCCCATAGGAAATTTTATTTTATTTTTTTTCAAGTGTTTTAACAGCTGGTTTTAAATCAGTGGTTTAAAATCAGTGGTTTGTGTGCTTTAATTTGGCGCCAAATCTGAGACAAAGAAGGGCACAGATGCACATTTAAATTTTTTGTTTAAATAAACAAGGAATGCAGCCGTCTTAATTCCTGGTGTTTTCTGAGACTTTTTTTTTTTTTTCTGGAATGATTTCTCATGAAATCTGCTCCCTCCATGTGTGATCTCTGGCAAAGCGCCGTGGACCAGGGCCACACTGTTTCATAACACAACACAAAGGGTTGAATGTTTTATCTGAGAACCTGGTATTTTTTTCTATTTTTTTTTGTTTTTATCTACAGAACAAAATGTAACTCAAGATCTCACACTTCGTTCGTTTTATTTTTTATTTTTTAATGACCTGTTTCTCCGCATACTTGACTCCCTGATTTGACCTTTTGACCTTTTTGCAGGTGAGCCAGAGTTCCGTTATGTGGCCGGGATGCACGGGAACGAGGCTCTGGGTCGAGAGCTGGTCCTCAACCTCATGCAGTACTTGTGCAAAGAATACAAGAAGGGCAACCAGCGCGTTGTGCGACTGGTCACCGAGACACGGATCCACCTGCTGCCCTCCATGAACCCTGATGGACACCAAATAGCTTATCAGAAAGTGGGTGAAAAGATGTATTTATTTATTTATTTTAAATAAGGAGCAGTGTGACAAATGTGTTCGACATGATCTGCTGCAGGGCTCAGAGTTGGCCGGCTGGGCCGAAGGACGATACACCTATGACGGAATCGACCTGAATAGCAATTTTCCAGATCTCAACAACATCATGTGGGACACCCAGGAGAGAGCCGCGGATCCGTCCAAAGTCCCCAACCACTACATCCCCATGCCAGAGTACTACACCAAGGAGGACGCTGTCGTAAGGACATTTAGAGTAGTACTATTGTGTAACAGTCAATAGGAAACGTGTAAGATTTGAAATAATATAATAATTGACTCCAGCACCACCTGGTGGAATTATAACATATGACAGGGTAGAACATTGACTTGGAAAACTGAGCCAATGATGCCTTTACCACTCTGGTGTAAAAAAAAAAAAAAAAATGTGATTATTAATGTACAAATGTAGGTCACACTGAACAGCAGTATTAGTGGGAAGGTTTCCAGTTTAGTGAGAAACAGGAAATGACGTCAGCACCTGAAACAGTGTTATAACAGTATATAATATTAGATATTTTTTTTACCTGAATAATGAATGCGAATCCATCCAGGTGGCACCGGAGACCAGCGCCATCATCAGCTGGATGCAGGACATCCCCTTCGTGCTGAGCGCCAACCTGCACGGCGGAGAGCTGGTGGTCTCGTACCCCCTCGACTGCACCCGGGACTGGGCCCCTCAGGAGAACACGCCCACGGCGGACGACGCATTCTTCCGCTGGCTGTCCACCGTCTACGCCACCACCAACCTGGTGATGGCCAACCCCGAGCGCCGCCTCTGCCACTATGAGGACTTCCAGGTGCACAACAACATCATCAACGGTGGAGCCTGGCACACCGTCCCTGGCAGTGAGTCACCTGAGCAGATATTCGACCAGAAAAAGAACATATATATATATAATCTTTTTAATCTGCAGGTATGAATGACTTCAGTTACCTGCACACCAACTGCTTCGAAGTGACAGTGGAGCTTTCCTGTGACAAGTTCCCCCACATCAGTGAGCTTCCCATCGAGTGGGAGAACAACAAGGAGTCTCTGCTGGTGTACATGGAGCAGGTCGGGCACACCCCACAGCCTCCAGCCGTCTACACAAGGAGGAAAAAAAATGCACATATTAAATAAGACCACATTATTTATTTATTTATTGCTCTTTCCTGGTCCAACAGGTTCACAGGGGCATTAAAGGAGTCGTGAGGGACAAGCTCACCAAACAGGGAATTCCAGAGGCTATAATCAAGGTGGAGGGCCACGACCACGACATCCGCTCAGGTCAGGAGGTGTGATGGCGATTTAGAGTCACGGTGTTCAACAGAAACAGAGCAGAGGGGTCAAACTGAAATAAAAAGTCGTTTCTTATATATAATATAGTATTATATCATCTCTGGGCATTTCTTTTACAATTTGAAGCCTTGTGAAATAGAAAAAAAAAAAGCACATGTTGCTGCCCGTTACATAGACAAAAGAAAACAGAGGGTTAAAACCCATTTGAAGCAATAGAGCGCAGCATCAAGTACACTTTAATCTCATGACATCAAAGAAGACCTGATCTAAAAATGACAGTGAAAACAGAGCCTATATTCGAAGGAAATAAATGCTTTCCCAAAAGGATGTGAGGACAAAGAGTTTACAGATTCAGACTTCTCTCAAGAGTCCTTAATGTGGGATTCTGGGAAATACAAAATATAGAAATGTACAATGTTCACCCATAAATAACTATTATTTGAAATGTGATGAAAGTTGGCTTAGAGATGAGAAGTGACTTACCAGGACTTTCCCCATGTTTTTCAAATTTTTTTTTCCTCCCGTAGCTGCTGGCGGAGACTACTGGCGCCTCCTGAACCCGGGCCACTACCAGGTGGTGGTCTGGGCGGTGGGTTATTTCCCGGCCATGCGTCGCTGCTACGTGGGCATGGAGCCGCGTGCCACCCTCTGTGACTTCAGCCTCACCAAGACGCCCGTGGAGAGGCTGAAGCAGATCCGGGCCAGAGGAGGCAAGATCCCGCAGGACCTGCAGCTGCGTCTCCGGGCCCTGAGGCTCCGGAAGCTCCGCGCCAGCACCAAGGCCAACACCCAGCGCAGGGAGGGCCAGAGGGCCAGGGCCCGGAAAGCCAGGGCCCCTGGAGCCTGGAGGGTGTGAGAGGGTGAACATTAAATGAACTCTTCAGTCCCTCGATTTAACTGACGATGCTGTTGTGTTTGCTGTTACTTGACTGTAAAGAGACTGAGTTGAGGATTTATGTCAGCTGGTCTGACGTGTGTGGTGTTTTTTTTTACGCTGCCTCTGTTTGCTGTGTTTATTTGACTGACATCCAACAGGACCACAAACTCGTAAATAAATATGACCTATTTGTTTCTATTCTCGTGTCCATATCTCGATTTCAAGTGAAGAAAAAAAAAAAAAAGATCAACTCAAAGAAAGCTGTTGGAGCACAATTCAAAACTGCAGCTAAAAGAGTCACAAGGCAGAAGGGTCATAAGAATGAATACAGTACACACAATACACATAAATAGAATATTGTGTTGTCACTGTTTATCACAAACATTTAAAAAAAAAATCATAATTCATTTAATTTAATGATTTTAAATGGGAATAAAACTGCAAGTTTGTAAATATTTTCAAAATTCTGATTTTTTTTACGAACAGCACAACCTCAAATAGAAAATATAAACCATGTGCTTTGTTCATTCGGCATAATAAAAATATTAACATTTTGAAAATTAGATAGAAATCCAATCTGCATATGAGAAGTAAAACACATAAAAAAAAAAAACTCTGGACCCAAACACCAAACAGTCAGAAGTGCAAAAGAAGCTAACTTTTTATTTCAGTGATAATAAGTACCATTTTTAGTATCATCGTTGAGATTACTTGCTGTGTAAAGCCTAGGAAGGAAACAACAACAGCGGGAGCAATTCACCCACCACCCAGCTGTGAGGTGACAGGTGCACGGGGAACAACAGAGAACACACAAATAAACCCACAACAGGATTAGAAACTCAGAACAGGACCGACAACCAAAAAAAATAAATCCATTTTTTTTCGGCGTGGTACGTGAAGTCTGAAAAGCTTGTGACTACAAATGAAAATCAAATCAGCTGTGAATTATAGCGCATGGCGCGTCATTCATTCATTCAGCTCAGTCAATAAAGAAAAAGACAAAGACTGTGGATGTAGAAACCATGAGTCAGCATTTTCTTTAGAAGGCAGAAGAAAAGTCCCTGAATTGACTGAACTGAAACGGACTGGATTTGGAACTGACGACACCGATTTTGAGGTCACAAAGTGTCAAAGCCCTCCTTCGTTCGAACCCATACCACCATGTTGCGTCACATCTGCGTATAGACACAACTTCCCCCCTTTCACCTTTAATCCTAAACGAATAACTTAATTAATTTATCAAACATTTGGGAAAATACTACACATTATGTTTGTGAGCTAGTGGAGAACACTGAGACGATAATCGTGCCGCCACATTTTCACTGTCGAAGACCCGTAGGAAAAAAAAACTGAACTTCAGACAAGAGAGGCAATCAGTGTTCTTCACTAACTCTCCCAACAGGAAAGAGAACAGCCAAACAATTGCTGTCAAGTTCAAACTGTTGCCACAAAACGTTTTTCTTTTTTATCCATGAGAGCAGATGTGCACCTTTAGTTTCTCCTGTATTTTGGCTCCACACATAAATAAGAAAGGAGAATCTTAATAAAGGCCAGTATGCATAGTAGTAGTATACGCTTACGTCTATTCTTTACACAACCGCACGCTATTTATTCTATACCACAGCCAGTCGTCATGTGACCAGTTTCCACACGCGTGTGCTGGGTTCTTACAGCAGATATACTACACTCAATGCAAACACAAGAAAGCATCAGCAGTGGTTAAACAGTCAGAGAGGAAATGTTTTTAAAGCACAGCAGGGGGTCACCTTCATGATGAGATTAAAGTAGGAAAATGGTAAAAAAAAAGAGATGAATGGAAACGAATACTGATGCGACATAAATCAACACTGTCTTCTTTTTTTTCAAACCCAACAAGATGAGGTAAGATGTGAGACAAAAAAAAATGGGAAAAATGTTCCTTGGCAACAATCGCGTGAAAATTAAATTAAATTGTCAACAATAGGATTCCATGTTCTTTCTCATATTTCAAACCAAAACAAACAATGAACTGATTCTACTGTGAAATAATGGATAAAAAACTCATAATTCATCACTGAGGCTTATTTTATCCAATTCCCAGCTCACATCATCCTGCTACTGGACAACTCGCTTAATGAACCAAATGTGCTGCTGAAAGTAGTAGCTCATCAGCTTCACTGTTTATGAGCTGAGGAAATCAGAAAAGCACTGAGAAACCGGCCGCATGTGAATGTATGCAATATCAAATATAAATAATAAGTATATAAAACATAAGCCGCGTTAGCCAACATAAGCCTCATCTTTTGGAGGGAAGGGAGACAGAATGTTGTGTTTTTTTTATTTTATTTTTTTCAAAGCAAGTAGGTCTCGCGAATATCATGGAGGGATTTAACTTTTTAAATTGTGGCAGCAGCTGGAATTTCCTGTTTGATCCAGACGGCATGATGTTTTCATTCAGAAACAGACTTAAGATAAAAAAAAGGCAAATTGTGGAGTGAAATGAGATGTGTAACTATTCCTAAAGTTGCCTCACAACAACAAGGGACAAACACCGTGCGATGAATATACACCAATATAACCACTAAAAGACAAACGTTAAAAAGATAGTGGTGAAAGGTGAAAACAGGGTGGAGATGAGGGGGAAAAAAAGGTCGTAGGTGATGAGGTCAAAGTTCAGATTGCATGAGCAGAGGAGCAGCACCAGTAGAAAAAAAGGCGTGAGCAGAGGGGGAGGAGCTTAGAGCGACATGACCCCACGGCGGAGGACGTGGAGTCAACGTCTGTCTCGTTAGGTTCATCTGCATCCTTAGTGTTTTATCGTCCCCAGACGGCAAAGTCTCAAAGTAGGTCAAAGTTTTCAACTTCCATAAAGAGCTAAAATTAATCTTTAGTATGAAAAAAAAAAAAAAGACACTGCAGAGTTTTTGACCAATTCCATCTCCAAGTTTTTGTGCACGGATGTCAAGTTTGCGACTGCCCCTTTTTTTCCAACGTTTTTTTTCCTCTTGTGTTCAGGGTCAGACAGGCTGAATGTTTCCATCCTGGTCTCCATCGTTTTTTTGTTTTTTTTTCCTCAAACAAACTGAGTCTGCTTCACAGCTGCAGACCTGGGTGTAGAGGTGCCATTTATTTTTTTGCTTTACTTTATCCCTATTAGGTGCCAGACGGATTCACCGTCTGGCTGAGCGGTTTGCATGAACAAAAAAGCAAAAATATTCAAATAAGCATTTTCATGTCAACATAAATCCCCAAAAATATAGCAATTTGGACTGTGTGGCACGCCGTTTCGAATATGTGCATGCGTAGTGTTATTCACACTCATCTGGTTCACCGAGCACTTTAAAACAAATGCTAGGAAACGTTATTTATGTTTATACTATTTGAAGAATTAAAAGAAATGTAGTTTCCTCTGATGATCTTTGATATAAGTTATATTAAATGATACTAAAGAGGCCACTTCACACGGTAGACAAATATCTAAATATATGAGATGACAAGGGCCTAAAAATCATAGAAAATATGTAGTACAAACAATATAATGGGGGCAGTGCAATATTTTAGTTGTTTTGTTGTTTTTTTTTTAAACAGATTTTTGTGCAATTATCAAACACCTGAATAATTCTTCAAATAACTTTCAAGATTCTTTCCAGGTCTTGACGAGAGTACGTCTCCACCCAGGTCTGCGGTGCACGGCGCTCGGGTGTTAAAACCTGGGCTGGTAGAGGGCCACGCGTCCACTGAGGCAGCCCGAGGCCAGCTGGCAGTGTGTGGGGGAGAACTTGGTGGTGAGCACCACATCGCTGTGCGAGTAGATGGAGCTGATCTCCCTGAGGCAGCTGGTCTGGACGGGCAGGCAGTCGGCCAGCTCGCCGCAGCGCTCGTCGAAGGCCAGCAGGCGCACGCCGTAGCCGTACGGCGAGCAGATGAGCCGTCCGTCCGGGCTGAAGCACAGCTCCTTGATGTAGCCCCGCCCCACGTTGGCCTCCTCGATGTAGTGGGTGAGGCGCAGGGAGCAGCGCGGGGAGACGAGCGGGCGGGGCGGCGCGCCCTCCTGGAACTCATACACACACGTCCACTGAAGCGATAGAGAGAGAGAGAGAGAGAAGGGGGGGGGGGGGGGGGGGGGGGGGGGGGAATGGAGGATATAGGGAAATGTAGTCAGCATCAAGTAAAAATCACAAAGGTGTTACTAATTATGTATTAGTCCATTAGTGTGTATGTCTTTTATGCAGGCCATAAATGAAATATATAGGTGCATATATGGCACATGTTCCATTCAGGTCCATAAAAAAAATAAAACTGAAATGTGGTATAATACAAAAAATGTAAGAATGAACGCTTCTCAACCTCCTGGTCGTCCATGTTGCTGGAGCAGCGGATGAGCGTGGCCCAGCCTTTGGGGTGGAGCTGCAGGGAGGTGATGCAGTTCCCCCGGTCCCTCTCTCCGGGGATCTCTGGAGTCAAAACCTCCAGACTGTTCCGTGGAGAAAGACCTGCGAGGAAAAAAAAGATTTTGATTTAATTTTAGTCGAAAAACCTCCGTTTCCCCAAACCGCATTCGTCTCACCTTCTCTGTGAGGATGGATCTTGCTGGAGTCGTTTCCCTGACGAGGAGTTCCCGCTGACCGGGAGGCAGATGTGCCTCCGTCTACAGAATCACAGCAGAGACAAAAGTCATTTTGGTTGAACAGCAAATTACAGCGATCAATTTAATATGTAATAAAACAAAAGGTGATGCCATAAAAACTTTTGACTTCATTTTAACTCCTAAGAAACACAAAGCATCACATGTCCAAATTGCATATAAAAGGGAAAAAATCTATTCTTAGCATTTATCAAATTCTAAGAAGAGACATATTTCAAATATGATTTATCTATTATTCAACCATGAATGAAAATATCAAATAAATATTTATATTTTATTTGATTGGGCAATAAGTCATCTGAACAAAAAGAAATCAACACAGTAGGCAGAGTAAAGAGGGGGCGAAGACAATAAACCTGAGGAGAGGGGGGTCCGCCGGGCTCGCAGCATCCGGTAGCTGCCCACCTCTAGGGACTGGGTGAGGTCCAGGTCGTGGAGGATGAGCAGGTACCCGGAGGACGTGGAGATCAGCATCTTGGAGCAGTCGGGCGTCAGGCGCATCCTCATCAGGTAGCGGGTGTGGAAGAACTTTTTGTGGGGGCAGCCATCCTCTGTAAACCTGGAAGGAGGGAAAAATAATAATTAAGATGTTAAAATAGGAATCTCCGCATGATCATATTCTCATGAAAATGAAGTGTGTGAACGATGACCGACCTGTTAGTGTCCCACGTAATGACGTTGCCGTCGAAGCCAGACGTGACGAGGAGACGCGTGTTGGTGTCGTACTCGATGTTTTTGACCCAGCTGGCGTGGCCGTGCAAGGAGCAAACCTTCGTGTTCAGCTTACGGAGGTCCCATAATGCAATGGTGGTGTCGTCGGAGCAGGTGGCGAACAAGCGATTGTCCAAAAACCTGCAGGGGGAGGGGGGGGAGACGGTGAGAGACAAATGTTTGGTTATTTTTAGGTTCAGAAAGATCATTTGGTTTAACGTGATTGAAGACTTTTCGAGAACAAGCACCGAATGTTGTTGACGCAGTCCTCGTGGGCCTCCGTTAGCGTTTTGATGTGTCTGGATGAGATGGGATCAAACAGCAGGACCTCGGTCTGCTCGCAGGCCACAGTCAGCACAGACCTGAGTAGAGAAAAAACTTCATTTTAATTGTCTTTCATTGGCAGACAGACGGGGATATTCTTGGATGATGACACCGTTTGGATAAGGAACATAAATTGGTTAAAACTTGAACTAAGAAACTAAGCTACACATTGATCACATGAATAACGGGCTTTTTCCACTCATATAAACCACCACATTCCTGCACAATAATGACACTAATATCTACATGGGTGAGCAGGTGCAGTAAATGAAGGACACACGCTCTGTCCACAAACAGCTTTCATCAATATTTTAAGAATGTAAACACTTTATGGGGCTTATCCAGTCGGCTG
Organism: Colistium nudipinnis; assembly: GCA_016785305.1. Classification (NCBI taxonomy): domain Eukaryota; kingdom Metazoa; phylum Chordata; class Actinopteri; order Pleuronectiformes; family Rhombosoleidae; genus Colistium; species Colistium nudipinnis. Next base: position 379,882 of record JAFBJU010000174.1, read on the forward strand.
TGGACACCTGCCCCCGGGTGAGGTGGCCCCGCAGCTGTTCTTACCCGTCCGGGGAGTACTCCAGGTTGAACACGGCTCCGTGGGTCTGGGTGCTCAGGTTGACAGACTCCACGGCCGGGTTCATGGAGCGGTACAAGTTGGTCATTGTCCTGAAGTTGTCCCGGGTTGGGTCTACAAACACCCCCCGTCTGATAGTCCTGCTCTGCAGCCAAGAGAACAGGCTGCTCCCCCCGTGGCTCCCGGCTGCCGGCGCCTGCGGCGGTGGGGCGGCGGGCGGACACCGGGGCTCCGGCTCCTCCGCCGCCGGTGACGTCGCGCTGTGCTCGGGCCGCTCCGCGCTGCTCTCGGGGAGAGGCGGTGCGACCACCCGGGCGATGTCATCCTCCTCCTCCGAGTCGTCTATGTCGGGGTCTTCCTCTTTGTCGGGCCTGTCCTGCGGCTCCTCCTCGCTCCGGTGCTCCGCGCTCATTGTAGCAGCAGCCGCTGCTCCGCTGCGGGTGTTGGAGGGGGCGAAGCTCCTCAGCTCCACGGGGAAAAGAAGTCGACCTCCGGTCACCTGAACATGAAAGCGCTTCCCCCCGGAGCTTCACGGCGCCATGTCTGTGGACGTTCGCTGCATCGCTCGCACGAGACCATTTATATTTTGATGCCAGACTTAGCAGTGCGTCAAGTCGAACGTGCTTAGCTAAAACATCACCAGCAACACACGGATTCCACCTTCAAAATAAACGAAGACATTTGTTTTGATAGAAAATTACTCACGTTCGTCGTCAATAAAAACAAAATACATCAGAATAATTCTCGAATCGAATTTAGCTACATTTCTGTTTAACTCTAACAAGTTAAACTACGTCTCAACACGTCGACTTTAATTCGTGAACATTTTAAGCTGAAACACTTAAACGGAACTTTAGTCTTTTTATTTACAGTATCTTGACAATTGTCCTTTTCATCAAAACAAATGCGAACGAAAAGAACATGACGATATTCCGCTTCCGGGTTCACCCTGAGAATTATACGCTGATTGGGTGCTGCCCCCTGCTGGAGGGAAACTCACCTTATTATGTTCACATTTGAGAAAAAGTTAGTTCTCTGACTAAGGAAAAACAGTCTCATTATTGTTGATCATCTTACAATTCTTATTAATTATTTGTTATTTGATCAGTTTTTATTACTGGTGAATTACAAACTATATTATTCCATGATTGGATCACAAAGAAAAAATGGAATACATCCCTCCCTATAGCTCTGCTTGATGAAATATTGTGGCCGAGGCTGTCAGATATTCTCTATTTATTTTAATCAAAGATGGAGTGCATATTTACAACTTCATCGCATTGAAATATATATTTAAAAATCAAAAAGGGACAAAACATAAGCAAGAAGACCCTGTTTAACTACAATGTTTGTTGTGCAGTTTTGCTACACTTAGGATATGAACCCTTTAGTATTAAATCATTACACATTCATTCAGGAATATGCAACATGTAGACACAAAACTGACGATGATGAATTGCATGGATTCTGTTTTATAAGCACTGATTTGTGAGCACTGATGTCAGTTCTTTGGTGCACATTTGTATAACGTATAGTTCCAATCAAGGTCTCAATAACACCAACCAGATAACACAAATATAATATTGGGTGGCATGCCAGTGGCTTGGATGATAATGCACTCTTGCCTTCAGGTGCCTCAAATCTACTTTTTTGTTTGGCACCCTTACACAATGATGACACATACGTGCTATTTGAGCTACAATCAACGTCAACGTTTTGACATGCCGGGACAATGTTTCGTAGCACGAAGCATACGGCGTTGGTGGCTGCTGCCAGGTCGTAACACAAATAACAGCTACCCGCAGGCACAGTTACATGAATGTGAGACAAAATTACAGTTTGTGTAGTATTTGCCTATTGATGTTTGCTTGCCTCGACACAGTGCAGACTTAGTGTGTGTGTGTGTGCGCGCGATTGTGTATGCTGGTGTGTGTGCACGGCACTTGAGGTAATTGTGCATTTGCTCTTCCAACGTCTCTGTGGTGTTCAAAACCATGCAGTGCATGTGGAGGAAGCGAATATGCAAATTACCAATATCATTACAAAACTCATTTTGCAAAATGAGTCTGATGAGAAACATGTGGTCTTCACCTGTGTGGCCTCAGGTGAACACGCAGGCTTGGAGGGGCTGTTTGCAGGGACTGGTTCCATGAAGCGCCACACTTGTACGCACGCGCGAAGCATGCATTAACGTGCACGCGTCCACGCGCACACCCTGGCGCATACATAAAGGAGCGCAAACGCCCGAGTCCTTTCGGGGCCACACGGCAAAAATGAGAAGCACGCGAAAGGATGCTAAGCTCCATCCAAGCGCAGCCGGCTGCGCGTATTTACGCACGGCCGCAGCACCGAGCTCCTCCAAGAGGAGCCCGCGGCTTCCAGGGCTGGTCCTCTTCCTCTCAGTGATGCTGTGGGTCCGACCGGCATCGGCTCATCCTCAGTGCCTGGACTTCGAGCCGCCGTTCAAGCCCCCCTGGCACCTGGAGTTCTGCAACCAGTACGAGGAGTTCGGATGCTGCGACCAGAGGACGGACAACATGATCGCCGAGAGATACTGGGACGTCGTGGAGCAGCTGGAGGCGTCGAATCAGGAGCTTTGCGCAGACATGCTGAAGGAAGTCATGTGCCAGGTAAGTGTGGTTTGTTTAGCCAAGGTTGGATTGTTCTTATAGAGAATCATCTCGTGATTGATGCATGTTGTCCTAGGAAAGAGCACACTCTAAACTCCATTTGGGTATTCTATAACTCCCCTTTTATCCTTTGTTAAATAAATCCGTTTAAGTTTAATATCATTAAATCCATCGTGTTATACAATAGGTACATTTGTATGAGGATCAGAAGTCTAAACATTGGGCCACTCGGATTTACTTTGTTGTAATTGAACTGATTTGATTTAACCTTAATGAACAGTGAGTGAATCTCATTTTGAAGAGATGAAGTATTTTGATAACTAATAATCCAAAGTGTTAAGATGACTCTATCAGCATCTGAGTCAAAACACCTAATCATTCGATTTTTGTTTTCTTCTTTCTTCTGTCAAACCATTTCAAGCTCCGTGAGGATCATTATAATGCAGCGTCTCATGCTTTTGTCCCATCCAGGAGTGCTCTCCCTATGCCGCCCACCTTTATGACGCCGAGGACCCATACACACCTGTCAGGGAGCTCCCTGGCCTTTGCCTGGACTACTGTTCCGAGTTTCACGGCAAGTGTCGCCACGTGGTGAAATACTTAACTGAGAACCGGCTGCTGCAGGACACGTCCGAGCGGGACGCCGCCACCTTCTGCAGCCTGGTGGACCTGTCCGACCAGGACTACTGCTACCCCAACGTGCTGAGGACCCCTGACCTCAACAGCAACCTGGGCCAGGTGGTGGAGGACCCCAGAGGGTGCCTCCAGCTGTGCCTGACGGAGGTGGCCAACAACCTGAGGAACCCTGTGCTGATGTTGCACAGCGGCGACGACACGCACCGCATGTTCATCGCAGAGCAGCTGGGCTTCGTGTGGGTGTACCTGCGCGACGGCAGCCGGCTGGAGCAGCCCTTCCTGGACCTGAGCGGGGAGGTGATGACCACGCCCTGGCTGGGGGACGAGAGGGGCTTCCTGGGCATGGCCTTCCACCCCAGGTACCGGAACAACGGCCGCTTCTTCCTCTACTACTCCATCCTGGCCAACGGCACGCTGGAGAAAATCCGAATCAGTGAGATGAAGGTGTCGGCCCAGGACATGAACATGGCTGATCATCACTCAGAGAGGTACGCCGACAGAAGGCTTCCTCCTGCTTCTCTTCAATAAGAGACCTTCATCGAAAAAACAGATTTGCGATTTGTACTTACCTGCATCTTTCTTTATTTTTATTTTTTTTTACATCCAGGGTCATTTTGGAGATCGAGGAGCCGGCTGCAAACCACAATGGAGGCCAGCTGCTCTTTGGTTTGGATGGATATTTGTACATTTTCACCGGAGATGGTGGAAAAGCTGGAGATCCATTTGGGAAATTTGGCAACGCGCAAAACAAGTGAGATTTTAAGGGATCGGAGTAAAAGCGGCTCACCATGACACCCCATGTCCAAAATGGTCCCATTTAAATGTCAAAGCATTTTTTTTTCTCTAATCCGTTTTTTATTGATTTTCTCCCCAATCCAGGAGTGCTCTGTTGGGTAAAGTCCTCCGCATCGATGTGGATGGAAATTCCTCCAACGGGAGGCCGTACAGGATCCCCGCCGATAACCCATTCGCCGGGGATCCCGGCGCTCGGCCGGAGGTGTTTGCCTACGGCGTCAGGAACATGTGGCGCTGCTCGGTGGACCGCGGCCACCCGGTGAGCCGGCGCGGCAGGGGCCGCGTGTTCTGCGGCGATGTGGGTCAGAACCGCTACGAGGAGATCGACATCATCGTCAGGGGAGGGAACTATGGATGGAGGGCCAAAGAAGGCTTCGAGTGCTACGACGTCAAACTGTGCCACAAATCCTCCTTGAGTGAGTGGGAAAAAAAAAAGTGGCGATTTCACCTCCGCCGTCTATTTCTGACGCTCCAGATTTGGGTTTATTCAACATCCTCCTCTGCCTCCACAGATGACACCCTGCCTATATTTGCGTACAGCCATCATGTTGGGAAGTCTGTGACGGGGGGATATGTGTACAGAGGGTGTGAATCACCCAATCTGAACGGACTCTACATTTTCGGAGACTTTATGAATGGGTGAGTGGGGTCTGATCGGAGCCAATTAAAAAAAACAAAAAAAAAACATATTTTTCCTCAGAAAAGTCAAATCTTACTTCTTTTCTCAGCTGTTTTGCGTCAAAGAAATAATCAAAAACCAAAGAATAAAACTATACACTAAATATTCATTTCAGTATTTGGAGTGATTCCTCTTTTTCCGCCACGGCTAAACAATTCCAGCCCCACGATGGCTTCTTGTTGAATTGTCGGTGTTTTCTGTTGATTCCGCAGTAAAATAATGGCCTTAGAGGAAGATGAGGCAACAGGAACCTGGAGAGAAAGGAGCGTGTGCATGGGGAAAACCAAGACCTGCTCTTTCCCTGGACTCATCAATCATTACCACAAGTTCATCATCTCGTTCGCTGAGGACGAAGCAGGTGACACTTCCTCTCACTGTAAGCCTGGATTTTCCATTTCAAACCGAAATCACCAAAACACCGCTCTGTCTTTTTTTCCTATTTTAGGGGAGCTGTATTTTCTGGCCACCACGTACCCCAGTACCACGTCCCCTTTTGGAACCGTGTTCAAATTCATGGATCCCTCCAGGTAGACTGAAAATATCAGCTTCATCTGAAGTCATGCATGCTCAGCTTAATCCTCTACCCAGGTTCATGCAATATGACCATATTCAACAATTTGACAACAAAATGCACCCCAAATAAACGTTTTGGGGACCAGAAACTGGCCCTGGATGCTCCTCATACTTTCACCAAATATGTATATAGATTGTTTTGTACGAACTGATTGCATGTAACGCTCAGGATTAATTAAGAAACCAAAAACAAGCCCTCTGCTTCATGTTTCCTCTGGTTAACCCAGCAAATGCATATTTGAACATGGTCCAAATGCATTTTGCACCACGTGCTTGAGAACCTACACTTACATCTTTAAAGCAGAGCCCTAAATCTTTAAAATACACCGTTTTTGGGTCTCGTTAGTGCTACTTTAGGTGTGTTCTGGTCTGGTCTGGTCTCCCTGGGCTCCAACCATGACAAATTACATGTTTTTTTTGGAAGTGTTCATTTTCCTGATTCTATTTGTGCAAAAGCTTTTAGGGATTTGTAGCGGGGGGGGGGGGGGTTGTTTGGGGTTGTTTTCTGGGAACAGACACATGTTCTGAAGTGCTAAAAACGCCACACAATTCACAATTCGCAAGATTGCAAAGAACGGAACCACAGCACACTTTGGTCCAAAGTGTAGTTACATAGTCTGCCAACTTTAGTCGTGTGCCGGATTGCTTAATTGCTCCGTACGCATGATGCCTTTAACCCCGATGCATTTTGGGAAAATATTTTGCGCAAAAGTGGGGATGGCTGCTCAGAGGTCCACTTCTCGCCTCCTGCAGGAGAGCTCCTCCGGGGAAATGTAAGCACAAGCCACTGCCGGTCAAAGTGAGGAGCAAGAAGTTTCCATTTGTACCCAGGGAGTGTAAGTCAACCTCCTCCTCCTCCTCCTCTTCTTCTTCCTCCTATATTGAGATGTGTCATTTTCATGGTGTGCACATAAAGAACCTTTCTTTGACTGGGCTTGTCTGACAACGTGGAGCCGTAGAAACTATAAATTATGAAATCAAAATGTCTTTTCCAATTTGTCCGGTCAAATGTGCCACAAAAAAATCATATATTGACATATTTCAAGTTGGTTTTAGCACTTCAACTGTATGTGTCGGCACAGTAAATTAAAATGTGAAATCTCTGTCGTTTCAGTGACTGTGCTGGACACAAATGAAAAACCCACAAGACCTCCACCAAAGAAATTCAAACTCACCACCACCAAACGTCCGACCACCTCCACCAGCGCGGCCACGCCCACGACCGGAGCGCCGCCAAAGAAGATACATTTAATAAAGCCGTGGAGCAAAAACAAACTGCTGAATAAGCAGAAAGCCAAAACACCAATGAAGAAGACTTTGAAGCAGAAATCCAAGGAACGGTCAAAGAAGAAGCCCGTCATTGTCCAACCCAAGAGCAAGCAAGGCAAATTCAAACGCACAAAAGACAACACCATCCACACAAAGAGGACGAATCCTCAGAGGACGCAAGCCAGGGTGGACAAAACCAGCAGGACCAGCAAAGGGTCCGCAACAGGGGGCCGCGGCGCTCCCATCAACACAACCACCACCGCACACCTGAATGTAAAGAGAATCCAACCTCAGGCCAAAAGCAAGCGGGCAAGAGATGCAAGAGCACTTTAATTTTTTTTTTTTTTTTTTTTTCATTATGTCGATGTGAACCGTCTCATTGTGAAGAAAAAGGAAAGCGTTTATTTGCTTTCTTGCCAGGATGATTCCATGATTTATACCAGTGTCAAGTCTAATAAATGTGAGGCTGCAGCCAAAAACAAAAAAAAATCCAAAATGCACCTTCCTCATGTTTTAGCCTGTTTGTTTCATCTCTGCTCAAAAAAATATATATAAAACACATTCAATCTCACCCCATAAATTCACAATCTGATGTTTTTAGACAAGATATATGATTTGTGAGCGTTGCTACAGGATGGATTTTATCGGAGAAAAATCCGATGAGCTGTTTCCACCTGCATCCTGACGCAATGCCGAGGTTAACGTGGTGCGGTTGTGGGAAGAGAAAAAAAAATTGGTTTATTTCCCCCGAAAAAATGTTCAACTGCTCCTTTAAGGACACCGCTGTTGTAATTAAGCAATTATGTACCTAACGACTGTTTCCTATTCATTTTATTTCTGACAGTCATAAAGTCATTGTCTGTATTTAGAACATAACAGAATAGGTTGGAAAATAGAAAGTAGGAGCAGACACACACACACACACACAAAACGCTTCCAACTATACCAAACCCCAGTGTTGCACTAATTAAACGACACATGCAAGTGATCAAAATAAACAATACAAAGGGTTGCATATGTGTGGGTAGGTGAGTGTGTGTGTGTTTGTGTGCGTGTGTGCATGCCCTGTAATTAAAGTCCAAACCACTGATCATAGCGGAGACCACAGAGGCCGTGTTTTGTGTAACGGCGACAGTAACACAATCTCACAATCCAGTGTTTTCTCTGCTGTTGGTCCCTCTGACCACATCATGGATTTTGTTGCTGATTTTTTTTTTTTTTTTTTACAGCTTTTCTGTTTTCAGTTACAATGAAGGAAAAGGTTGCCCGAGGGCACACATCTATCACCATGGTAACACGTAAGGCACATATTATGACGTGATATGACAAAGCAAACCTATTATAGCCTTATACCTGACGGCGTTTTAGTTTTGAGGCACAACATATGAAAATTGACATGACACGTGATGGCTAAATAAAAATAAGCAAACGATGGGACGGAACAGTACACGTATGAAGGACTACATGGGAACGTGCCTCACGTGTTCTCATGTTCTCGCCTGCTCACGCGGAAACTGTTGGGTGTGACATTTTGAAAACCTTTTTCCAACTGAAGTGCCAGGAAATGACTTTTTTTTTTTGGGACCCTCTCATATTCCAGCTGCTTATTTCCCCTCCACATCAAGATCATTCTGGTGCTTGTCTTTGAACCACGGGACCCTCACAAATTACAGACCTCCATCACTAACATTTGAGTTTAAACGTCTCCTTTTAAAAAAACGGAGCTGGCGGCGCGGCACGACTCCGCGCGTCCAGCTGCTAGCTGGTCAAAATAAATCACAGCAGATCATGGCAAGTGGGAAATATAAAGGTGAAGGAGATGGAGCTCATTTCTGGTTTTTAGCGTGGACCTTGAAGTTGGAAGGTAGCCTGGGAATGCTTTATTTATTTCAGAAAAAAACTTATATCTAAAAAAAATAAAAAATAAAACGACAACTTGGGAAAACCCTAGGCTGTTCAATGAGTCTCCAGAATAATCCAAAATCCAAATGGCTTCGTCTCCTTTCGGTGTCATTTTCTAAAATTTGAAAATTCCAAACACACAACTAAAAACTGGAAGATGTGAGAGCAGTAAATGGGACAGTGTTTTTTTTTTGTTTTTCTATAATAAATGAATACATTATGCATGTGTTGAATGTTTGACTCTTTTTTTGCTTGAACACACAAACATACAAAAAAATAAAAAACACTGCGTCCTCACGACACGATTCCTGAAACATTCCCACTTTGTGACAGAGCGGAGGAGGCCGGAGCAGAGTGGTTGTGTTGTTGTGGAACAGCTCCCATCATTTGTGTGTGTGTGTGTCATTACCTGCGCCCGGAGACACTTTGAAGAGTCTGACGTGTTCCTCTCCTGGTAAAGAGGATTGGAACAGCTCTGAGCGGTTTCCTCCTCTTTTATTGAATTCCTTTCAATAAAGCTGACGTGCACCAAGTTGCTCCCTAATAAAACTGAATCTGAGTGAGTTTGATTTGATGGTGAGCCACATTCGTGCTTACAGCCTTGTGAGGCGTATTTATAAAACATTTTACACTATTGCATCACATGAAATCCACATCAGAGCAAAAAGATTGAATTTACCTGTGATTCACCTCAGGGGAGTCTCCCTCACAGGATGACCGGGGCAGAGGTTTATATTATATTAATTATTATTATTATTACATTATAGAGGAACACGTCCGAGAAAAAAAAAACGTGATTCACAAACAGAGCCGTTGAATAGTTGGGTGGAAAAAAAAAAGAAGTTCAGATTGACGTGGAACTTTTTTTTTTGCTCTTGCTGCCCGAAGACGTGTAATCAAGTGGGCTGAATCACACACTGTGAGAAATGACTACATTCGACGATAATGTACATTATTAGTAGCCTATAGCTCAGCAGATGGAATGCAGTATTTTATGCGTACTATATACTTCATAGTGTACGTGCAGATATATTGTCGTACTGTATATGCAGAGCAATGAGTGAGTGTTTGACCTCTCAAAAAAAAACCTCAGATCTCAGAGAGGAATTGATGAACTGCGACTGACCGCAGTCTGACGCGGCCTGTTTTTATATAAAAAACGGTTTGATAAAACTGTCTGGTTTAATCGCTGCTTGAAGCCACATCTGGAAAAAAAAATAAAAAAAAACTCCCCCAGCAGTCAGGGGAAAAATATCCTCATCCGCAACATATACATGTTTACAAGCCGAAGTTAGGAGGTTATTTAAACTTCAACAACAACTAATTGAAGCTGAACTGTGTGAATCAGATGAATTTGAATTGAAAAAAAACGCAGAAAAAATATTTAGGCGGTTTCCTCGCAAAGTTTACTTCAACAAAAAATGGATTACATCAAATTATTATTATTCTAAATGACTATGTTGAGGTTAGTTAACCGCAGACCAACATCATTCATTTTCTTTTTTTACATTTATAAAACTTAATGTATATTTGTTTTGTTCTTATGTAAATGGTTTATTTTTGTATGGTGTTGCCGTTATAAGAATAAAGTTATTTAAGGTCAACTCATCTGTATTAAAATAACCAGAAACTATTTTAGTGTTCGGTGAAATCTCTTGCAATCTGTCGCCTCCTAGTGGCCACCCGGTATATTACAGAGGCCTCCACACTTTGACCTTTGACCCGTGAACAACAGACAACAGAAGCTGCCCATTAACAGGCAAATGTCAAAGAGTTTTATCCTCAATGATCCACTGACCTACTGCTGGAAAAACTTTGTACATTTTTCTAAATAAATCATAGCAGGACATGGGACCTGGGACACTGGAAAATATCAACCCCGAGCTCGAGCTCCTTTCTGTTTTTATAAAGCAGCTTAAAACATTGACAGCGTGGACCTCAAGCTGGAATACAGTCAGAACATTTTAATTTATTTTCCTCACCACGATTGCATTAAGAACTTTTAGAAAAATCGGTGTGAAAATACATTTCTAGAAAATAAAACGGTGTATTTTGTGAATCATAGCCACATTACAAACACAGTGATTTTCTTTACACATTTCCACTTTTCTCCAAGTGCTTTCCCGTGTGTTAATTAAGACAGCGAGTGTACTAATAAAACGTGGACACCGTGACTCAGTGGCTGATCTTATACACCACGTCTCCGACCTGCAGGATGCCGGTGCTCTTCACACAGTGCAGCTGGCCAAACAGCGGAGACGACTTGTAGATGTGCTTCTCGGACGGATCGCACAGACGATAGCTGAGAAGAAATTGACGTCAAGCTGAGTTCAAACTAAAAAAGAAAAAAGAAAAAAGGACACGCCCCCCCCCCCCCAAAATGTAACATTTGTTCAGACTTTACCTTTTCAGTTTTTCCAGAGGCTCCTTTCTGCTCATGATGCCCGTTTCAGGATCAACTGTGGTGAAAAGACACCTAAAAACAACAAGAACGGCTTCTGTTAATCCAAAAAAGACAAAATTATATATATATTTTTTTGGTAAATCACCAACAGGTAGATTTAAACATTGAATCTGCATCCAGACCCCCAGAAGATGCATTATTGAACAAATGGTGAGGATCAGAAAGAAACCTTCCGCATGACATCACACGCTGCAGTCGCACGCTGCCAATCTGGATCTCCTCCCATGAATCCTGAAAAAAAAGAAAGAAAAGCAGAGCAGTTGGTTTTGGAGTTGGAGATAAATTTAGTCGATGCTGCTCACGCTGAAGAGGACGAGGTATTAGTCATGGGTAAAAAAAAAAAAAAAAAAAAAGCCTGTGGTGGATCTGTGATGAATTCTGAATCGGATCCAATCTTTACACGCCTGCCTCCATGTGTTTTTCCTTCGTTCTAGGATTTATAGAGAAAAAATTCAATCAAAAATAAAGGGTCCTATAAACCTCAGCGAAGGCCTGACAGTCGCTAATCACGATGTTGGGCCGGAAGCGTTCCACCGTCACGCCCTTCTCCAGCTTGCTGCTCAGATCCTTCACAGAGGCCTCGGACAGCAGCATCAGGGGGCCCACGTCCGAGTAGGCCACTTTCTGGACGAATGGGGCAAATAAATAAATAAATCACCTTGACAATGTTCACATGGACAGCGATGTCCCGGTGTTAACCGGCTACAGTCTGAATGAGAATGAATGCCACGGTTCAGTGATTGGTGTACATTTAGATTTACAGCAAATTCAAGTTTGTATTTTGCAACTAAGATGGAAACTTTTAGAAGCTGACCACTACCTCGTCCTGCGAGAACAGAGGCTCCACCTCCACCGACCTCCTGGCCCTCATCTCAGGCTCATAGTGCACCAAGCGAAAGGTTTCCTCCTCTCCGAAAAAACACGTGAGCCAACGAGACGCGGCGTCGCCGCAGTCCCTGCCCTGAATGTCGATGCCGAACACCCTGCGGCACAAAGAAAACGACACCACCACAATCTCAAATCTTCCGTTTTATCGTTATTAATCCTTTTTACAGCATCCTGAAGATCCTGGTGACTCTAAATTAGAAAATGAGTAGATATAAGGTCAAATTTCATTATTAAATGTACAAATAAATATTTTTAATAATTCATTTAAGGAACACGGAAGCTTCAGGTCTCTTGATGACTTTGGCTACGTTTTGTTTTTTATTTTTAAATCAGGCAGCAGATATGTAGCTATTGAAAAAATTATAATTTTGTGAATGAAGTAGCACTCTTTCTCAAACGAAAACAAACCCAGGACTGACCTGCAGTCAATCACGGGGTGGTGGGGCTGTTTGTAGGGGACCCTCAGCTCCTCCAAGTTGGGCCCGTTCAGACACACCTGACCTCCCTCACAGGTCAGAGACACCAGCACCAGCCGGGGCTGCTGTCGGCCCGTCACCATGCGACCGTCCTCCGTCACCACCAGCCAGTGTCTGCAAACACAACACAACAAACACACACAGATGACATCCCGGGGTGACCATGGATATGGACTCATCACAAAAAAAAATCCCAGATTTACATCATATCTTATGTTTTACACACTGGATGGGAATTGAAGTCTGGAGGGGGAGGGGGGGGGGGCAGGATCCACACCAACTCACAAAATGTCTCCTTAACTCCTGACCTCAAACCATAACCTTTATTACGAACATGAATAAGTAAACAACAAATAAACAACTAAATGTGAAGAAATTAAATAGATTAAGACTTTGCTGTTGTTATTATTATTGTTTCCACGCGGGACAGCTGCACACTCACCGATCCTGCAGCTCTCCAAACTTCAACCCGATCCTCTGGCACTCCGCCAGCGCCACGCTCACCGCCCGGCCAGACTTCAGCGGGTGTATCAGCAGCTGCGACACGACGCCCACGCGGACCAGCTCCTCCGCCTTTCTCAGGCGCTTGTAAGCGAGTCCGAGTCCCAGCAGGGCCACGCCGACCCCTCCGACCACGAGGGTCGCTCTCTTGCCCATCAGATCCATTCTCCGCGGGCTGGATCCGGTTTGGGCACGCTGCAGCCTCCGTGCGTAAAGTTGATGCGTAAAGAGGAAGTTCACGGAGAAACACGCCCTCAATGAGGTGGTTTGATCCACCCTTGGCTATACCCCTCAGAGGCCCCGCAGCCCCCGCCCCCTCCCTCTATGTTGTTTGGTTCCTGCTGAACTCACGCACTGCTGGGTCAATCCTTTCCCAGGCACGGAGAAACCAACTGGTGCTCCACGGCTGAGAGGAAAACACCATGGATTTAGGTCAACAGAGTGAAACTGAAAAATGGAGCTCATATTCCTATTTACAGGCCAGGAGGTTTTAATCTGACATGATCCAATTAAAAAAGATTACAGTCACCCAGACACCCCTTGAGTTTGAATCTTCCTGCCGAACGGAGAAGAAACGACGCCACGTCATGTCGTGGCTGACCTTCTCAGGGGAACTATTTCGGTCTTTGACATAAATACTCCGCTCTGTCACGGCAGATGCTCCATCGATGGGGGGTCAATGCAGGGATTTGTTGGATGGATGCTCCTTCTGTTGCTTCTCTGTGCACATCTAATGGCTGAAGGCAGATTCCCAGGCTCAGAGCCAGGCCCGCCAAGCTGGTTTGATGTTGTGTTGGCGAGATGCTGTCCTATTCCTCTTTGACTGCACACAACTTTTTTTTTGGTTTGGATTTCATTTAGCGCCAGAGGTCTCTTTTCTTTTTTTTTTTCCCCCCCGATTTTCAGATCACACCACTTCCCTGCTGCTATTTCCTGCCGCGCGCGGTGCCAACGCCTCAAACGTGGCCCCAGATAAACCAGAGAGTTTTGCAAATGATTGACAGCAAAGTTGTGGCGTCAACTTTTTCACGCCTTCTTCCAATCCTTTGCTTTCTCTCCTATCATGGCACCTTTTTTTGCAGAAATATTGCGAGGCAAAGAAGCGGGTTGAACTGGTCACACTCATGACAGGGAGGCAGAAATCAGGGAGCAGTGATTTGTTTTTCTGTCCGGCCACCATGCCACTGACGTGTCACACAACAGCGCCGTACGTCGGCTGCCGGCTAACCTGCTGTAGGTCGTCCGGAACTGGACTTCGGTCAGGATTCCCAACAGGAAGCCATCTGTCGTGCCAAACCCCGCATTCCTATACATTCAGCAGGAATCTCTCACACAGCACGGGTCCATCAACAGCACGGAGGTGCTGGAGTCTCACAAGACCTGCAGTATGACGTATTCAAGGAATTTATGGAATAAATACAACTTCTCTGTAAATGACTGATTTCCTCATAGAAGGAGCTGAAACTCCTCGGTAAAACTCCAAAACGTTTTTTTTATTTTTGTCGAGGAAGCTTGTCTGTACATGATTCATCGTATATAAAACGTACACAAGTTACAACGTGTATTTTTTTTTTCTTCTCGCTATTAGCTTTAAATAGTTTTTGAGGGCTCAGGGACTGAAGTGCCTCCTGTCGAGTTCAGAAAAAAATGTATTTGTTCCAAGCATGACACAGAGAGTTCAGTTCACGCCTGTGAATCGTGATACACGAACAAATATATAAATGTGTGTTGTGGGTCACTTCAGAAAGAAAAAAAAACGCAGAAAATAAACCCAATACACTCTTTGTACTTGCAAGTCCTTTTCGGACCTTTTGGTTTTGTGCCCATAGTCTGTCGCATAGGTGGTAGGTAGGAGATTCCAATCCACCAGGCCAAACAATTCATGGCAGAAAATTTGAAAAAAAAAAAAAGGGAAAAAAATCTGGATTTTAATCAGTGATGTTTATTTAAAGAATGATAATGGAGTTCAATATGTTCCCAGTAGCCACATTCTCATTACCCTGGTAGGGACAGAGGTGCATTATAAAAGTACATTTACTCAAAAATACTTCAAAACAATGACTATGTTTTTTAATATTCAAGTATTTCATAAATCAGGCTGCAGTGTTGTTTTTTTTCTTAAAAACTGGTGCTGTAACTGCCAGAAATGAACTCAAAGTGATGTCGCCAACTGAAGAAAAAAAAAAAACTAAAACCAAAATAGGCATAGGAAAACAAGAAATAAAAAATCTTAGGGTGGATTTCAACTTTTCCACCAATCGCATAGTTGCCGGCGCCTGACAGCCGGCTCATTATCCGTCATCCAAACACAGAAACCCACCTCCCATCTGCCACTCTAGGCTCCCCCTATAAATAGTTTCCATCCAATGTTTGATCCAGATGTGAATTTCTTTGATTGCGAATGAGTTTCAATTCAGCTCATTAGCGATTGATTGTCATTTGATTCGATTTTATTATTTATTCATTCCGAATGTATCATCTGAGAAGGAGATTCCCACACTTTGCTTAATTCCCTTCATGTTTCCACGGTCATGCGTACGTGCGTTTTTTTTTAGCTTTAAGTCAGGAGCTGGTCGCTGTCCATAACTCAAACCTCAGCCATGTACATAAATATGTAGACAAAGACAAATCCAATTTAGGTCTTTGATTTGTCCCACAACAAACAACGGCCTCTATCAAACTGTGAGAAAGTTGTGTGGGATTCAGTCTGTGCTGGTGAGTGTCATCTTGTGTGTTTTTTTCTTTTCCACTTGTAACGTTATACACAGCTCACCAGTGTTTGTATCTGATGCGCCATGGAGTGCACTGAAAATAAACAGGGGCAGCCACACACGTGACTCATGTGGAGTGGAGAGATGTGATGGTTCAAAAAAATATATTCTCGGGCACCATAAGGCAGATTATGTGAAGATAGAACAACGGAAAATCTAAAAAAAAAAAAAAAAAACGTCTTCTTCAGGAAACAAACCCTAATTGGAACCAGCATGGCAGAGAACTTGTTGCAGGGATTTTTTTTCAGCTCCGTAACACGCTCTGCTTTCGCCCCCAAACACGACGCGTCGCGGGGGGCCGCAAGCGTGTTCGTGTGTCCGTGTTCAGGGGCCCAGAGGTCATACTACATGTCTTGATGGTCTCTAAAGCACACGGGAAGCACCTGAAGACCTCAGGTCTAAACATTGGTGCTTTAGAGAGCTTGACCTTTTTGACCTTCTGTCTCTGACCGTGGGTCCCCTGGGATTTTAGCACCACACTCCGCCTCATTCACTTTCGGTTATGTTTTTTTTTTTTTCTTTTTTTTTTCGGCAGCGAGGACGCTGCGGTGAAAATGCTACACGGAGCTGCGTCTCTTAAACACCCTGAACGGGGACAGGAAGTGGAGGCTGGTGGTTATGGAGTTGATGCTGGTGCACTGGCGCGGAGCGCACACGCAGCCGGACGAGCCGGGCTCCCCGTAGCGAGGGCTGTGCTGCAGGTAGGCGTCGGAGAAGCTCAGCTCCTGAGGGAGCGCGCTGGAGCTCTGCAGCTTCTCCTTGCTCCTGTACCACAGGCAGGAGCAGATAGTCTGGAAGTGGAGCACCTCGGCGTAGACCCGCTTCGGGTCTCTGGACTTTGAGGTGTCGTCGGCCACGTGTTTGGAAGAGGGGGCGGAGACGGGCATCAGACGGGCCACCTCTCCTCTGGACCCGCCGGGGTTCCTCAGGGCCTTGTGTTTGGCGTCCCGTCGCTCGTCCTCGGTGTTCATGGTGAGGAAGCGCAGCACCACCAGGTTGAGGAAGGCGCCGATCACCGTCAGGCCCGTCAGGATGTAGACGAAGCAGAAGGCCACGTAGCGCGGGTCGTTCTGCAGCGCGTCGTCCCTCTGCAGCGCCACGTAGTCCCCGAAGCCGATGGTGGTGAGCGTGATGAAGCAGTAGTAGAAGGCGTGGAGGAAGCTCCAGCCCTCGCTGCGGGAGAAGGCCGACGCCCCCACGCACAGCGTGCTGACGCACGAGAAGAAGCCCACCGTCACCATGTTGGCCATGGACACCTGGGTGTGCCGCAGGCCCAGGCACTTCTTGGCCTGGTGCAGCAGGTAGCGCACGAAGGTGTTGATGCGCTCGCCCAGGCTCTGGAACATGACCAGGGTGAGAGGGATGCCCAGGAGGGCGTAGAACATGCAGAAGACCTTCCCTGAGTCGGTGCTGGGCGCCGCGTGGCCGTAACCTGAGGGGACGCACAATCCATCTCCTTTACATGCATCGGTGGTTGCAAAAGTGACTGTTGGCTTACATCTGCAGGAGACCGACAACCCCCGCCCACTAACCACTCGGTGGCTCTCGGTGATGGAAAACCCATTTAGGTCTATTATGGTGAATTAACAGCCATTTATTTAGAACTGCCACCTGTTGTAAACACTGGAAATAAACCAGAAAGGTGTCTCTGGCCAAATGAGCCCAAAGTGGTTTTATTCTGCTGACAGCCATGAGCCTGCACGCCCTTTCCCCAAATTGGGGCTTTTTTTTTTCCTGTTTCCCGTTTTCATACAAATGAAAGACAAATTACACCTGAGTATAGTAACTGTAACAGATCTGACTGTTTTATATCTGAGAAATGACCACAAATAAAAATTGACCCTTATTTAAACAATCATTGATTTCACATTTGTGGTCTGAAAAAAGAAAAGACAGCAGAAAGCCAAGGCACGGCAGGATTTGTGTTCTACTCCATGTCGTTTTGAAACAACAACTGAACAAATGGCACCCTACAATCAACAGCTGTCTGATGCCGTAAAAATTCCATCCAGATCAAAAACTTTGCCATCAGGAGACTGACACTAGGCTGTGCTAAAGAACGTATCATGATTCAAATAAAAATAGGACTTATGTACAAAAAAAATGTGTGTGTGTGTGTGTGTGTGTGTGTGTGTGTGCAATATGTAGAAATGAAAAACTATGGAAAGGATTCCTGACCCGTTTTGCACTGAGCGTCCTTTAGTTTCGACACTTTCAACACACACACACAGACACACACAAGCGCGCCTCACCTATAGTCGTGATCACAGTGATGGCGAAGTAGAAGGAGCCGGCGAACTTCCACTGCACGCCGGCCTTGTGAGGCTTCAGCTGGACCACGACGTGCTCCAGCTCCTCGAAGTTGCCTTTGCTCAGGTTGTATTTACGCATGAGCTCGTGCTTGCGGGCGTCCAGCCTCCTCTTGTGGCTCTTCTCCTGCTTGGACTCCAGGGTCTCGAACACGGCGGCTCCCACCACCAGGTAGGTGAGGATGCTGATGATGAGGGCCAGGGTCCGGGCGTTCTGTCTCTTCATGGTCCCCGGCGGCAGCAGCGCGTCCGGGCGCATCCAAGAGTCTCTGTGCGCGCGCGTCGTCCTCCTCCTCCTCCTCCTCCTCCACCACCACCACCTCCACTCTGGAGATGGACGCGTCCCCTCTCAGCACCACCCCCACATCACAGTTGGGCTGCTTCTGTATTTGGACTATTTGTCACCACTTTATATTTAGATCCTGCAGGGGAAAAGAAAACACACACACACACACACACACAGGGCAACCCCACAAGGTGAACGGAGCGTTTACGCGCGCGCACACACACACACACACACACACACCCGCGCTTCTCCCACAGGAGCCGGTCCGTTCACAGGAGGAGGAGGTGGAGACTGTGGAGTAGACAAATATGACTTTGGCGAAGGATTAATCTGTTCATCCTGCACATATACAATATTTGCACAGTGGCTTTTTAAAAGAGACTCGCGCTACTGGCTTCACAAGTTGTCTAGCAACCTAACGAGCTCCGGGCTCGGAGTGAGTAAACATTTCGACCGGCACATGCTCTTTGACTGTGAGCAGGATTAACAGCCTGGCTCCTAATTCACAGGAGAGACGCCCATAATCCTAATATCGATCTTATTCTCAATAAAACAAAACCAAAACCAACAATATTCTGACGTTTTCACCAGCTCCTACTAGAATGAAGGATAAACACATACACACCTCTAGAATCTGAATAGAAAATAAATAAAAACGACTTAATCCGATTCATATTCTGAGCGGGGCCTTATTCAGGTTAATATCATAAAATGGCTGTCTGTGTAAACGTAGAAACTTTCCTCCCAGTACATTTGAATGGCAACACATTCCAAGCAGTGAATATTTAAGCCAAAAGCAACAATCCAAGACCTCTACCTACTTCGTATAGTGGAAAAAGAAAAGAACAAAATCCATTACACTGACACATTTCAATACCATTCATATGTTGTTGTTTTTTGATCAACATTGCAACTTCCTGGGAAATTGCCAAAAATGGCACAAAAAGTGCTAAAATTCTCCTTTGCCAACAGAGGAATTGTTCTTGGCCCTCCTCCATAAATTCAGCATTTTTGTGGGTAGAGTGCACATATATATTTTTAATTTAATTTTATTTCTTTGTCAGGATGAGGACAATATTTGCGATATTGTAAATATAATGAAGCCCAAACTCTATGTATGTGTAAATGATCAGGCCAATGAATCAATAAACAATGTGTACAATGATAACATTTTCAAATTTGTTAAATAAATTGCATTGTGTTTTGGGTCCGTGTTATGATATTAAACGTTATCTCCAAAAATGGTCAGCGATCAGTTGAGGCAGGGGTTGCAATTTAGAAGATAACAAACGATTTAAATTCAATTAAAAAACACCACATGCAATAATGCCATAAGCTTTATGTAATCGTTTTCCAAAATGATGCACACATAATAATGTAGCATTATGTTTCACTCGGACATTGGAGATGTCGGAGGGCTAAAAAAAAAAAAAGAAAAAAGAAGAAGCAAACTGATAAGAATTAGAAGTATTATAAACACCGTCTCCATGCTTTCTCCAGGTCTCAGTGGAGCAGGTGTGGCTGAAATTACTTCACACTTTAAATTAGGAGAGGCAGGAATCATGAGGTATTTGGGTCCCTGAGGTTCCTACAAAGCCTCAAACTCATCGATCCTCTGCTTGGTGTTGCCCATACGGATCTGGCGCAGCGTCTTGTACTTGTCCCGGCCCACTCGGACGTTCTCGGCGTGGAGCAGATCGTTCGCGGTCTTCATGTTGTCATCTC
Organism: Colistium nudipinnis; assembly: GCA_016785305.1. Classification (NCBI taxonomy): domain Eukaryota; kingdom Metazoa; phylum Chordata; class Actinopteri; order Pleuronectiformes; family Rhombosoleidae; genus Colistium; species Colistium nudipinnis. Next base: position 399,843 of record JAFBJU010000174.1, read on the forward strand.
GGGCTCCTGCCAGCTCCGAGCTCAAGGCCTGAGGAGGGAGGAGGGAGCAAAGGTCAGAAGGAGGCACTTCTTTTTGATTTTATTATTATCCAAAATAGTCAACTATAACTTTCCAGAAAATGTATTTATTTGATATCTCTGCAGATTAAACATGTACATGCCGGACTGCAGGTTTGAGGACCAGGATTCTAAAGTCTGTGTTCTATGGTCAATATTTATCCACCTACTGTGGGTGCATAATTTTTTATTTTTCTATGTATGTTTTTAAATATGTTCCTGGTTGGTGCAATAGCGAGATATTTGTGATTTTTGATAGAATATATGGAATTGTGAATTTATATATATATTCATCGGTGGTCCTGCGGGACCTGGGACTCACCATGAGCTGCCTGTGCAGGCGCTGGTTCTTCTCGGCCTCGGTGAGCCTCTCCAACTCCTGCCGGTGGTCGTGGATTCCCTGCGTCTGCAGCTCGGCGCTGTAGGTGCTGTTCTCCTCGCTGTGCTCGTGTTCGCTCTCGCTGTCCGAGGACGACGAGGAGGACGAGGAAGAGCAGGAGGCCCGAGGAGGAGGAGGAGCAGGGCCCGGAGTGGAGACGATGGACGTGGTCCTCACCAGGTGCAGCTCCTCCTTTGTCTTCAGCAGATTCTCCTCAACCTCTCTGGCCTTGGATGGAGGTGGACAGTGTTAATGATGATGATGATGATGATGATGATGATGATGATGATGATGATGATGATAATAATAATAATAATAATCGTCATCATCATCATCATCATCATCATCATCATCATCATCATCATCATCATCATCATCATAATCATCATAATAAAATGAATTTTGAAAAAAAAAAATCTGTCCAGAAAACGTGGACAATATAATTGATTGATTTATTTATTTTGGAGGATAAAGGTCTTTTCAGCTATGGCATTTTAAAAATTTAATTTATTCTCGGTTATAAAATGGCTCGAGGACGCAAACAGTTTAAATTCTCACATACATGTGTTATAATGAATAAAAAAATATATATATATGTAAAATAGCTCAGTGCTCTTGGGTGGCCAATAAGATTTGCCCTGGTCCTAAGTACACCTGAGAGTGGTGGGGACCCAATGTTTGTGTTTTAACGCTACGCAAAATAAAAACGATGAGAGGGACATAAATAAAAGCTACATTTGGACATTTTGAAGTGGCGGGCTGTGAATTTTGGCACAGCCTTTGAAGACGTGACGGTGGTCTCACCTTGCTGTGCCATGAGTCAGCCTCTTCCTCCTTGACTCTCTTGGCCTCCTCCAGCAGCGTGATCTGGGCGCTGTACTCGGCCAACTCCGCAGCCTGAGGATTTCCGAGTTTAAAACGTCAAATAAAGCTCTGTCAACATGAAGTGTTTTGGTTTGAGCTCAAAGAGCGAATGTCTTTGCATAAAGAGTTTGTGTGTGAGAAAGACTTGTTGATCATTTTCTCATAAGGACTGTAATCCCAGGAAAGCTGCACTTAAAACTCTTAAAGTGTGTTTATCCCGGATGTCGGGGGGGGCTTCATTTGTGATGAGTGTTTTTTTTTTCTCACGTGAAGGACTCACCAGCTGCTCCTGGCTCTTCATTTGGTCCTCAGCTTGCCTGGCCAGCTCCTCCTTGGCTATAATAGCCTCCATCCTCTCAGTCTCCAGCCGGGCCGCCTCCTGCTCCACCCTCCTCCTCTCTTCCTCCAGCCTCATGGCCCGGTCCAGCTGCTCCTGAAGATCTGCGGCACCGCGTCAGCAAAACACCGGATAAAATGTTTATGGTCATGAAGGAGAATTCATTCATTCATTCATCGATGATTTTATACCTTCAAAATAACACCTTTGCGCGACTTTAATCCGTGGTTCCTGTTTTTTTTTGGTTTTTGACCATTCAAATCAAAAAAATGTCTACATGTCACTCTTCATGTTCATAGCTTAGGGCAGTACAAGAAATATGTTTCTTATTTTATTTTAGGCTTTTAGAGGCATTTAAATGTATAAAATAAACAAAAAAAAAGTAGGACAGCACAGTCCCTTTTGATCATCCAGGGGGGGGCTTCTTATTTAATTAGTAAATACATGTGGATTTAGAATTTAAAAAAAAAAAAAAAAAAATGTAATAATATTAATATGAATAATAATTATTGTCAATGTTTATGATGCGATTCAATAAAAAATGTAAACATCAATAACAGCACATGTGTGAGAATAAAAACATATCCACTCAATCAATTTAAGTGTTGTTTAGCAAATAACCAGCAGAGGGCAGTGAAGCCACATTTCTGCAGGAATAATAATAATAAATGAAGATAATATGTTGTCTCACCTCTCTCTGCTCTCTTGGTTGTCTCCTCATACTGCTCCAGCCTCAACATCATATTCTTCTTCTCTCTCTCCATCTGCTCCCTCTCTTTCTCCATGGCCTCCCTCTTCTTCTTCTCCTTCTCAAGCAGATCTCTGTGTGGGACAGACAAAGATGGAATGAACTGATAAATAAATTCCTCTGTGCGTGTGTGTGTGTGTGCGTGTGAGGCCATGACTCCACCTACCTCTCGATCTTCTTCTGCGTCCTCTCCTCCGAGGCCTGAGCCTTCATCTGCTGCACCTCGATGCTGTCGGGCTTGCGGCGGCGCATGTACAGCTCGTGGTTTCCCATGCACAGCTGGAGGATGCGTTTGTTGACCCGCAGACGTGGAGCGTAGAATATAAAATCCTTGACAAAAAAATAAACAAAAAAGGAATGAGCAAAAAATACAGAAAACAAACGAAACAAAATAATAAATGTATAAATGATATTATATAATATTATAAATAATAATAATAATAATAATAATAATAATAATAATAATAATAATAATAATAATAATAATAATAATAATAATAATAATAATAATAATAATAATAATAATAATAATAATAATAATAATAATACTTACAGGGGCTTTCTTGTCTATGGGCTTGATGACAAATTTCTTATCGCTGAAAGAAATGTTTCTAATTTCACTCCAGGGGAATCCGATCTTTGGCGTGAGCCTGGAGGATGGAGAAGAAGAGGTGAGCGCCCACATTTGAATCATGTTGTGGTCGAATCAGGTCGTTGACCTGACCACTCACACACACACACACACACACACCAGCTGTGCGGTCAGGAGCTCTGACTGCCTGGGGTCAACGACTGGGAGAGTGTTGCCCTCCAGTCTACAACCGTGTCATCGTGTCAATGCCCTCGAACGCACACGCACCATGGAAACAAAGATCATATAAAGACAATAAAGAATATATAAAAACAATATAAAACAAGAATGAAGACTGACTTGTCTTCTTTTCCGTAGATGTTGAGTCCCAGGGCATCAACTCCCAGCCACAGGTCTGTGTTCTTCTTGTTCTTGATTTCAAAGTAGTTGACGCCGTACATCTCCAGGTCCTGAGAGATCTTTAGATACTCAATCATGGCCTCCTCCCTGTTCAGATACAGACAGACCAGTTAGTATATCGAATTTAAACTAATATACATTTAGATTTATAATGGAATTTATAAATATACATATTAAACAACAAAATATCAAAACTGTTGAATTTGACAGTGAATTAGGGCCAATGAATGTATGCTGTATTGTTCCTGTTTAGTGAAGAATAACATTAAAAAAAAATCAATAAATGCAAAATGTTATTACTATTTCATTTTTTCTAATTGATTCAATTTGTATCTGTGACAAACTAAATCAAAGCTCAAAATGAGGACAGGTCATAAATCGCAAAGTGGGAAAATCAAATAGCAAATAAGAATTACATTTTTCACCATAAAGAGCTCAACTGTCCTCGCAAAAGTTTGACAGTCCTACTTTACGATGAAGATTCGAAATTAAAAAACATGACGCATATCTGTTTAATAGACGACTTACTTCAGCATGGCGCCGTGCTCCATGTGCCAGGCCTGGATTCTGTCATCCCACTGCTCCTTGGACAGCTTGTGTTGCTCCAGCACTCTGAGGGGAGAGAGCAGCTTCATCGGCCCACACTTGTCTTTGTGTACACACACACACACACACACACACACACACTCAACCAAAACACATGCTGCATCTCCTCCTATAGCTTCCTGAGGCGCCGCTCACCTTTTGGGCAGCAGGCGCTCTGCGGTCAGGTAGGCCGGGTCGCGTTGGGACTTGCTGAACTCCCCCTGCTTGGCCTGCACGGCGTAGGAGGCCAGCAGCACGGCCGTCTCCGGGGGACAGTAGACGTCCTCCGTCAGAAGGTTGTCCTTCACCTGCAGGAAGAAGAGCCTCCTGGTGACGTCCTGGATCAGCTCCTCCAACACGTCCTCTGGGTAGAATTTGACTCTCAGTTTGAACTGCAGCGGCTTCTCCTTCTTCACCTCCTGGGACAACACCTGGGTGGAGTTGATGACAAGTTAGGTTGACATATGTTATTAATATTGAGGATGATTATTATTGTCTCCTGGGGTGTAGATATTTAAGTGGAGTCAAGTGGAATGAACAGGTTATCTCTCTCGTGGAATGAAGGACTGAGATTGGAGAATTTCTTTTTTCCTGCAGTATGTATAATTGTCTGTTTTTAATATTAATACAAATATTCTCTGTTGTAAAAGTACAAAGTTGAGCATAAAGAATAAACAGGTCAACAGGAAACAGGTGTCACCCACCTTCTTGTCAGGATTCAGCCATGAAGTGAGTCCTTTGACGTCGACAAACTGGAGCCCGAAGTACCAAATCTCACGCAGCCCGATGGTTCTGGACACCTTCAACACACACGCACACGCACACACACACAAACAGATTAAAAAAAACATCACAGCTTCTGTCAGGAAAAGAAAAAAGTGATACAATCTGATTTATAGTCAGGGTGCGCACAAGCGGTACGCGGGTACGTAGGGCAAATATCTGGAATGCGCAATGTCGCTTGTGTCACTAAGCCTTACCCGAGCATCGCTCCGTTGTATGCCATGAAGGAATGCTACGTCTAAATCGGTGTATCATCCATGCTTACGGTCGTTCTACGGCGTATCTAGTTATTTCGGGTGAACTTGTATTTTTCTCACAGGGCAATCTTTACAAAAGTGCTCAGAGCGGCCCTCTGGTGGTCAACGGCAGGAACTTCGGACACTAGTAAAAGTAGCATTAGTGCAAATGTAAAAGCAACCAACACTTCCGGTGAGACGTTTCAAATTACAAGCTAACCCGAAATCATTAGAAAAACTACCGTAAAATGTATGAAACAACAAATTAGAGGTAACATTCCTTACCAATATCATACAACCAGCCGTGGTTCGACAAATCTGATGTAGGGGAGCAGCAGCTACATTGGCGAAGTTAACATCAATATTCCGAAATGAGAGGTTTGTGTTTCCGCTCAGTATTTACCGGAAGCGGTGACGTACTTCAAAGGGTAAGCCTTATCCTTAATAAATAACTTTATTTAGAATATGCAATTTAATCATGACATCAGTATAAAGTGTCATTTCATCAAGAATTAGCACACTCAAGCATATTTACAAAATGTTGCTGAGAAGTACGTCACCATTTCCGGTAAATACTGAGCGGAAACACAGACGTGTCGTTTGCTAACATTGGTGCTAACTTCGCCGATATAGCTGCTGCTCTCCCACATTAATTAAAGTATTAAATCAAATCTGCCAAACCATGGCTGGTTGTATGAAAGTCCAATGAAGCAATGCTACGTCTAAATTGTCGTTTCTTATTTTCTTTGCGGTCGTTTTTGTATCTAGTTATTTCGGGTGAGTTTGTATTTTGAAACTTCCTAGCGGAACTGCTGATAGGCTTTTACATTAGCACTAACCCTACTTTTACTAGTGCCTGAAGTTCCTGCCTTTGGCCGCCAGAGGGTCGTTCTGAGCACTTTTGTGAAGAACGCCCTGTGAGTTTATGCTCACGTAGTGAACTGAGCTGGGATCACGATATAAACACCTGTGAAGACTTTTGTGTGTGTGTTACTTTGTTCAGACAGACCTGGTCAAAGAGCTGCTTCCCTGTGGTGGTGGGGTGGAAGGAGAACTCCAGCTCCGCGTCCATCGTGGTGACTCGAACATTGACCTGCAACAAAAACCCTCTTTTAGTCATGTGACAACACAAGGTTTCATCAGCTTGTTATACAGCATTTTTTATTTGATTTTTTGAAAATAAAACTATGAATCTTGCACTTGTTTTTCCACTTGAACTGTGCAGGAATAGTGCAGCTTTTAGTGAATGCATTATAATAAAACTACAACTTGATGGTAAAAATATATTTAAAAAAAATGAATAATTGAGGAGGCCTTTAAGTTAAGAATGTGGAGCTGTGAAGTGGATTGTTCATAAAACCTAATTGCTCACTATCTCATTAGACTTTGGACTGCCCTTGCCAGGTGCTACAAGGTTGGACATCTGCAGATTAAAATTTCAAAAATGCTTTCTGCTTGCCAAGTTGCCTTTAGACTTTACCACGGTCATTAAAGATTATCCATCTCCATAACGTACTTAATTAAACTGGCACATAAATCAGACTTTTATGTATGCTTGCAATTCATTTCCTAGAAAGACCAAAACATATAATATTTTTTTATATAAAATAAGAATGAAAGAACACAACTACACAACTGCCTGACCCTGGCTGCACAGGCCAGACTGGGTTTGTGACAGTTACACAATGGTTTTTATGATTTAAGTTCCACTGGAGCACGCCCCGGGCGTCATAAAGATAAACTCAGTGAAACGTGGGGCCACACAAACTGGAACATAACATTTATGAAACTTCCACCGTGTTTCTCAACCGCTTCCACATTACATGATTACATGTGTATGGTAATTACACCCACTAACAAATCTCTGGAATCACTTAGTGCTTTGTTAGTGAAAACATATTTTGTTTTTTTGGTTCTTAACATGAACTGTTTGAACTTAGATTAACATTCAATACTTCGTTCATGTTTTTCATTATTTTCCATACTACTGTGACTCATTCATTTCTCAGGTTAGGCTAACAATCAGTGAAATGCAGTCAGACGTCAGCACGACCTCTTCAGAGCCGCTTTCTCCTTGGAGTGTCAATATAGATTTAGCTGTAATGCACAGGGCCATTCCTGTCACACTTCTTCCCTCAGGAATCTGTGCAGCATGGGTCAAACTCTACCTTTGGTTAATGAGTAAATACCAAGGAGGCTCTGTGCCTCTTGGAAACAAGTCGGAAAGGAGAACAAACGTAAAGATGTTCAACAGGAGATTGAAACTATTCCACGTTTACATTGTTGGTTCTCTACACAATAGTTTTTGTTATTTCCTTAACTGTAAACAATACGACAATCCAACATCTCTATTTTTAAAACTCCCACCAGGCAGAGACACACAATGTGTCATCATGCCATTACAAAAAAAAAATATATATATATATATATATATATATAAATAAATCAGGACAGGTTACCGTTTTGGGCATCTTGGCTGTGGTTGGTGAACGAGCTCCAGCAGAGGACAGTGGTTCCCAGTCTGTGCGAGGCTGCAGTGGTGGACTCCCAGCAGAGCGACCAGCTGATAAAGAGACGTCGCGGCGCTCTCGCACTTGAAGGGCAGGGCCTGCGTCCTTTGAACTCACCCACGGATCACCCACGCCGACGTGGGAGGTTTCCACCTGGTTACTATCGTCGAGCACCGAGGCCGTCACCTGCAGGGACACCGTCCACCCAGAGACAATCGGCTATCTCAGCACCGGGGCTGTGACCTTTGATCGCAGCACGCAAACGCTATATAAGCCTGCACGCTCTATTTCTGTTGCATGTTGGGAGGTGACAACGGTGAGTCATAACCAGATCACGTCCAGGTATGGTAATGATGGCGGCGAGCCTGCTTCTGGGGAAGTGATAAAACACTCAGAATTCACAGAATTGAACGTAAAAAGGCAAAAAAAACATCATGGGAATATTCATAAAGCTGTTTATTGACAGTTTATTTTACATGAATATTACTTAATAATATAATATAACTACTTCATTTCTTCTTCTTACGAAACTTTAGAGCTGAAACAATGAATCAGTGCAAATCAACACTAAAATAATGATTTGACAACCCTAACATTAACATTTTTTAAAACAAACAAATCAAACGTAGTTTTTTTTCGCTAAATGGAACAATTTCACTATTTTCTGACATTTTACAGATGATTATGTCATTTATCACTATCAATGATAAGAATAAGAATAAGAATCTAATTCTAGGAAACGTGACACATCTGTTACTCCCCACAGTTTTATTGATGATACTTATATTTCTTTTCCTATTTTTATAAAAGCTGCGTTTCCAAACATTCTCACAGGTGATAAATAACCATATAAACCTTCAATTCAAGTCAATATGAAGGAATGTGTATATTGTTCTTCCACTGTACATGTTAGATAGATAGATGATATACTGTATATATATATATTTCTTTAATAAAAAGACCATCATAAGACTATTTGAAAAAACTACATTTTGGAAAAGAGGAAGTGAGATTAAAACTCATCTTTGATATGAAAATGAGGCTGGTCCTCGGGTTTGAAGTCTTCGTTGGGACTTCCGTCATCGTTGAGGATGCGCGACGCCGTGTAACCCACGATGGGATACTTGGTTTTGTACGTGCCTTCAAATATACTGTCCAGAGACTGCAGCTGCTCTTCAGTGAGGCCTGTCTGTGGAGTTAAAGATGGAAACATTCCTATTAGTTATTTATTTTTCTTATTTTGTCGGGAGATGTCTTATAACATGACGTGAGTTACCTTGCACTTAATGCCTTTCAGAAATGTTCCGGAAAATTACTTCAGTGCATGTCTGAAAGCAGCTGATTGTGTAACAAGAAGCACATTGTGGCTCTAGTTAACTCATTTATCTCTTAGTCTATAGTCTGATATTCAAACCCTCAGAAATAAAAGTGTGTCATCTGCCAAAAATAAAAAATCAAGTGTTCTTGCCCTGAACAGTTTGAACAAATCAGTGCAGCTAAGTCACTAACTCTCAGGTGTCAAATATCAGCCACAGCTCAAATCTGTGTGCGAGTGTTTTGGGAAAACAATCCATATTAGTGGGTGGGTGAGGTGGAGGCGGTGTCTACACTCACGGTATCTGACGTCAGGTCTGCTGGGTCCAGGGACATCTTAGCCACGGCCCGGGTGGAGTCTTTGCCAACCAGGGCGTTGTACGGTGCGTCTTTGCCATAAAACTCTACAGCGGGGGAAATAAAGCAAGAGTATAAAAATAATAATAATAATTAGAAAGTGAAAGATTTGTTTTCAGTGTAGTCTCAGAATCTGAAAAGATGCTTGAAAGGATGAATATATATATATATATATATATATATATATATATATATATATATATAAAACAATTTACAAAACAAATCAAATTCCACAACATTAAAAAGCTACAGAAATACACAATAAAGACCAAAACAATAGTATCAATAAGTAGAAATATACACTTTACTGCAAAAGCCTAGAAAGGGTCACGAGATAAAACTGATTATTGATGCATGAAATCCAAATAAAATGGAAATCTCTACTGGTTCGAAGAGCTCGCGGTCATCCGTCACATGACCATCAGCCACTAATGTTTGAGCATGAAAACATTAATAAGGAGGAATTAAATACATGTGTTTTTCTAATATTTTTTTTTATTACTACAAATGTCTTTTTTTTATTATACCTGCGTGTGAAATTGTGGCGTAGTACAAAGTAGCAGGAAGTGGAAATACTTCAAAATAAAAGTCCCTCACAGGTGTAATGGAGTACTTGGGTTAATGAGATGAAACAACTTTCACTAGAGTAAATTGGTGATCATGACTGGACTAAACATAGATTATCTCTAACAGTTTATGGGTCCAGATTATCGCGGGTAATCTGAGATTAAGCAGGGGGTAAAACATATTCAATTTATTTTTTATCTCAGGACTTGCTGGATTTGTTTTTTTGAGTTGATAATTACCTTTTCCTTTGCTGACATCAAACACCACTCCTTTCACTGCCATATAGATGGGCTGTTTCTCCTGTGGCAGGGTGTGAACACACAACGCATCTTATCATACACACACACACACGGACACTAACACTCACAAGGACGCGGAGTCACACACACACACACTTACCTCTCCGCCGTCGTATCTGCTCAGCTCCTCCTCGGTGAATAAACGCACGGCTTCGTGTTTTAGTTTCACAATTTGTCCTAAAGTGGCACAGAGGACGGAGAGGAAGACACATGTCTTCACAGTTGCCATGACAAAGATAATGTTTGGTTTGTCTAGAAACTCATCCGCTTCCCTATAGTGCCGAGACGCGTTCACGGCCGTCAGACATTTTTTATTTTTTTTGTAATGTAGTGCAGGGGGCTGCGTACCGTTTCTCATGCACTGTTATAGCCACGTGCGGAGTGAGCAAACAACGGTAATCAACAAAAGGTACGTGTTAGTTGTTGTTTTTTATAGCTAGCACAAGATGAAAGTAAGAATGTATTTGGTTATCTGGTTAAGTCCAAGCTAGTCATAATATGCACGGTTAAAGAGACACAGGGAAAAAATCCCGTGGTCACTTGAAAGCAGCTTTAGGAGACAACCCAGGGAACGATTAAGGAAACCAGGAGGCAGGATAAAGGTTGTTGGTTCGCGGCCTGTCGGTGTCTCACTATCTGGGGTCGGACTACATGTCTGTTGCTAAGAGTCCTCCGAGAGTTCGGTGTGTGTCCGTCTCTAGAGAGGGAAACCGATCGCCAACAGGATCCGGTTACAATGAATCGATTATCGATTGTGTGTAGGAGTTTGCGGACGTTTTGTTGTTAATCGGTTGTTGTTGTGAGCGAAGGAAGAGAAGAGGAATGATCAGGAAGGAAAAGGACAAGTCCCGGTCATACCAAGAGGTAGGACGTGTGTATTTTGGTTGTGTGTCTGTGTGTTTTTGTGTATGTTTCTCTAACCTGAGGACAGTTTCATGGTGTTTAGTGTGAGAGTGTCCCGCTCAGGACATCATGTGACTGGACAGCAGAAGAATCTGCAGCTTCCTGTGACATGAAAAGAGCTGACATGGTGGTTTCTCGCAGACTGACCTGTGGTTCACTGGCAGCTCCAACAATCAGCTTAGAAAAAATACACTCAGACTACCATATGTACACTGTAGACTATTCTTATTCTTATTCTTATTATTTATCAGTGTGGCATTGGAGGAAGAAATTAGGTCCTCTATTTACAACCATAAGTATCAGTGCTCCTTTCTTGAAGTAATTATGGCACCTACATGTATATACATGAAGGTAATGTGAACTATATATACATATATATATATTATTATTATTTATGTGATCTACCATATTCTCCATTATTACACATCCAAAATAGACCTTTATAACAGAGGTACAACAGTCGGTTTCAATTTGTCCTTCTCTTGACCTCTCAGTTTAATGACGATGACGACGATGAAGGCCACGCGGAGTCTGCAGAGCTCTTTGACGATGCCACAGAGGACCTGGAGACGGAGGAGCCCAACGGCAGCATTGAGCAAGGTAAGATAGGACTTTGATTAATGCTAATCAAAAAAGAAATAAAGGTCTGTGCCATTATTATTATTATTATTATTATTATTATTATTATTATTATTATTATTATTATTATTATTATTATTATTATTATTATTATTATTATTATTATTATTATTATTATTATTATTATTATTATTATTATTATTATTATTATTATTATTATTATTATTATTATTATTATTATTATTATTATTATTATTATTATTATTATTATTATTATTATTATTATTATTATTATTATTATTATTATTATTATTATTATTATTATTATTATTATTATTATTATTATTATTATTATTATTATTATTATTATTATTATTATTATTATTATTATTATTATTATTATTATTATTATTATTATTATTATTATTATTATTATTATTATTATTATTATTATTATTATTATTATTATTATTATTATTATTATTATTATTATTATTATTATTATTATTATTATTATTATTATTATTATTATTATTATTATTATTATTATTATTATTATTATTATTATTATTATTATTATTATTATTATTATTATTATTATTATTATTATTATTATTATTATTATTATATTTTTTGGTTATTATTATTTATTTCTTCTGGTGCAGAGGAGGATGTCTCTGAGATCAGTCCCCCCATGAGATTCAGTAGAACCTGCCTGAAGAACGCCTTCATGGTGGTGCTGATCTTCATCTACGTTCTGCTGACGGCCGTGGCTGTGTTCCTCGCCTACCAGACCATCTCAGACTTCCTGGACAAACTCAACCACCCCGTCATGTCCGTCACCTACAAAGAGGTGGATACCTTCTCCCCCCCTGGTTCGTATTCAAACAATGCATGATTATCCGTACGTGCTTCTATGCTTTTTCCTACGACATTTGATTAAGCTTTATTAAATTGTTTTGTGTTTTTTTGTTTTTTTGTTGGCAGGAATCGCTCTGTTTCCTGGAGGAGCTCAGCTGCTGAGCTGCAGGCATCACTTTCATGACGACATCCCACCTTTAGTGAACCCGGGCCAGCCTCAGGAAGGAGACTGTGTGACGAAAGAAGTCACTTACACTGGGCCATTTAGAAATCAGACCCAGGTCAGTGTCTGCAAAGACAATCAATGACATAAGATACAGTACAATACATACATACAGTATTTTGCTTCTGTGATTTTTTTTCTTGTGTTTTAAAAAAAAGTCTCAACTTCTGTACGACAGAAAAGAGCTGTGGTGGTGCGCGGCCCCTCCGACGTCAGAAACAAAGAGTTGATCTTTATGCAGTTCAGTCTCAATGAAACCGAAGAGGACTTCAGTGCCATCACCTACATGCTTTTCTCCAATTTTAGTGAATTGATTGACAGGTAAAGAAACGACCCTGGCAGCTCTGAAGTGGGCCACATAGTATTTAGTAGAAGCTCCGGTGAGGACGAGACTTTACGACACAGAAATGCCGAGATCGATTGGCCCAGTGTGATAGTATCCAGACGTGGCAGATTGTGCACTCGTGCTTTTACACCTACTATGTGTGAGTGTAACCTGTGTTTGTGTTGACTCTTCAGCGTGAATCAATCAGAGTTCATGAGGGACTGTGAGAGGAATTACTCCATGTGGACTTTCTCTGGAGGATTCAGGACCTGGGTTAAGATGTCCTTGGTGAGGACGTCTGGGAAAAGCAACGAAGCTGTCGAGTTCCGGCAAGAGGTGATTACGAGTGCAGTCACCTTTAAATACTTAAAAAATATATATTTTAGCATTTACGTGATTATTTCTTCTCTCAGTCCACTGTGGTGAAATTCAACGATAAAAGACCTGAACCGGAGCAAAGCAATCAGCTTTTCTTTGCTGTTTTTGAATGGCGGGACCCTTTTTTGCAAGAAATCAAACTGGTAGGTTCTCACTGGCGTTTTTATACCTCAGCAGGTTTCGTTTTTTTTTTCATGTTCTGTGTGTGTGTCAGTGTGTAACACAAACGCCGTTTATTTGCAAACAGATAGTGACGGCAAATCCCTGGAACTCCGTGGCCATCCTCTGTGGCGTCTTCATGGCTCTTTTCAAAGCAGCTAATTTTGCCAAGCTCACTGTTCAGTGGATAATCAAAATGCGTAAGAGGCATCTCAGGAATAAAGCTCGGGAACTGAACCAAATCAGCTGAAACACGGATCATACAACCGGTCAAGATTAAAATTATCTAAGGGATTGTGCTGAATGTATACCCAACTTCCACACATTCGTGATTTTTAGGTCAGTACTTGCATCATTTTTGATGATTATTGACACTGTTTATTGCTTTATAGAAAGCATTGCCTCCATGGTAACAGAGGGTTATATGTTCTTACTGAATATTACCGCTGGATCAATCATTTCCAAAGACTATATACTGAATTCAATGGATTTTTAATTCCTGCATTTCAAAAGAAGATATATTTCTTTGATACTTTCTAAAGCAAGTATGGAAAAGCTGTTTCAAAGGCACAGAAAAGAAAAATGGCATGGCAGTTTTGTACAGTCTATCCTCTGTAACTTGAGGAATGTGAACTATGGTCATGCTGGATTTTTGTATTTGTTGTCATGTGATTGTATGATTTTAAAGGGAATTATGTCTTACGTCCTTTTCAAAACAAAGCTAAGTATCATCCCATTGATGTCTCTAAGTATCAAATGTCTTGAATGTGTCCAGACACTGTTTTTATTTAGTTTTAAAACATGCATCATAAAAATGTATCAGCGTGTCCATTGTTTCTAAATGTTACTTGAATTTCTGTATGAATGATGTCGGTCTTCAGGATTGTATTTCAAACATTTTGTTATAGAGAGATTATGACAATTAAAAATATATTTTTCTGCCTGAATTTTCAGATTTTCTGAATCTGTGAGGAACTTGAGTTTACTCTTATAAGTGTCAGGAATAAAATGACCAAGTCTTGTTGACAAGAAGTGACCTTAAACAAACTAACATTTAAATATCCTGCTTTTGAACACTGTGAAGCTCACACAACAGTTGAAATATGCACATTAGTTCAATTTAAGTTTTATAATGTTAAATATTGACTTAACTTTTTACACATTTTTCATGGGCATAAAGGTGAGGATTATTATATATTTAAAAAATATACAACTGACATTTATCGATCATCCAAATCATTCTGATTACTTTACCTTTTTTCGTGCATTTAAAACGTTTTTTTTTGTTTACTTTTTTTAACAACCAAAAAAGGAGGTGGATGCGGTTTCCGGTTTTCCTGACATGGACCGGGGCTCCTGAACGCCTCCCGGGCAGAAGCAGGATGTTGTTGTTAGCTTTAGCTTTTTAGCTTCTGCGGTGGAGGAGGATATACAGTATTTTCACACACTTTCGGATTATTTAAAGGTATGCGAGCTCATTTCTTAAGTGTTTTATGACTTGTTAAAACTCCACCCGTCTCTAACGTTCATCTATTCATACGATTAAAGTCACTTAGGTTTGTTTATGAGTCTTTCTTGTCGCTGGCTAGCATAGTGCTGCTAGCTTGCTAACATGCGAATCGTATCTTTAACTTTACAGCTGACGTGTTTGTTGATTCTTTTACAAGCTATAGTTTGCAAGTTCGTAGTAATACATGCAGTTGAATACTCTGAATACTATGCTTTTATTTTGCATCTCGTCATATTGATCATTAGAGACACGGTTGAACCAAAATTCTGAACGAACAGCTACGCTAACAACACTCCAAACTAAGCTTAACGAATTAAAACATCTAAGGAGTGAAAGAGTTTATTAACCAGTTTATTAACTTTATTTGCAGCTGTTTTTTAAAGGTAAGGTGTGCTACGCCGAGTGGCTAACTGTTAGCAGCTAACTTTGAAGACATTTCCGCTCACTTACTTCACTTGTTTCTCTGTGTGTACCAGTTTCATTCTACTCTGATCTTCCTCACGTTCAACTGTTGACTTAGTAGATTTTTTTTGCATTATCAGAAAAAGGTCTCCGTGTTTTTATAAATTGTCCCCACCACAAATCCTTATGTGCATTAGTAGATAACTTTATTGTTAAGGATGTAATCATGTGCCCATCGCTGACACCCTCAGAGTATTTGTACTGGAGCTACAAAGAGCAATTTCCTTATAGAGTTGTAAATATTTGCGCTTTGGTACTGTGTGTGTGTGTGTGTGTGTGAAGAGACATTGTTCTGGAGCCATCGTGTCAAAGTAGGAAAAGTTGTGTGCAGATAGATGTGTTTGTGTCTCTATATATATATATAAAAAAGTATGGTTCACATAATGTAAGAAAATCAATTTTTGTGCTCTTTTATTTATTAAAGGCAGTCTTAGTTGATTCTAACCGAAGGCTTTTTTCAAATTATAAATAATATAAAGCCATAAACCAGGGCAAGGTCTCCACAGCCTTGGTTGTATCTTTAAAAAGTCCGTCTGTCGAAGAAACCCAACAGTGCCAAACATTGACTCATAACCTGCGCTTGTTTCCCATGGTGTTTGTGAATGTCAAACGTCCAGACGTGGCACTGATGCCGCTGCTGGCTCTCCTGCCTCCTGGCTTCAGAGTTGCTCTCTCAGCAGACTGGAATTAGACCGGTGTCATGGTTAAACCCTCTGCAAAACATAGAGTACATGCTCTGCTAACTACACTGTTTATAATGTATATCTCAATTGAATAATTTTTGACTTTTCCTGACAGTAATGGCCTGAGATCCACCTACGTTCGAAATGGCGAGAAACAGACAGTGCATCCTGTGTGAAACGGTCCACATCTCCAAACAGGTAATTCACCCTTTAAACATGGCTTATTCAAAATATATGCATAAATACATTACTATTTCACTGATTATAAACATATATTTATGATGCTGTATTGAACATGTGTTTCCACTCGGTAATTAATTCATGTAAATCTGGGTCACTTGTAGTGGTCTAAAGTTTCTCATCGCCTGAATAAAAACACATTTGATGTGTATGTGGAAGAAAAGCTTTTCGGAGGTTTTTCAATTTTTGTCGATTTGCAGGAGATGGATGAGCACATGAGAAGCATGCTGCACCACCGGGAGCTGGAGAAGCTCAAAGGAAGGTAAGTGTCACAAAATGATAATTTGCACAAATTCTTTTTCCATACAACAATTTTTAAATGAACGTGTAACAGTAAAACAAATGCTTTGACTTTGTTCGATATCTATCTGGGTCACGAAGCACGTGTGCACGAGTTGGATAAGGAGATATAGGGGCAGCTGTCTCATCTGTGGGTACATATATTTAGCCACACATCTCTCCGGAACAACGGCTATGACCGATAGGAGGCAACTGGCTATCTCGTGACTGCAATGTAGATTACTCAAAGTATGTGGCACGTCGCTGGCCTGGAACAATCTGGAACAGTGCAAATACTTTGTTGCAGTTCTTGGTGAAGATTCATTGGGAAAGAAAACACATTTTAAAACTAAATTTGTGGATGAAGAAAAAAAAGCATGGCAACACATTTTAAAACTAAATTTGTGGATGAAGGAAAAAAAGAGCAGCATGCAGCCAGTACCAGTTTTTGGGGAATTTTGAAATAAAATGTTGAGTGTACAAAGCCATCTCTCCAGGAATGGGATGGATAAGGCTTTAGTCACAGATTGCTAAAGTTTGTGATGTCAAATTGCAACTCAGCAAAAGGTGAGTTGAGGTTTTAGTTCACCCGTGACTGCAGATCAGTAGAAAGGTGATACATTTTAAAAAAATGTTGCCAACTGTACCAGAGGTCAGAAAATGGCAGCACGCTATGACACAAATTGAAAAAAAAATAATAAGAGAACATTACCGCCCCTCTCAGAATCACAGGATGACATACTTGGGAGAGGTTTTGAAGCGGAGGCTGTGAACAGCTGCAGAAAGCTCCGGTTACATCCGGCCCGGTTTGGGATTGGTCAGTGGGCCACTCAGGTCCCGGAGGAAGGGGGGCAGGGTGGTCCTGGCTGTCTGATTAAAGGGTGAGGTCAAATACAGACGGCGTGATCTGTAAAGCCTCAGTGTGCAGTGGACTCCATCATGAACGGGCAGTAGGCTGAGGGCGCCGTGCCTCTCCACCCCCTCCACGCGTCCCTGGACCTGAACCCAGCCTGGGTCCAGCCCTGCTGCTCCTGCACCCACCCTGCCACACATGGCCTGCTGACCCAACAAAACAAAAACAAGATCAGGATGATAAAAACGATTTTTAACTTCTTTTTTTGGTTTGACAAGAAAAACAAATTATAAAGTTAGCAACCTCCTGATCTGGTGAGACAGATAGACAATTTGGACAAGTCATTTTTTCAAAAGGATTGTTGAGTATTCTCCTCTCCTGTTTATTTATTTTAATTCTGACTTTGAGGGTATCACAGAGTTTGTTCTCAAAGTTCAGTGAACAAGGACCAGAGCGATGCCTGAAGGAACGATTGACCGCCCGCTCTCGCCCTCCCTCCCCAGGGACTGCGGACACCAGTGCAGAGTGTGCAAGGTGACGGTGGTGAGCCTCACGGACTACGCCAGCCACATTTCCAGTCCCGTGCACAAGCAGAATGTGGAGGCTGCAGAGCACAAGCATGTCGGCAGCAACCAAGAGGACTACTTCGACCAGGCAATGGTGGAGCTGGTGGAAAAGAGGAAAGAACAGATCAGGTACGACCTTCCTGTTTAGTAAACACACTCCTGTATGTTATTACGCTTTGAACTGGGGGAATAATAGTTGTAAATATTGCATTAATATACATTATTTACGGTGTGCAATGTATATCTTCTAAACGTGATATTACAAAATATGTATATATTTGGAAATTTGGAAAAAATTGCTTTTTTTTATCTTATATATAACCGTTTTGTCAAAATGAACTCTTATCTATGCTAAAATTAATTGTTATTTTTAATAAACTTAATCTTAGCCTATATTCATACTAAATCACATTCTGCCCCGCGTTGCTCATAAGACTCTTTTAGCGGCCGCTCCACGTTGAGTCCGGAGTCAGATGTCAGGACCGTAGGTTAAAAAAAAACATGACTGCACACAAAGTTCAGACAAGTTCAGACGCAGCACGTCTGACAAACTCCACACACTTTACACGCAATCAAAATCTTGACTCCCACCATGTGATCACTTTATTCCTCATTATATACCACAAACTTTAACACAACCAGAAGTGTGCAGGTTTTTGTTCTGTGAACACACAGCGTGAATTGGAAAGCTTTGGGGAAAACAACCTCAGACTGCAGCAGCTGGTAAACTGACATGTGAGGAGACTGTTGAAGTCAAAGTCTGCGTTCAGCTGTCAGCCCGTCACATGCCAGATATTTCCCCTCTGCTGGTCAGAACTGTAGGTTACACTCTGAACCCCCCCCTGCCAAGCACCCCCCCCCAAAGCAGCAAACTTAGGGGAATCACTGTATATCTGTAAATGTACCTATTGCTGCATAGTAAATGTTTACATTTTGTTGCCGTTTCTGTTTTTCTTTGTTTTGTAGAAAAGATAAAGTGGCTGCTGCGAAGCTGGCCATAGAAGAAGGGGAGCGTAAGAAGAAGGAGCAGTTTCAGCAGAGGTTAAAGGAAGCCAAGGATCGCTACTGGATGGATTCTTCTACCTGGCAACAGCCGTCACAAGGTTTTGTATCCGGGCAACACAAGTCCTGGTATGGGGGTAACCGATATAATGCCAGATCTGGGGAGGCGCGGCCCTGGTACAATAACAGACAGGGAAAGAGTGCCACCTGGCACGCTCAGGAGCCTCCCAACTTCCAGAGGTGGCAGTGTGAAGAGTTTTCTGGAGGAGACTTCCAGGGCCAGGGAGGGTGGAAGAACAGGAAGTGGCCTCAGGGTGGATTTTCTGGAAACCAGCAGTCTCGCCTGCCTTGGCTCAGCGGTGGAGAAAGTAATAACGAAGTCTACGGCCACGACAATGCATCTCCGAGAGGCCGGCCTTCGGGCTCCAGGGGCACCACACCCACATATCCACCTCCTCCTAATTTGTTTAGTAGGGGTTTTAACCAGTGTCAAAATCCAGCAAATGAGCAGGCAGCTCCGCGGGGTAGCAGGCTCCACAACCCTGGGGGTCCATCTGCGGAGTTGGACCATAGTAGCACTAAAAGCTCTAAGACGTTGGGTAGTAACCCGAAGCTGGACAAAACCTGTCGCTGGTCCCCCTATCCACTCACTAAGGGCAGCGAATCAGTGCCCCATAAGGACAATCACCCAAACGCATCAGAGAAACACCCCAAGGACCCCAAGCCCCAGAAACATGACAAAGTGCCCGAGAGTCAAAGTGCCTCCAACAGGCCGTCCCGACCAGAGCAGAAACCCGGGCCGTCCTCCTCCAGTGGACAAAGTGTGGAGGAGAAAGCGAAAAAGACAAACCTCCAGGAGCTGAAGGTCAGAGAGAAGAGGAGCAGCTGCGGCCAGAGGGAGACCCACCAGAGCTCGGCGTCTGCACCTTCCTCTCTGAAGGGAAGCAAGCCGTCGCTGCTCAGAGATAAGAAGATGGCGTCACTTCCTGTCCTCAGCGCCGCACCTCAGATCAGTCCAGTGCAGGCCCAATCCAGGCCGGCCGCGAAGCAGTGTGGACCCGCCTCTAAACCTACACCCGCCGGGCCCTTGAAATCAAGGCAGGAGCGGCAGCTCCTGGAGAACCCCTGGAAAGTGAGACAGGTGGTCCCCGAGAAGAGAGGCTCTCTGGATAACTCCAGCGCCAGCAGGAAGGAAACGACTCCCCGCGCCGTGGAGGAGCAGCAGCTCGGGGTCAACAAGGAAAACAGCTGCAGCCAGAATCCAGTGAAAACCAGTGTCCCGGATCCAGTCAGACCAGAGAGGCCCGTGCTGCAGTCCACAGGCAGTAGCCACTTCCTCCAGTCCTTACAGGTCAGCACCTCCACCGTGGAGAGTTCAGGGCCCGCCCCCGCACACAGGAAGGAAGTGGAGAATCCGAGCTGCCCGTTGTCCACGGATGAAGCGTCGCAGGCTGCCGAAGGAGGACACAGCTCAGAGAGCGACACCTCCAGAGGAGGTGACGCCGCACAGACGCTCTCGGAATCCAACAGCAGCCTCTCCAAACTGGACCTGCCGCCCGTCCTCAAACGGGACCTGAACAAACACATCAGCTCCAAGAGCAAAACAGGAAGTCACGAGCCCAACCTGAACATCGCGCGGCGCGTGCGGAACCTGAGCGAGTCGCGGAGGAGCGACTCAGAAAAGGACTCGGGTCTGAAACCCACCGTGCGGCAGCTCATCAGCTCCTCCGGCTCCCGGCGCAACGTCAACTGGGACCAGGTGTACCAGGAGGTCCGGAAGAAGCAGGACAAAGGGAAAGGGATGCCTAGGTAATAATTAGAAGAAAAAAAAAATGTCTATCTTGTATATTTCGATTTTCTGTAATAAATTTCATTTTTTTCAGCAAATTAAACCTCATTTCCTTTGTTTTGTCGTTCTCCAGGTTTGGGATTGAGATGGTGCCAAACGAGCAGGAGGACCAGAGCCAGGAGGAGGACGACATTCCTCTGTTAGAAGGTCTGCACTGGGATTCGTTGATGGACATCTCCGCTCCGAGAAAGCGCTCCTTGTCCGAGAGCAGCATCGCCCCGGAGTCCAGCGCCTCGCTGTTCACCTCCCTCATGTCCACGGAGATGGTGCACAGGGTCAGCATCAGTCCAGAACCGCAGGGACCCGTTTCGCCACCACAGAACCAAGATGGCCGCCGTCCTCAAGGGGCGGATGATGATTGTGCACCGAGTCCCACGGAGGCCAAAACGGAGAAGCAGCCCGAGACAGTGGCGTGGGCGACGGCGAAGGCTCTGCAGAGATCTGACTCTGTGCTGGGGGACAGCAGCTCCGGGACGGAGCTGCTGGACGGTCCGGGGACCGGGAAGAGACGGAGAGCCGCAGGGGTGAGGGAAAAAAAAATAATTGTATCACGTCTCTTTACATTTTGATATTCATTTTAGTTCAGGGGGGCACATACAGCCCAGATGAATCTCAAGTGGGCCAAACCAGTAGAATCATAGCATAATAATTCCAAATTCTGCCATGGCCAAGTACATCCATTAAATGTTACACATTTCATGAACTATCAGTTTTGCAAATATAACCGGAATATTTATTTAAATTGTTTTCAAAGAAAAATAAGTGCAATTGCCAATCTTTCACTGTTTTTTTCTCTTGTAGGATGTTCAAAGTCCAGAGACGTCCAGTTTGGAACACAGTAACAAAAGACGAAGGGTCAAAGTCAAAAAAGGTGGATGTCATCTTAAATGCGTATTAGATTCAAAATGTTGAAATTCTCGCTTTGTATGTGTGTGTATGTATGTATATATACATATATATATACACACACACTATGTATGCAGTACATTTGCATAGCAGCTGAATTCATTTGAATATTTATACAAACACTGAATGAAAGTCATTTCTTTGTGTGTGTGTGTGTGTCGCAGATCGTCTACAGATCGACCAGCTGCTGGCCGTGTCTCTGCGGGAGGAGGAGCTGAGCCGCTCCCTGCAGACGGTGGACAGCAACCTGATCCAGGCCCGCGCCGCGCTGGAGGCCGCCTACATGGAGGTGCAGAGGCTCATGGTGGTCAAACAGCAGGTGAAGAGAAAACGGAGCTCTTGGTGTTCCACAGGGTCTTGACACTTTATACATCGGAGTGTGTGAGAGTTTGAAGTTTCCTGATACATGAGCTTTGTCTTCCTCAGGTGACGGTGGAGATGGGCACCTTGAGAAATAAACGCATTGAGTTGCTAAAAGGAATGCAAGGTGAGAACATATGCTTGTGTTAATACGTGAAATCAATTTAAAGTATTTATATATAAACAGCCAAATACATATTTTAAATCTTTCTTTTTTTATGAACAGGTAGTGTAGAGGAGGCACCTCAGGTCAGACTAAAAGAAGAAAAGATGGATTCCTTAGACATAGATCCACACGTGGCTTCCTCTGTGCTTCTCTCCCCTGTGAGAGAGGCTCCTCCTGCTGCTCCCCTCGCTCTCCATCCTCCTGCTGCGCCTCCTCCTCCTCCTCCTCCTCAGAGATCCTCCCCTCCGCCCTCCAGCCCTCCCATCATGCACGTGGTTATCAAGCAGGAGCCACAGTCCCCGGTCTACATCAGCTCACATCAGGACCCCGGTGTGAGCCGCTTTGCTCACAGCACCACCCCAGAGCTGCTTGCTACTCCTCCAGCAGGTAGACTGATTTCATGCACCTTCAGACACCTGATGATCACAGATGATCCACAGGCGTTTTTTTTATTTATTCTTGGATAACATGAGAAATCAGTAAATGCTCAGTTTCTCTCACCAATTCATTAAAATCTGCAGTGTACTGATCCACGTTCCTCTGATGCTCTTTTGCAGATGCGGTCATGGACTCACACCAATCTCCTGAAAGTAACCTCCAGCTGTACCAGACTAACACGGAGCACATCTGGAAGAACATCGAGGAGCCTTCAGACTCCAAGGAGAGCTTGTCCGGGCTGGTGGAGGCGACGGAGAAGGCCATCCAGACCTCCAGAGTCTGTCTGAGCCCGGACTCCAAATCCTCCATAAAGCTTCTCTCCCCCAGCAGGAGGAGCTCGGCAGCGGGGAGCGGGGTTGAGCCCTTCCTGCTTCCCCCTGTGCCCGCCTCCCCGCCCGACCCGACCAATGGGAAGCGCGTGAGGAAGCTGAAGAAGAGGAAGGTGTTGAAGAAGGCTCAGGGGGCGGGGCAGCCCGAGAGCAGCGACACCGAGCTGGACGGGGAGCCCCCGAGGCCCAGATGGCTCCGCCCACGCCGGAGACCCAGCGGAGGCTCCCAGGTCACCACCTCCACGCCGCCCTCGGAGGAGGCGAGCGTGGAGAACGGCGAGGAGGCGACGCTCAAACGGGAGCCGGACGAACACGCGGTGAAACTCGAGGCGAACGTAGACTCGGAGGAGAGCATGGAGGTGAGTCCGCCGCCGGAAGCCCCGCCCCCGGCTCACACTCCGCCCCACGTCCCGGATTCATCCAGAGACGAGCCACCCAGCCTGGCCTGCAACGAGGTCACCTCCACCAGCGACATGGATGTGTGTAAATCCTCCGAGAGGTGAGACCTTAATTAACGTCGAGTGATAAGGAAATATAGAGGACACACGATTAAAACAAATCAATTTGACTCCACATTGGCTCCACTCCAGAATCATTCCTCATTGCCACTTTTTCCCCCTTCCACAGTGAGATCCCGTTTGCCATCACATTGCCCAAGAGCACCAAGACATCCACAGGTTGGTTGCGCCACGTAAACCAAAAACATAAACTCCGGCAAAACCAGCCGGGCGGACCGAAATGAGAAAAATGACTGACTGACTGAAAATAGACCGAGGAGGGCCTAAATTACTTTTTATGGGCAAGATATTCATAGTGACGAGAGCCGGGATTTAACGGACCCCACTGTCGAAGAATGTGTATATTTAACCTGAGGAAATTTGATCTCAGGAATGGACGTTGAAAGGAGTTATGCACCCACTGAATTTTCTAACAGTGTATGAGAATTACAAAATTTTATACAGAAGCATTTCCATACATATCTCATTATTTTGCGCCTTTCCAGACGTGTCCTCTGACCTGGGCGGGGACGACCTGCCGACCGAGGGGGCGTTCGAGGGCCACCAGGAGGCGGTGAACGCCATGCAGGTCCACAACGGGCTGCTGTACACGTGCTCCGGAGACCGGACCGTCAAAGCCTTCGACCTGGTGGTGCGTGCTCATGAAGCTCTGCTGCCGTTTGTCAGGATGTGTGATTTTTTTTTATAAATTTTTTTGTTAAGGCAGGTTGTATTTTTATTTCAATGTTCAGAGTCACAAGTGCGTGGGCGTGTTCGAGGGGCACAGCTCCAAAGTGAGCTGCCTGTTGGTGTCGGCCATCCCCTGCCTGCATCATCGCCTCTACACCGGTTCAAGTGATCAGACCATCCGCTGCTACAGCCTCAAAGTAACCACGCCCATTCTTCTTCTTCTTCTACTGCCAAATGACTGGGATTTTCGCTTTTTGTGCAAAGTGTTTTTCGTGACACCTTGTGATTTTATGATTTTATTTGTCTAGACACAAGAGTTGGAGCAGCAGTTTCCTCTGTCAGACCGAGTCATCTGCCTTCACAGCCGCTGGAAGACTTTGTACGCAGGCCTGGCAAACGGCACGGTGGTGACCTTTAACCTCAGGGTGAGAAACTGCAATGCATGGACCACTCACTCTGACATTTTGCATATTGTGCTCTTTTAAAGTTTCCCACACTTGGGCCGAGAATCAACAAAAGTCACGAGTTAGAGATAAAAAAGAAGCTCCTGCTTTCATTTGTTGAGTTAACTGTGTCCAAATAAAGTCTCCACCATTTTGTCTTTATCTGAAAGTGACTCTCTCCACTCACCGGCTCTTTTCTGTATTTTATCCACTATGGTGTTATCCAGACCAACAAGCAGATGGATGTGTTCGAGTGCCACGGGCCGCGCTCCGTCAGCTGCCTGGCCTCCACTCAGGAGGGAGCCCGCAGGATCCTGCTGGTGGGCTCCTACGACAAAACCATCACCGTGCGGGACGCCAAGAACGGACTGCTGCTGCGCACGCTGGAGGGACACACCAAAACCGTCCTCTGCATGAAGGTGGGACGCGTGTGCGGCCTCCAGCTCCGCCCAGGTCGCGCAACGCGGCACTTTGTTATTTTTGCTCATTGTTGTGTGTCCTTCCTCCCTGCTCTCAGGTGTTCAACGATCAGGTGTTCAGTGGCTCCAGTGATCAGTGCGTCTACTCCCACAACATCCACGTGAGTCCTCTCTGAACATACATGGACACACAGTCACATGTTTATGTTTCGTCTTAATACATCACACTGTGCGTGCGTGCGTGCGTGTGCAGACAGGAAAGCTGGTGCGGGTTTATAGAGGC
Source organism: Colistium nudipinnis (assembly GCA_016785305.1). Classification (NCBI taxonomy): domain Eukaryota; kingdom Metazoa; phylum Chordata; class Actinopteri; order Pleuronectiformes; family Rhombosoleidae; genus Colistium; species Colistium nudipinnis. The sequence continues at coordinate 425,273 of JAFBJU010000174.1, forward strand.
CACAGTCATGCCGTTACCGTGGTTACCGTCCTGGGGAAGGTGATGGTGACGGCCTGCCTGGACAAACGGGTCCGTGTCTACGATCTGCAGGTCTGCATCTTTAAATCCATCATCCTTATAAAATATATTCTACTGTGTTTATGACTTTTAACAAAATATGAATTATTTGAATCATTTTTTTTGTTTTTACCGCTGTAGTCTCATGAGCAGCTGCAGGTCTACGGTGGACACAAGGACATGGTGATGTGCATGGCTGTCCACAAAAACATGGTGAGACACACGTCGTTGTCTCGGGATGTTTGGTGTTTTGTGACGGTTTGGAAAAGTGCGAGCTGTAAAAAAAAAAAAACAGGACGTTAACCCACGATTTGTGTGTCTGTTGTGTTACAGATCTACACTGGGTGTTACGATGGCAGCGTGCAGGCCGTCAAACTCAACCTGATGCAGAACTACCGCTGCTGGGTAAGAGGAGGGAGTAGAAAGGAAATCTGAGGATTCACTCACTTAATATATCGTGTTTTTATTTAGTTCTTTTTTTTTTTATATAAAATAAATCGAGATAGTTAAGTAGACACAAAAAATCATTCACAAAACTTTTTGAGCATTTCAACCAGAGACAGTGGTAGTAAAGAGAAGTCCTGCGTGTGTGTTTGTGTGTGTGTGTGTGTGTGTGTCCTTGGTTGTGCGTCCCTAACGCCCTCTCGTGTGCACAGTGGCACGGCTGTTCGCTGGTCTTTGGCTTGATGGAACATCTGCAGCAGCACCTGATCCACGAACACACCGGCGCCAACCTGCAGACGCTCAAGTGCCGCTGGAAAAACTGCGAGTTCCTCTGTGCGCGCAACTGCTCCAAGCAGGTAAATATCACAATTTGCAAAAAAAAGATATGTTAAAAGGTTATCGGCCTTTATTTCTGGACTAACAGTTTGAATTAATGTCATCCTGCATCCTCCGTTATTTGGGCCATCAAAAAAATGTGTAATAATATTCAGTTCATAACATAAGTCATTTATAACTTTAAAAATAATCAAAATATTCATCATTAAGTTCTGAATGTCAAAAATCTGAGCTTATGCTGAAGTAATTGGGATATTTTTTCGATTTTTAAACTTGTGATGTTATCAGCAGGAGATGTTTGATTTTAAATGATTGATTTAAATGTTGAAACTCGAGAAAAAAAAGGTGAAAGATGGATTGATGGTGAAAATAATCGTGTCCAGCTGAGTTAATGTTGTTCTTTTTCGCAGGGGATACTGTTGCACATGCGTAACCATGCCGAGGAGGGGACAGATCCGGAGCCTTAAGGGCCAGTGATGGGAACAATGTTTTCCTCCTGAGCCCTCTGTATCCATCTCCTCCGCCTCCTCCTCTTCTATCTTTACCCCCCCCCCCTCTGTTAACCTCCCATATTGGGGGGGATGTTCTTGGGACCCACTTAATTTAAGCCTGACGAGTGGCGTCTGACGACTCCATCCTTTTACGTTGTGGTGTTGGAATCCAACCACCAATACAATCACGAAAAAAGAAGCGCTGGTTGTGCTGTTGTTGTTCCTTTTTTTTTACGTTCTACACAAACATGCCTTCCTCTCCTTCTGTCCCCGAACACTGCAGCTCCTCTTTACACTGACCAAAGTAAGACAAAGAAACACACGCGCGCGACTTAACTTGATTGAAGAAACTTCAGGGTATGCCGGTATCAGAGGGAGCTGTCACGCTCCCCCCCCGCCTCCCCGCCCCCCAATGTGAAACAAAAATCTAAATAATCAGCTTTTGGATTGGTTGGCTTCATTATGGCATGGGATTAAGAGATGTTTTTTTAATTGTTGCTGTTGTGCAGTTGTGATGTGTCATGTTGAGCAACCTATCGCTCCTCTGTTATTTTTCTCCTAGTAAGCTGCCAAGTATTGTTGTTTTTTTTCCTTTTATTTATTGGTGAATAGTTGTGAGCGGAGTGATGGAGGTTCCTTGAAGTGAGAGAATGTATTCTTTTTTTGGTTTGTTTTTTGTTTTATTTTCAGAACAATCCAGGTTCTTTGTTTTGCCATCTACGATTTTATTTTTTCGTTGCTCATTCAGGTGATTTAAGAGGTGCTGAGGGAATTTGGTGCCCGTGTTGTGTGACTTGGCCTGAGTTTGCCTTTTTGCGTATTTCCTTTTTTTGCATTTGCATTTGCAGTGGAAGCGAGAACCAAAACCGTGGGACACGTGTGTGCGTTTCTACATGTGTGTGGATTTATTCCTCCTATTTGTCGGCAGAGCGATTTGTAAAAAAAAAAAAAAAAAACTCTTGTGTCCCATGAGTGAGTGTGAAATTTGAGTTTTATATTGGAGCAGGAGGCCCCCCCTGCCCCCGGAGTGGAAGGATCCACAGTTAAGAGAGTTTTCTAACACAGTGTGGAGGTGAAGGATGGTTAGAGGAGGTGTTGGAAGGGAAGAGTCAGGATTCATCTCCCATGCCATACCTCACCCTCTTAAACAAATGTCGTTCACATAGAGCCACTTTTTAAAAAAACAAAAAAAAAAGGCACATTACACCAGTTTTACCAGTTTTTGTGGTTACTTTTTTTGTGGTCGTATCCTTGTCCACCTCCTCCTCTGAGCAGGAGGATTTGTTAACCTTGGATGTTCTCACCGCCGCCATCTTCCTACCAGCTATTATTTATGGACGCTCAAAAGCGTGCAGTTCCCCCTCCTTACCTGGCATTCCTGAGTTTCTTCGCGTTATTCAGTCGTGGCCGACGTTGTGACGGGATATTTTTTATGAAAGTGCAATCGAAGAAGTTTGTTAATTATAATAAAAGAAAATGTTGCAACATTATAGAACAGTTGTTTTTTTTTTACCCCCATCCTCTTTTATGGCTTTTATATCTGAGAATCACATTTTCAGGTCAATGAGGCCACCACGTAACATCAGCACAACTGGTAACGCAGTCACACCAGTCGCTGCACATTTATTTATTTGATTAAAATGGTTTAAAAATGCAGTACACTCATTAGACCAAAGCCTTCATGGGAAAATCACAAAAAAGCTGCAGTCCAACCCCCGTAGCCATATAAATGCCTTCAAATCCATATCTGAGCTACGTTGGTGTTTTTAAAATGAAAAAATAAAAGAAGCTCCGCAGGTTAGTTCATGAGTCTCATCCGTGCACATGCAGAGCTGTGAACCAGTGGCCTACTACTCTGGGCCAACAATAAATCCAGTGTGCATTATTTCCGTTGACAAAAAAAACAAACTGCAGTGAAGTCCGTTTTTGGGGCGGAGAGAAAAAAAAAAGCAGTGGATACAGGAAACGTTTGATTTGCAGTGTGATAACACAGTGTGGGGATGGTGAGAGAGAGAGAGAGAGAGAGAGAGAGAGAGAGAGAGAGACGCTCTGTGAGGTTGTGTGTGTTTGATGCCTGAGAAAATCCCGGTGTGTTTTTATAATGGAAAAAAAAAAAACGACTGACGTTGGATGTTTTGGTGATACCTGGAGGATAAAAATAAATCAAAAAAAAATGGCCTGAGGCCTACTGTAGAAAGAGAGAGAGGAAATTGGAGGTGAGGTGGATTAGAGCTAACGGGCGGTGGGGCACACTGAATATTGAGGTAAAGGCTGGCAGGTCTGGTCCTCGTGGAGCGGAGCTCTCCTCTCTCAGGCGTACATGGTCAACTGGAGCCACTGCACATGGACAGAAGGGACACCCGTCAAACAGGACTTATCACTTTTTTTTTACTGAATTTAAGCTCGTTCAATTTGTCTATACATGCATTTGTTGTTATTTTTCGCAGATTTCTGTTGAATGGCTCCCCTGATGTGAACATCAACAACATGGGAGCGCCCCGTGTTGTGAAAAACACCAACACGCGGTTAAAAGTGAGTCAGTGCTTCTAAATTGCTCCTTTCCATTTCTTTATTGGATTAACATATGTTGCGTCGTTTACCTCGCTGCCACACATACACCTCCTTTAAAGTTGGAAAGTAAAACTACAGTGATTATCTCCTCTCGTTCTGTTGTATTCAAATCCCTTAAGAGGATTGAAAATGGGAAACATAACGTATAATAAAAAAATATATGAACATGGCAAAGATTGGGTAAATACTAATTTAAAATAAAATTAAATAAAACATAAATAAATAAATAAAAAACACAATTAAAGTTTCTCGCTGTTTACATGAAACCTTAATGAAAATGCTATAAAGTAAATAGAGTTATTACAGTTGAGCTCTCACCTCCAGCACACTGAGTCTGATTGTTCCGTCTCCGTCCTGATTGAAGGCCTGAAATGCCCCTGGAGAGAAAAAAAACATCCATGACACTGCAACTCCACTTCAATATTCCTTTGCCAGATTTATTACATTTTTTAAATATATTTATATTCAATTGAATTCCCTAAAATGGGTATTGGCAACAACCCCCGATAATCCATATGGGTGGGTATCTATTATCTAGATCTATTAAACACTTGTGTATATATATACATATATACTTATGTATAAGCCTGGAGATGTTTTTTTCATGTTTTGACTTTTCCGTATACATCATTATTATTTTAATATCTGATTCATTATGACTTACTGAACATGGCTTCGAGCCGCACCAGGCAGCTGATGAAGCTGTCGAAGTCGATGTTCATGTTCTCGTTGGCGTAGCGCATGGTGATGATGTCGTACAGCTGGTTGTTGAGACGGAAGCCTGAGCGGGACACAAGACACATAACTGTACAGTGACAAGAACATTTAGAGGGTTTAGAGTCCGAGCTGTGAGCTTCATCTGCAGCACAAGGTTTTTCCACCTGAATATAGTTCCATTTGAGGACATGGTCAAACCAAAAATAAAACCAGAGGACACAACAGTGGAATATATATATATATAAATAAATAAAAACTAATAAAATAATAAAAAAATAATAAAAAACTATTTCAGTCAAATAAAAGAAAATATATCGACTTTAAAAAAATATTGATATATATTCAACGGTTCAACCAAACCAGAAAATCTTAAATTCAAATATCAGATATTAAATCTCAGCTTTTCAATGCTTTCAGCTCCAAAAATTGAATTTAGACAAAAAAAAGTACATTTATTTATGCATCTAAATTTTGAGAGTCTGTCTTTATTTATTTCTCTGTGTGTGTGTGTGTGTGTGTGTGTGTGTGTGTTATTACCTGCGTCATTGACAGCGTTCCTCATCTCGTAGCTGTTTATGCTTCCGAACTGGTCGGCGTTGTAGTGTTTAAAGATTCCCTGAAACAGAGAATGTGTGAGTTGGGTGCAGATGGTCGTTCACTATAATTTGAAGATTTTAAAATAAAGAATAACATTTTGAAAAAGGGTTCCCACCTGCCATTGTTTGATCTTATTCCACAGATGCCTGAACTCCTGCAGATTGAGTCTGCCTGTCCCGTCCATCTGAACACAAACAGTTAAGAATATATTATACGTTATATTCAGCTATTCTTTTAGGAGCCTGTGGTCACATTTAAGACAGTACATGAATGTTGTAGAATAAAAATGAGCAGATTCATGTGTTCTCCTTTGTTTCAGGGTTGTTTTCCTTCACGTGTGTGTGTGTGGCGCATCAATCACAGGTTGGGCCTCTTCCAGGCACACAGCCCGATGCACTCGATACAAAGGATACGTCCATCAGAGCAATCATGCTCCTGCAGCTCTCCAGACTGAAGCCCTCCGTGTTCAGGTCCTTATCTGCAGGAGAGACAGAGAGAGAGAGGTCAAATATTGAAATGATTATTATTAAACTATAGATTTGTTGCCTCCAGAAGTCCAAGATCTATTCACACAGTTATGTTTGAAACCTGTAATTTAAGTTGTAGGAGATGAAAGCTGCATAAAACCAAAATGAATGAAAATATGTGGTGAAATACAAAGTTTCACATTACATTGAATTTTATAAACTAATATCATTTCAAATATGTATTAATAACAAGTGATTATTTAACAAATTAAATGTTATATATTGATTTAGGTCATCAATAACCTCGTGCCATGTTCAAACTCACGTTTGGTGATCACTCTGTTGAGAACATTTTTCAGTTCGTTGGCTGTGATTTCCATGTCCTGCGAGAGAGAGAGGAGGTGAGTCTTTTTATTATTTATTGATTGTATCCTCACATCAATATGCACAACAAAAAAAAACCCTGAGCAGTATTAATTCACCAAACCTGACTTCACTCTGTCCTTCCCGTACTCACATCTCCAGCTATCTCCTGAAAAATCGTCCGGAACTGCTGGTCCTCCTCGCTCTCCTCCCCCGCCGAGGCCGGCGCCGGCTGAGGCGGCACGGAGAGACGCAGCAGACAGAGGTAAGAGAGAGAAAAAAAAATGTGAGAGGAAAAATAGAAAATTTAAAAAAGCATCACTGGGAGATTTTTGAACGTTCAGAGGAAATAGTTTTAATGTAGGTCTACCAACCACGAAAAGAATAAAAATAATAAAAATAATATTTTTTGATAAATAATAAAAACAAGAGAGATATTAGAGCATTAACTCTGATTTAAAAAATGACAAGAGACTTACCACTGGATGGTCGGCCTCGATCCTGTTCTCTATCTCCCTGGATGAAGACCAACAAACAGCAGTCACCATGGTGACAACAACATCTCATCTGGACCATAATCCTGTACAATTATATTCCCCTTTGAATTCAAAATCAGAAAGAATCACTTTCATCTTATTCACAGATTCTAAACCAAGGATGACGGGACTTATGGTCACAAATTTGCATTGGATAAAAAAAAAAAAGGCAAAAGTAATTCCTGTGAATAGAATGTGTTAGTTGAGTACCACCTGCTGTTTCCTCCAGAGACAGAAGTTTCTCTTGATTTTTCTTATTTAGAATAAAACGTTGGTCCTTGAAGGCATCGTCTCCGTATTGGATTGGCATTTGAAATCGGAGCTACATAACTTTTAACCTACAGGTAGATGGGTTAACTAAACTGTCAATTAATTAAAAAAAAATGCTCTATGTGATAACCCATACTGATCTGATATTCAAGGAGGTTAATAATAATAATTATTAGTATTAATATTATTTTATTTGCCAAAAAGAAATTGACCCATGTGTTTTTCCTATAAACCATGGTTGGTAAGTGAACGCCCATCAGATCCATCACAGTGTTGGTCCGTCAGAGTGCAGGTGGCCTCTGCATGCTGTCCGGTCCTCCTGTTGTCATGGCAGCAGGGGCGGGCGGGGGAGTGGCTTGAGTGTGCAGTACTGAACATTTTTGAAAGTTTACCGGATCGTGCCCAAATCTGAAGTCGCTTGTCCTAAAAAAGATTCCATAACAGCTTCGAACTGGGGCCGATTTCTTCCAGCTCTACAAATCAAATTGCCGTTAACATTGTTTGCTCTTGGTGGTTGGAGACCCACCCGCCAAGCCCCCCCGACACAGAGCCCACCCTCATCACACAACATCACAACCCTGCACTTACAATTGCACACAGACAGACAAGGACAAGCAGGGCTGGGTATCATGGGAAATGGATCTGTTCATTAATTATGAGGTAATAATAATAATAATAATAATAATAATAATAATAATAATAATAATAATAATAATAATAATAATAATAATAAACAGATGAATCAATGATGAAAATAATTCTTAGTGTGTTGTTTATCTCCTAAAAACTTGTTTTAATCCATATGTTTCTGATATTTGATTTTGAGATATTTGATTGCAATACCCAGCCCTACTCAACATCAACATCAAAATGAAACAACAAACATGTACAACACATCCGTCTTAGTGTAAATCTGACTGTGTGTGTGTCCCTGAGGGCCCCTCGCCCCCCCTCCCTCCCCCCCACTCACTCTGAGGTGTTCTTCTTCTCGGAGAAGACCCGCAGGATGAACTCGCCCTCCTGGTGCGGCTCGTAGGTGGAGGGCACGATGACGTACTCGCCCGGGCTCAGGCGGAAGCGCTGGGTCACCTCGCGCAGGTTGATGTAGGACTTGCAGCGAGCCTTGGAGGAGTTGAAGAGGAAGAAGTCCTTCTGCATGTGCTGCTTGTTGCCGTGCATCTGGAACGGCCAGACAGGGAAGGTAATACACCCAAATCTCATAATATAATGTACATACTGACACTTTACCACCCTCACCTCCTTTGGCACCTGTTAAAAAGACAGAGAAAAAGCAGTTAAAACTTACATTTAATTGTCCTAATGCTGTTAACATGATGAGTACTGAGAGGATTTTTTATATTTTTTATTTGAACCTCATAGATGGCGAATCCGATGGTGAAGAGGTTGGCTCCCATCTTCCTCTCTTTCCGCCGGTTCTTCTGCATCAGAGCCACCACGAAGGTGCAGCCCACCTCGTTGTCCTCGGGCTCGTCGTCCTCCTCCAGCAGACGCAGCCGGTACTGAGGGTTGGTCCAGAAAGTGTCTGCGGGCGAAGTATATTTAATCATATTCAATTACTCATTTTCATATTAGAATCCTATATATATATATATATATTTAATATAAATATATTTTTATTTACTGATATAAGAAGTAAAAACCTGGTCAACCTGATCTCCTATTTGTTTATTTTTAAATGATTTATTTCCATTATTAATTCTGTTTTGCACCTGGATAGTTCCTGCAGCCTCCGGCCGAGCAGCCTCTGACCCAGCGTCCCTCGTTCACAGACACCGTCCACTTGTGGATCTTGTCGTCCTCCAGGGCGTCGGGGGTCAGGTTACAGATCTCGATCTTGGTGTAGTTCTTCTTGAAATCCTCGAAGGACATCCTGGAGCAGGAGGAGAAAAGATTTGATTTCTGTGTTCACAAAACATTGATGGAAACCACAGCAGGAGTAAAAAAGGTAAGCTAAAAAAATACAATAAAAAGCCTCTGACCAGAACTCTCCATCCTCGGCGCTCTGGTGCTGAAGCTTCTCTTTTTCAGTCTTGGAAAGCGTGGCCCATTCTTTAGAGCTTCAGAGAGGAGGAAATAAGATGAAAAACGAATTGTTAAACTGAAAAAAAGGTCTATTCGACACTTCAAATGGGCCATTCTTCAATTCCAGCTTCCGGTTACTGGTTAAGATGGTTTAAAGCTCCTTACTTGTCACTCCAGGGCCCGTTCCACTCCACCTGACCCCACGGGTTCCTGAGACGCACCAGACGCACTTTGGCGTCTTTGTGCTGAGTCGATTTGCACTGCAGATAAACAGAGAGGTCACACACACACATATTTATGTTTTTGTGCGTCTTAGAATTTTGCGCTATTGTCGTGAGAAGGCGTCTTACCTCCTCCACTGCCGTCACAGAGTAAGCGTGACCCTTCACCAGACCCGTCACCGTACGAGTCTCGAAGCGAGCGGGGACCAGGGACTGAAAATATGAGTCAAAAATATAATATATATATATATAATGTATTTTCTTATTAACAATTAACAATCTTCTTATCAATAAACAAGGGATTTAGTCATCAGCGCTGGTAATTATGAAGCAGAAGGGCTGTTATTGAATGCAATGTTTAATAGTCAATATATTATTATTTCTAAAATTCTTTAAATATATATGAAGGCCGATGTGAGCCTGACTAATCTGCAAGACAACACAATGAATGAGTTCCACGTGCAACAGGCCTGAAAGTGAAAGTGAATTTAAGTGATTTCTGAAGCTAATTAAAATAATAATTATGGGACTCACGTCGATGGAGCAGCCCATGAGGGATCCTCGATCCAGAGCTTTCTTCATGATCTTGTAGAGCTCTTTCGGGGCTTCCTTCATCTCGTAGAACTCAGTGACTCCTCCGGTGAAGTCCTCCATGGCCTCCGTGGTGTTCCCGCCCTTCAGGGCCTCGTAGGAGCCGTGGAGCCTGGACAGGGTAGACCCTTTTTAATTCTTCTATTAAGAAATATCTATTTTGTTTTTTTTTATAGGCCAAAGATACATTTAATCTCATCCAAAAAAAAAATAAAAGAAAATATGAAAACCCCCGGCACTGACTTGGCGTAGGCCTTCTCCAGCAGGGCGCTCCAGAACTCGTTCCTCTCGGCCGACTTGGTGAAGACCAGCTGGTTGTTGAAGGTCGGGATGCGGTCGTCGATGACAACGTCCACCCAGTCGCCATAGCGCCAGAACTGATGGAGAGAGAGAGGATGAAAAAGGTGGCTCACCAGGATGAAAAAAACATTTTAACTCAGGAATAATGTTTTTTTCTTTTTTTCATTATTTTCAGTCAAATTCAGGAGGATGAGGCCTCCTCTCCGACGTTTTTTTCTCCTCTGACCTGGAAGTGGAAGACGCCGGCATATCCCTCTGAGAAGCTCTGCTCGGCGGGAACAACGCGGTACAGGAGCTTCTCGTTTAGGGTGAGACAGGCGATGGCAGCCAGCAGCCAACAGTCACCTGAGCACAGAAAGAAATCACAATTTCTACCTCAGGTGAGCCTATAATAATAATAATAATAATAATAATAATAATAATAATAATAATAATAATAATAATAATAATAATAATAATAATAATAATAATAATAATAATAATAATAACAACAATTATAACAATAATAATAATAATAATAATAATAATAATAATAATAATAATAATAATAATAATAATAATAATAATAATAATAATAATAATAATAATAATACATCTGATGGATAGATTTTGTTGGGTGCTGACGTTTTCACTTTTCCGATTATCCGTGTGTGTGTGTGTAGGTCACCCGGGGAACAATGCTTTTTTTCTTTTTTTTTACAGGGAATGGTTAACTCCGTAGGCCAGGACCTTTGTCCCCTTTTGGTCCTCTTTTATTTTCAGTCTGAACCAAACATCAATGAGAAGTGCTGCTGGTTGGATTCCCTCACACAATACGTGGAGGCCGTGTGCAGGGGAGCCTGTTATCCTCCCCCCCTCATACAGTGTCACAATGTACAATGTATCTCAATGCATATCAGGCCTTTATTATAAAACCGTTTTTTTCTGCCACTAAAACTGAAAAAAAATACTGCAAATGGGAAAGGCCGTTATTTCAAGCATTTACAGAAGGTTTCCTTCCTTTCTTGTGTTGTAAATTGGGTTTCAATCTGATCCACAATCAAATATTCACATATTGAGGGAAAAAAAAAAAAGAAATTATGATTTACCCAGATCTCCCTGGCAGATGTCTGTCCTACTGGCTCCTCCGACAATGAACTGAGGGTTCTCACAAATTTCCTGCACACAGTAAACACAAACTCATATCAGTGGGTCTACAGACTGCAAAGCTCTCTGGGAGATTTTTGTGATTTTTTTTTGGCAGCATAGATAACTGGAGCAAAAAAAATCACAACCATCCTCCGTCCAATCCATCCATGTGGGAATATTTGAATCTCCAGGAGTCCCACAGGGGAATCACTTTGTGATTATTTCAAAGCAGGATTGATGGAAAAAAAAATCGTCCCACCTCCTCCACACGTGAACCACCCCCCCACACCCCCCCTCGCACCTCCCTCGTACCTTGGGCCTCTTCCAGACGATGTTCTTGACCTTGTTGGACTTGTGTCCGAGCTCCTTGAAGCCCAGGGACTCCACGGTGGCCGGGAAGGAGTCATCCTCGAACACGCTCTTCCTCTGGAGGCACTCCTGCCTCAGCGCGGCGTAGTCCTGGCCGTTGAAGCGCAGCGGCTTGTTCAGGGAGCCTTCCCCGTCCCTGCGCTCCCGTTCCCGGATCAGCCGGTCGCAGAAAAAGCCCGACGGCGTGTAGGGCATCTCGTCTCAGCTGACTTTTTCTTGGAAAAAATAAAAACAGGACTTTTGCCACGTGTACTAAAGTCTTACAAGCCTAAAAACCCTGGCATAAATCCAAACAGCTCAGGTGTGATTGGCTCTCTCTTTGTGTGACGTCCCCCTTCCCTCCGTCACACACACACACACCTGTGCGCGGAGAGTCACACCAACGTCCATTTGTGGCCTTCCCATTGGCCGCCGTGGAAACAATGATGGTGCGCCCCGACTGTGGCGTGTGGCTCCGTCATTGTTGGGTGACACAAAGGCCAGCGGGCCCGCACAGAGTGGTGTGTGGAGGCCTTGCCTCAGCAGAAAAGGCATTCAAGCCCTTTAAACCTCTTCTCAATGGAGCTCAGCATTGAGCAGTCTCAGCACAACACAGAGGAGCGGCGTCCATTTTTTTTGGGCACAAACGCACAACTTTACTCCAGTGGGTTTTTGTTTGATCCGTTGAAATAATCGTCCAAAAAATAAGGCTGCAAGAGTATTTTTTAAAAATTCCAGATATAAGTCCATGACTGTTGATTTAGAAAGATCTACGGACGGGAGTTCAACTTTTAAATATGAATGAAATTCTGGCAGAAAAAAACACAAAATAGGTGTTTTCTGGTATGAAAACAGAAAACAAATGCTTCAAGATTGGAAAGTGATCATTTCCACAGTAAATAAATATGACTCTAATGACTGTTAAGGGCCTGTTAATGCTGTTTTCTCTGCTCAGCCCAGGAGCAGCCGCCCATAAATTATTATGAATTATTGACTTATTCATTATCACCTCAAAGTTGTAAACCTGTTGGAAATATGCTGACTATCTCCCCTGCGTTTCTGAATTGTGTGTTTTTTCAGAATATAATGATGCCACAGTGGAGTTGACCTTTGACCCTTTGGTTCTAAAATATCATCACTTCATCATTTTAGCATAAAAAATATTTGATAATGATTCTGCGTAGTGGCCAAATGTATGTTTGTGTGTTTGTGGTAACCTGGACCTTTGACCTCTCACCCCCAAACTATTTAGTTCATCTGAGTCCAAGTGAGTGTTGGTGCTAAATTTGAGATTTGGAGATATATGGCACATGATATTTGTAAAAAGATCCTGATATAATCAATTATTATTATTTAGCATGTTAAAACAATCTCTCACTACCTTCCTTTATATTCAAGTTAAATTAATGTGTATAAATAATATTAAAAATAAGAGAATATTATTCAGTGAGTAAAATGTTGATTTAATGATTTAAAGTATAGTTCTTAATTTGGCAAAATTACAGTGATATGCTTAAATATGTAAATCAAAGGTTTCCCTTTGAAAATTAAAGGATAAAGAAAACATTTCCTAAAGTATGTTCAATCAGACATTGTATTTGCTGGTTAAAAAATAATTTGGGCGATTTTAAGATGACATCCTGTTCATCTCTTCTCTCTGGAATAACACATCTGGTGGACACACACACAGTTAACCCATCTTTATCTCCCAGTCCGAGGCCACCCGGAGGTTCAGGTCGCTCACTGTCAGTGTGCAGCTGCTCTCCGTGTACTCACACACAGCAGACTTGTCTTTGGAACCTGGGGATGAAAAAGAAAAAGAAAAGGTGCACATGGTCTGGAGGAGGCATACTTTTGTTTATTTTGAATAGTTTTAACATTCACAGCTTCAGCAACGAAGCTGTGGCCTCTTATGGTGATCTTTGTTTCATCATGACCCTACAATAGGAAGTGACATTTTCATGACCCTGCCTGGACTATTGTGTGTCTCTGTCGTTTCAAACAATAGAAAAAAAAAATGCTCATTCTACTTTATTTTGAAAGGACAGATACAACACAAGACGATTATTATGGCCAATTATAAATGAAAGCTATAATAATAAGCGACAGAATATTCATCTGAGTGACCTTTTTTTTTTGTTGTTGTTGGATGTCTTATGTCTCTATTGTCATTCTTCACAATGTTGACAGGTGTGTATTCAGATCCTCACCTGACACTCGCACAGTCACGGCCGACGGTTTGCTCTCCACCCCCAGGACGGCGATCGATTGTACGACGGTGTCACAGTCGAAGGTCCCTTCTCCCCAGGGGGAGCTGAGAGAAGCAACAAGCCTTTTTTTAAATTAATATAAATAAAGGTATTCATTGCATTTTGTACGTTTTCATTCCCGCATGAATTTATGAGATATGGCCACTTTGCATTCACTGTGACCTTTGACCTTAGGGGAGGAAATGTCCTTTCAGGGTGACTGATATATCACATAAAAACAACAATAGGATGTGAGAAAATGGTGAATGGGACGGACGAATATTTATAGTAAATCAAACTTTCCTGTCAGTTACTAGTTCTTAAAAAAACTGATATTGTTTTTTTTTTTTCCAAATGTGATCTAGAGGTGAAAGCGCGACTCACCGGCAGATCAGCGACCCTGAATTCACGTGGAACCTGCGCAGGCAGAAGGCCTTTCTGTCTCTGTAGTCGAAGGAGTGGCCGTCGTCCAGGTACAACTCATCTTCAGCCGCGCCCTGCAGAGACACAAAGGTCACAGGTCTGATCACGACAACACAAAGTACACACACACGCACACATACAGCATATACACTTTTCCTTATATGCAAACACTTACTGTGTGAGTATTTTTAAGCCCAGAAACCATACTGTATTAAATATGAAGCCGCAGTGATAGTTGAATGCCTTGATTATTTAATGAACTGATGAATGGATTTTATATTTTTTTAACACAAAAAGAAATTCACTTTAATCTGATGGTCCGATCTAAAGCTATTTTTTTTCCTCGGATTCCTACCTGAGAGTTGAGAGCCACAGTGATGGCGAGGGGCAGCTGCTGGAGCTGGGCCGTGCAGGAGCCACTTCCTGTGGCCCTGCAGACCACCGAGCCGCCGCGCTGGAACACAGGAACCTGCGCGGAGGGACACACGCAGTTACCTGAGCACCACAGACACACACACACCACAGACACATACCACAGACACACACACACACACACACACACACCCACCACCACCATCCCCCCTCTGCTGTTTGCATCACGCTCAACACTCACCGTGTCCAGGGTGACCGGGAAAATCACAGTCCGGCCTCCTTTGTACGCCTTTGCTGTGTGGACGTCGTACCAAATCTAAAAAATAAACAAACTTGTTTAAATGTAATTTCCATATTGAGTTTTCACATTTAAATTTTTTTTTTAAATGTCTCATTGTTTACCTCTTCAGGTCCAGGAAGGAACACTTTAACTTCCTGTACACCCGGCTCGGTGACAGGACAGGCCAGCAGTGCTGCTCCTGCACGGAATCAAACTGACGGTTAAACTCTGAAGAACTCAAAACACAACATTCTCAGGGTGAGTTGTGCAACAGTGCAAAAAAAATAAAATAAAATAAAAATCACCAATCATATATTGGTTGTCCACCGAGAAGGTGCTGGGTTCTCTGGGGAACTCCACCCACAGAGGTCTGTTGAAAACAAGTGTCTCTATGACTTAATGTTACACTAATAAAAACATAAAAAATATTTTGAACTCCAAGATGATTCTGAAGGACCAACAATGATGTTTGTATCTGCAGTAAAACAGCAGCAGAGACACGCACCTGATGGGAGGAAGGCCCCTGGTGTGAGCGTGGTGGAACAGAGTGTACCAGTAGGGCAACAGGCGATACCTGAGGACAGCAGAGTGAATGTTTTGAAAGGCGCTTTTTAATTATTATTATGATTATTATTATGATTATTATTATGATTATTATTATGATTATTATTATGATTATTATTATGATTATTATTATGATTATTATTATGATTATTATTATGATTATTATTATGATTATTATTATGATTATTATTATGATTATTATAATAATAATAATAATAATAATAATAATAATAATAATAATAATAATAATAATAATAATAATAATAATAATAATAATAATGACATGTGATGGAGTCCCGCCTCTCTGACCGTACCTCCCTTGGATCACAGTGCGGATTGCTGCCGTCACCTCCTCTCCAAACAGCCACGGCTCCCGACAGTTGGTCACGTTGGAGGAGTGGCCCCGGAAGAACGGCTGCAGGGCGGCGGCCTGGTACCAGCGCACCAGCAGCTCCGGATCTGGATCCTGAACGAACCCACCCACATCCGCTAACACACGGAGGATGGAGAAAATGAAGGAGCGTCACTTCGTGTGTGTGTGATTCGGCATTGGTGAGTAAATAAATGAGCATGAATGAAAAATCAGCATTTATGTTGTAAATGTCGCCGTATCAATGTATTTCACTTTTAAAAATAAACGCCCAAAGTGCACATTTCATGATACGGAGTACTCACCTCCACAAAAACCTATTCCTGCCACACTTAGAGACAGAAGCATGGGAATCGAGATCTTCAGATACTCCCAAGTGGCGACGTTATCGCCTGTCCACACCGCACCTGCACACCAAGCCAAAACGAACACAGCTGAGGTTAATAAGACCATAAACACATCAGATATTTTTTTTATTTTCTTATTTTTTTATTTGAAGGACTCACCCAATCTCTGGGATCCAGCAAAGAAGGAGCGTGACAGGACGAAGGGTCTCTCTGAGCCCCCCGAGCGAGTTATCAGACCGTCCACTGTGGCCATGTGCTTTAAAAAAACAAAGAGGAAGTAAAGTTACTCTTGTCTTATTTAAAAAAAACAGGAGCAGGAACTCCATTATATTACAATATATCATAATATATATTGTGACTTGACTTTCGTAAAAATGTGTCCCCTCACCTGGTAGAAGCCATACAGGTTGTGTAGCTCCCGGTGTTCCCATCCCCCATGATGCACTGCGTCCTTTGGCATCGTCTGCTCCGGCCCGTCGAACACCGACGGTTCGTTCATGTCATTCCACACAAATAAAGACGGAGTGGATCCCTGAGTCAGACGTGAGAACACTTTCAACAACCGTGTGAGAGTTTTATTTCAACTGTATCTCTGTGATCATTCTTTTTATTTTGACTCTTACTTTGTACTTTTCCAGAGCGAAGCATTTGGAGTACCACGCTCGGGCGTGTGGGCTGCTGAAATCAAGGTAACAGGACTCCCCTGTGAGACAAGATACAAACAATATAAAATATAATCTGACGATTACATTTAAAAGAAAAAAATACCAAGTCTAATATATTGGATGTAGGTTTAGCTGTATGGCAGTGATTTTTTAAAAAGAGAATTTAGCAAAACCAGATTACCAGGCCAGCATGAGCCCACATAAAGTTTTCCCTCTCTGTCCTTGACGAAATGTCCACTGTCTCTGGCCTCGCAGTACAGGGACCAATCAGGATCAAGCTTGATGTGGGGGTCACTTATAACGACCAGCTTCAAGAAATATAAAAAGAAATATATGTGCTCAATAAATATATATTTAAAAAGAAAGCCTTTAAAAAAAAACGGACCTTCCTGTTCTTCTCCTCCAGGTGGCGCTGCAGAGCGGCAGGTCGGGGGAAGTGGACGCGGTCCCAGGTGAAATAGCGCTTCCCCTCCGTGTGCTCGATGTCCAGCCACATCACGTCGTACGGGATCCTGTGGAGATCAAATCCAGAATCCACAGACTTGACGTCGGCTTCGCTGTCATAGTTCCAGCGGCTCTGGTGGTAGCCCAGGGCAAACAGAGGCGGCAGGGCCTGGTACCCTGGCAGGGAGGAATAATTATAGTTCAAATTTGTAAAAAAAATTAAATAAAAATCCAGTAAGAGATAATATTTGTTTTTTTCCTCATCATTTTCCATGCCGTTTAAATTCACGGCGAAATATAAGAAAATCACTTTAAATCTTTTTTTCCCGTCTCAAGACTTTAAAAATAACCTCCCTGATATTTATTTGTCAGTTTGGATTTCCCACCTGTGAGCTGAGCGTACTGGGTGAAGAGCTGCTGAGGCTCGGGCCCGAGCAAAAACACGCAGTCCATCACGCCGCTCTCTGACAGCCAGTGGACGCCGGTGTGAGGATGAGTCCGCCTCCTCTTCACCGGAGGAGTCTGCTCCTCCTGCGAGAGGTAAAGGTGTATATATATTTTTTTTTTTTTCCCCATTTTATCCAAATGTCAAATTTCGGATTTAAATTACTTTATTATGGCCATTGGACTGGACCGAAATCAAGTGACCTGATGCTCACTGTGACGTATGTTCACGAAGGTCTCGGACGCATTCAGCCAGAACACTCCCATGGTCCTGCGGAGGCTGTGGGCCACCAACAGAGGCACGGAGCCGTAGAGGCCCAAACGACTGTGCAGCTCATAGGCAAACACATCCAAGTTGTACAGCCGATAAGGTTCGGCATCACTGGGAAATTAAACAACATTCAAAAGCAAAGCCAACCATCCAAATGTGGCCACCCTCTGCCCTTTGACCTTTAAAATATTGAAATTAGAGCATCACATTGTTTAGATTTTATATATTTTTTAAGTATTTTCTTTTTATTTGTATTCTTTCATTTTGATTGTGTAAAGCATCTTTGAGCATTTGTGAAAGCGTTCTATAAATTAAATGTTTTATTCATATTATTATGATAAAACACGTTCACGGAGGCATATAAGCCGTTTACAGCTCTCTCTCTCTCTCTCTCTCTCTCTCTGTCTGATAAAACCAATGAGGCCACTGCACACGTCCCATGATCTGATGTTCCGATTACATGCGTGTACCTGGTGTCTCTGAGCTGGAGGCTGTCGGCGTGTTCTGGAAGACCGTACACATGAGTGAAGCCGTGAAGACACACGTCCACGCCGATGCTGCTGGGACCTGGAGATACATCCGGTAAATACTCTTACTGTCTCAAGGAGTTAATGCGTTTTTTTATTTATGATGAGAAAATTTACATTATTATTTTTTTAAATATTTAAACGTGGAAACAAACCATTTGCTTTAATATCCACAAAGTTCTTGAAAGTCTCTCTCCACAGTGAATCTGTTCCGTCCTCTTGAATCTGTCAGAGGAGCAAAGTGTGTTTAAGTAATATTATTTTTAATTTTAGTGTGTAAAAGAGCCACTTTTACATGGCTGGCAAAGTATTTTCGCCTTGGCCATAAAATGTGCTCTCAACTTTTCTCCAAAGATACAATGATATTCATTTTTTTATTGGAAATTGAATTTGGTGGACCTGTATATATAATATAATGTAATGTAATGTAATGTAATGTAATGTAATGTAATAGAAGAGAAGAGAATATAATAAAATATAATACTAAAGTATTGATAAATAGGATTAAAGTTGTATTCTCTTACCTCACTATCATGATCTGGGGGTCGGGCCTGCAGGGTCTCAAACCTGAGTTTCCC
Source organism: Colistium nudipinnis (assembly GCA_016785305.1). Taxonomy (NCBI): domain Eukaryota; kingdom Metazoa; phylum Chordata; class Actinopteri; order Pleuronectiformes; family Rhombosoleidae; genus Colistium; species Colistium nudipinnis. The sequence continues at coordinate 444,287 of JAFBJU010000174.1, forward strand.
TCTGGAATTGAACGTGGCTATCTCTTCCTCTTCACACAGGATGTCCACCTGGAAAGGAAAACTCCACACACGGACCTGATGACGTTCTGAAGACCAGGAGAGCGTCACAGACTCTTCAGTCTGCGTCTCCACCCTCAAGCTGGAGAAAAAAAGATAAGACATCAAGATTTATTTCTCACGTGCACAATTCTACGTGCTACAATATGCAGTGGAATGTGTTAAAAATTCAATAGCAACAACACAATATAAAAATAGCACACAAGTAATAAAAAATATATATTGTGCTGTTGGTGGTGGTGATGCTCTCACTCTTCACATTGTGGCTCCATAGCTATCACATCTGCAACTTTGTAACGTGCTCTGGTGGCCTGGAGTTCATCCATCAGTATCCTGACGGTGTCATTTTTGCAAGGTGACACTAGAAGAAGCAGTCTGGTCTGGAAAAGAGCAACGTTTTTTATTTATTTAAGAATTCAATGCTGTAGTTACAAATTTACTACAAGATAATATGATTGATCATAAAAGTCAAGAAAACATCTGAGAAACTTTTTTTTCATATTAATCTGCTGCATATTATATACAAACAATGCAATACAGGGGATTTGATTGATTAGGATTATATATATATTATGTTAAATTGATAGTTATTCAGTAGATCATCGTAGATTTAGACTTTCATTAAATTCATACATTTTCAGACCTGTGTGTCGAGTTCCAATATTTCAAAGCGTGCTCCTTTGGCTGTGAGCACCACTGTGTCCAGGAGAGCCCGGTGCTTCAGATCCGGCCTCTCCATCTGTCGCCTTCACAGTGAGAAGATGGCTCAACATCATAACACGACTTAAAAGTTGCAAAGATCTCAGATAATATGTGACACACGTGTATTTTTATAATTACATGTTGTTGTATTTATTCATACGATATTTATCCATCGGTGCTCATCATACCTGTAGAAGGCAACATTGTGACTTTTCTTGAACTTTTCTTTGGATTGCTCATCATCAGGAACAACACTGTCAACAACATGAGAGAAATTAAATGTACACATCACTTCCTGTCTATGCACACTGACTTTCACTTTTACACTCTGATGGCAAACGTTTAGATTGATGGACTGCAGTTAATGGGCTACGTGCACACACGCAGGGTCAAAAGTCAAAGGTCAGTCAGGGTGAGGTCATGTCACCTCTGCAGGGTGTTGTTATTTATACCTGAACATGTGTTGAATCTCCTCTGCCATTAGACCGTGACACAAACAGCTGCTGTTTTCAGTCTGTTGTTGTGTTCTTCTTGTGTGTTCTCTCTGTCTCAGCTTTAGATTCCAGACGGACACACAACTAGAGACACACGACGGACACACGTTCACTGCGGCGAGCACACAGCAGGAAAGGACCTGCACCTGAACACACCACCAACCACATCCGGAGAGGACCAAAAAGCCCCAAAACAAAATACGCCATAGTGGAGCGTAGTAATATTGGGTTCACATACATTTATAAAAACGTAATTTACTTAGATCAGTACCAGGACAGTGTTTGGCACGCGCCACGCTATTCCCCGTGTGTGCGTTCCGTTTATGCGTCCCCCCGATTATAACTCACTATGTGAGCATAAACTCACAGGGCGCTCTTTACAAAGGTGCTCAGAACGACCCTCTGGTGGTCAGAGATAGAAACTTCAGGCACTAGTAAAAGTAGCGTTAGTGCTAATGTAAAAGCCTATCAGCACTTTCGCTGGGACGTTTCAAAAAACAAATGCCTATCATACCTATCATGTGACTACAGTTGAGTAAACAAACAGTCATAATCCGCACCATTTGGAACCATTTTATTAAACCTTTATTCATCAGAACACAAAGACTTATAGCAAAATGACAGTGACCCGATCCTGTTTACTTTAAACCGACAACATGAAAAAGACTTCACGTTTACATTATTGCAAAGCACTTGCAAATTCTGACCTCTGAACCTCTGAGAAGTTAAAAACTTTCGTATCTAAACAGTGTAAACCCATAAAAACCAAGATCGGTCAATTATGTTCATTTTAAAATCCCGATCATTGTCATCCTAAACCCTCTCACAGACAGAACCAGGTTCTAGTCTAGTCCGCGTCGTCCTCGCCCTCCTCGTCCTCGCCCTCGTCCTCAGCAGTGGCGTCCTGGTACTGCTGGTACTCAGACACCAGGTCGTTCATGTTGCTCTCGGCCTCTGTGAACTCCATCTCGTCCATTCCCTCACCCGTGTACCTGGGGCGATCAAAGAAAACACAGGCAGGAGTTAGGGTTAGGGTTGTGTGACCCCCTCCCCCCTCTCCCTCTCTCTCTCCCTCTCTCTCACCAGTGGAGGAAGGCCTTGCGGCGGAACATGGCGGTGAACTGCTCTGAGATGCGCTTGAACAGCTCCTGGATGGCCGTGCTGTTGCCGATGAAGGTGGCGGCCATCTTGAGGCCTCGGGGAGGGATGTCGCAGACGGCCGTCTTGGCGTTGTTGGGGATCCACCCCACAAAGTAGCTGCTGTTCTTGTTCTGCACGTTCAGCATCTGCTCGTCCACCTCCTTCATGGACATGCGGCCTCGGAAGATGGCCGCCACCGTGAGGTAGCGCCCGTGGCGAGGGTCACAGGCCGCCATCATGTTCTTGGCGTCAAACATCTGCTGGGTGAGCTCAGGGACTGTTAGCGCCCTAAAAAAACCAGACACAAGTCAGATTCATTTCGAAACACACCTTGATCAGTCAGCAGGCTCCGCCCCCTCTACCTGTACTGCTGGCTGCCCCGGCTGGTCAAGGGGGCAAAGCCCGGCATGAAGAAGTGCAGCCTGGGAAAGGGCACCATGTTGACGGCCAGTTTCCTCAGGTCGGCGTTGAGCTGGCCGGGGAAGCGCAGGCAGGTGGTCACCCCGCTCATGGTGGCCGACACCAGGTGGTTGAGGTCGCCGTAAGTGGGCGTGGTCAGCTTGAGCGTGCGGAAGCAGATGTCGTACAGAGCCTCGTTATCGATGCAGAAGGTCTCGTCCATGGTTCCTGGCTCCAGGTCCACCAGCACTGCACGAGGGACATACTTGCCCCCTGGACACCATCACACACACACACAAGGTAGTTATTGGAGAGGATTTACACATTCCATTAAATATACGCAGAAAGAACTCGAAAACTTTGATTGATTCTTCATGAAACCGTCTCAGTCTAGCTTCATAAAGTCAAGTTCACCTGTGGCCTCGTTGTAATACACGTTGATCCGCTCCAGCTGCAGGTCGTTGTCCCCGTGGTACGTCCCAGACGGGTCGATGCCATGTTCGTCGCTGATCACCTCCCAGAACTAGAGTCAGAAACAGAACCTTCATCATCATGGTCATTTATCACAGGCCAGATTTAAGGTTCCTGCTCATTGAGTGGCTTCTCAAAAAAGGGTTTTTGTTTCCAACCTTGGCTCCGATCTGGTTTCCACACTGGCCGGCCTGAAGATGCACGATTTCCCTCATTTTGGCTAAACAAAACCTGTGAACCCCTGAACGACTGAAGCAGAATTAGTTATCACTACTGCAGATGGACAATCTGAGGGATGCAGAAGGGGCTTAAAGAGATCCAGATTCTTATTTTTAAGGAATTTGAACTTTGATCTAAGAATGCAGTGAGAATGCTGCTTTGCTGAAAACACTTTTATCTTTTCCTCCATTGATTTAAATGGGAAAAATCTTTCAGAAAAAAAGTTGCATTCTCTGATCAAAGAAATTCTTCAACTTCAACCTTGACAGCAGGTTAAGAATCTGGATCTCTTTAAGCCCCTTCTGCATCCCTCAGATTGTCCATCTGCAGTAGTGATAACTAATTCTGCTTCCGTCGTTCAGGGGTTCACAGGTTTTGTTTAGCCAAAATGAGGGAAATCGTGCATCTTCAGGCCGGCCAGTGTGGAAACCAGATCGGAGCCAAGGTTGGAAACAAAAACCCTTTTTTGAGAAGCCACTCAATGAGCAGGAACCTTAAATCTGGCCTGTGATAAATGACCATGATGATGAAGGTTCTGTTTCTGACTCTAGTTCTGGGAGGTGATCAGCGACGAACATGGCATCGACCCGTCTGGGACGTACCACGGGGACAACGACCTGCAGCTGGAGCGGATCAACGTGTATTACAACGAGGCCACAGGTGAACTTGACTTTATGAAGCTAGACTGAGACGGTTTCATGAAGAATCAATCAAAGTTTTCGAGTTCTTTCTGCGTATATTTAATGGAATGTGTAAATCCTCTCCAATAACTACCTTGTGTGTGTGTGTGATGGTGTCCAGGGGGCAAGTATGTCCCTCGTGCAGTGCTGGTGGACCTGGAACGAGGCCACAGGTGAACTTGACTTTATGAAGCTAGACTGACACGGTTTCATGAAGAATCAATCAAAGTTTTCGAGTTCTTTCTGCGTATATTTAATGGAATGTGTAAATCCTCTCCAATAACTACCTTGTGTGTGTGTGTGATGGTGTCCAGGGGGCAAGTATGTCCCTCGTGCAGTGCTGGTGGACCTGGAGCCAGGAACCATGGACTCTGTGAGGTCCGGTCCGTTCGGCCAGGTCTTTAGACCAGACAACTTTGTCTTTGGTGAGAATTGAAATGTGGAAATACCAGTTGGTTTCCACCAATAATTGACAAATTTGCTAAATCTGATCCAAAATGTGTGTGTTTTTGTGTATGCGCGTCACCCAGGCCAGAGCGGAGCTGGGAATAACTGGGCCAAAGGCCATTACACGGAGGGAGCCGAGCTGGTGGACTCTGTCCTGGACGTGGTGAGGAAGGAGTCTGAGAGCTGCGACTGCCTCCAGGGCTTCCAGCTCACACACTCCCTGGGCGGAGGAACCGGCTCCGGCATGGGCACGCTGCTCATCAGCAAGATCCGAGAGGAGTATCCAGACCGCATCATGAACACGTTCAGCGTGGTGCCCTCCCCCAAGGTGCACCTCCTCCTCCTCCTCCGCTACGCATCATGTGTGCGTCTCCTGTGTGCTGTAACGCCTCCTCCCTCTCCCCCTCCAGGTGTCAGACACGGTGGTGGAGCCCTACAACGCCACCCTGTCGGTCCACCAGCTGGTGGAGAACACGGACGAGACCTTCTGCATCGATAACGAGGCTCTGTACGACATCTGCTTCCGCACGCTCAAGCTGACCACGCCCACTTACGGCGACCTCAACCACCTGGTGTCGGCCACCATGAGCGGGGTGACCACCTGCCTGCGCTTCCCCGGCCAGCTCAACGCCGACCTGAGGAAACTGGCCGTCAACATGGTGCCCTTTCCCAGGCTGCACTTCTTCATGCCGGGCTTCGCCCCCTTGACCAGCCGGGGCAGCCAGCAGTACAGGTAGAGGGGGCGGAGCCTGCTGACTGATCAAGGTGTGTTTCGAAATGAATCTGACTTGTGTCTGTTTTTTTTAGGGCGCTAACAGTCCCTGAGCTCACCCAGCAGATGTTTGACGCCAAGAACATGATGGCGGCCTGTGACCCTCGCCACGGGCGCTACCTCACGGTGGCGGCCATCTTCCGAGGCCGCATGTCCATGAAGGAGGTGGACGAGCAGATGCTGAACGTGCAGAACAAGAACAGCAGCTACTTTGTGGAGTGGATCCCCAACAACGCCAAGACGGCCGTCTGCGACATCCCTCCCCGAGGCCTCAAGATGGCCGCCACCTTCATCGGCAACAGCACGGCCATCCAGGAGCTGTTCAAGCGCATCTCAGAGCAGTTCACCGCCATGTTCCGCCGCAAGGCCTTCCTCCACTGGTGAGAGAGAGGGAGAGAGAGAGGGAGAGGGGGGAGGGGGTCACACAACCCTAACCCTAACTCCTGCCTGTGTTTTCTTTGATCGCCCCAGGTACACGGGTGAGGGAATGGACGAGATGGAGTTCACAGAGGCCGAGAGCAACATGAACGACCTGGTGTCTGAGTACCAGCAGTACCAGGACGCCACTGCTGAGGACGAGGGCGAGGACGAGGAGGGCGAGGACGACGCGGACTAGACTAGAACCTGGTTCTGTCTGTGAGAGGGTTTAGGATGACAGTGATCAGGATTTTAAAATCACCGATCTTGGTTTTTATGGGTTTACACTGTTTGTATGTGAATGTTTTTAACTTTAAGGTCAGAATTGAGGAATGTTTGGCAGCAACGTAAACGTGAACTCTTGTTGTAGGTTTAAAATAAACAGGATCGGGTCACTGTCATGTTGCTGTAAGTCTGTGTTGTCTGTGATGTTACAGTCATCAAAGGTTGTGATGGAATTTAATAAAGATTTTACCGATTGGATCTAAATTGTATGGTTTATGAGTCTTTATTTACTGACTGTCGACTGACCAAACTAAATATGAGTTTAGTTTGGTTCTCCTCACAGATATGTGAATTATTTATCCCACCAATATACAGTTCAATACATGTATTACTACTTTATTATTATACAATTATAGTATATTATGTTATATGATATATACATTCTCCTTCAAACTCAGAAGGCCCTCTAATGTGCTCGAATTGGCATCAATAACTTATTCATATTATAATTAATATATTTAGGAAATTGCTAAGATTGTGGAAATGATTATTTTTTAACTAAGTAATAATGGATCTTTATTTTATTTTTTTTGTTTAACTTTTGACTTCACATAGAAAAAGAGAAAATAATTTCTATGAGGCCAAATGCTCTTGTGCTGTGTCAGAAGTGGTCGAAACTTATCATGGCGACAGCTTTAAAAAATAAATATAAATATATATATATGCGGCGTTGATCTTTCATCCATTTATTTCAATCAAACAAAGAAGAAATATAAGATATATGAAAAATATTCTACAGTAGATCCAGTAAACCGATCGTTGGATGATGATGTTGCTAACACATTTGAAATTATTGAATAAAAACGAAATGTAAATAAAGCGCATCACCGGAAACCATTGAGTGGTGCACTGCTGCCCCCTGGTGACGACGCCCGTGGGTGCAGCAGAAACCGGAAGTGGAGGCGGATGCTGCTCGGACGTGTCCGGCAGAAACAGATGCTATAACCAAGATGCCTGATGCACGTCTGTCATGTTCCCTGGTTCTTGCCTTTGTTGTGTGTCTGTGTGCGGCGGCAGAAGTGTCTGTGTGGAGCGTGGACATCAACCCGGTCAGTGTTACACAATCCGCTCATTCGTTTTCTTCTCTTTTATCATACAAATTCCAGCACAGCGTCAGGTGTTAGCTGCGCTAGCTAACTAGCACCCACATCACTCAGCTTGTTCACCTGTTCGTTACCTGTCCGACAACATCAGGTTCATAACAGCTGTGTTTAAACACAACCAGAGATATGAGCTCGCCATTACTGTTTAAGCAAATAATCGAACAGCAGGCAGGCAGTAAAAGAAGGGATGGATGTTATCACGTTATCAGTGTTGTAAAGCTTGTTGAGCCGGTTATTGTCTCAGAGTGTCGTTATTGAAGAAGCTGCTGTTCAAACAAATAAAGTTCGTTTTGATAGAAAACAAGCACTTGATAAGAATAAGCTACTAACTGAGAACATATACATTCTATGTTAATTAGAGGAACGGTTGAAGGTTAAAAGGCTGTTTCGGTTATTGCATTTATTGTGTCTGCTCCAAAAAAATACAATGGGGAGGAAAAGCTGAGACAAATATATGTTTTTATTTTTAAAACATCTAAAAAATACACCAGGATCACAATTTAAGTATATATATATATATATATGTCTTTTTGTTAATTTTCAGACCCTAAATGCTGTGTTTCGGAAGACACTGTACGCCAACACCACCATCTTCATGAAGTGTGAGTAGTCTGACCTCTCCATCATGTGTTGTTTTTTTGTCATTCCCCAAAACACTATTAAGGCAATATGTGATGTATTCCAACAATCCTTTCACGAGGCGACGTCGCACATGTACCTTGAGCACCGTGATTATTAAATACCCTATGACCTAAGATTTGTTGTATAATAACTGTCATTTTTACTCTCATTCATGTGCTGTCAGGCAAGTTGTGAGTCACAAAACCTTATATACACACACTAAACTGACTCTCAATTACATATTAGTCCCAGTAGGTTCCTACATTAAAATGCTTAAATAAACCACAGTCAAAATAAGCCAAGAGTGTTTAAATCAGCGCAGGTTTTTGACCCCAAAAATACAGGAGTTATGTAAAGACGGACCCTCTGTGCCCTGTAAGCTGTCTTTTCTCTGAAATGTTATGCTATGCCAGGGGAATGATTTGGCTTCACACTCCTGAGTTTTGACCCAGTTATAATTCACCTCAGGCCAGTTTTAGTGAAAACAAGAACTCAGTTTGACATTTCCTGTAGTTCTAAATATTTTGCTCAAGAATGATCACAGAGGGAACCTCGGAGCATTAAGATGATATATAATGTTGGAACTTATCTTTATCTCCAAAGGACAGATGAGTTGAATTATTTTGTCTGTATAGAGAGTGCAAAGTAGAATGATAATGTGAAAATAAGGAAGCAGAAGTAGAATACTTCTTGTTTCAGCCTTTGGTCATTGGCAGGTGTGATAGCCTGCTAATGCTGAAGGAACTGTTCTTTTCATCTCCCTGCAGTCCAGGGTGACATGGCGTCATGTGAGCGAAGCCTGGCGTTCAACATCAGCTGGTACCTGCGTTCCTCCATTTGCTACAACGAGGTCTTCAACACACCAGTGAGCATTGGCATTTATCAAAAAATACATAAAATAGAGATATGTATGTGCTTCACATTATTTCACTGTTGTTGAGGATGATGTGACTGCATGTTATGAGTAACTCCCCTCCCCCACTTCTCCTTGTAGGACAACAAGGCAACAAACATGTTTGGCATGGACCACATGTTGAAAGATGGCTGGAATGGCTTCTACAGTCAGGGCTACATGTACTTTGACAACTGCTCCTCCCTCTTCCTACCAAAGGTTTGTTCCACAGACAAAGATGTGGTCCAACACATCAACAATTGTACAATTGTATTTAACTTCAGTATTTATTACCTATTGTCTAATGCCTGTGTCTAACATACACAAATATATTTTACCCAGGTGTATTATAGTGACTTCAACCCGTATCAGCCCCTTACCAGCCCAAAGGTGAGTCCACTTTATATATTTATTTTTTGTCCAAAATATTGAAGGTTCATAGATACGGAAAGATTCATAGATAGATTTTCTGTTTTTACTGACAATATTGGTGCCATTTTGAGCCATACATAAAGGAATGTGTTGGTTTGTAGATTTCTCTGCGTCACTTTCCCATTTCATGTGTTTGTATGATTGTGTTCATCTTACAACTATGTTCTATTTGTCCTGTTCAGAGTGATCCATCAAATCAGAGCTTCATTTGGCCCGAAAAGCCGGTAAGATGAAATTTTACCCTTAAATTGGAATTGCGTTTTACAGAGGTCTTATCAAAGCCCACTCATCAAGACCTTTGGTTTTAAAACAATCTTCTATTAAAAAAAAATAAAAATAAAACACATCGGTTCTGATTCTCCACAGGATATCAGTGCAGTGGCCAAAGCTTGGGAGGACAGTCCTTATCTGTTCATCGTGAAGGTGCAGCCTCTGTTTCGAGGAGTGGAAGATGAAGACATTGGGCCTGAGCAGCTCAACTTTGCTTTCACAAGTGAGAGACGACACCATTCATTTCACATCAAGGGACCTTTGAATCTTTTATATCTACTTAGTGGGGAAATTGTTACAAAAAAATACAAAAAGAAAATCCAACAACATAGAATTTTATGAAGTGACAGATTTGTGTCATCACTCATTTGACTTTTTCTTTCCCCAGTGAAAGTTGAGATGAAGGGACCACATGACTACTCCTCTCCAGCAGACTGGCCTCTGATGATGGTATGGACCATCAACAATTCTATGAGAAGTGTCTGAAACACAGTTACTCTGAATATTGATCTTCAGAAAAGGAAAACCTGGCTTTTTCTTTTGAAACCAAACAGAACTTTTCTCTTTCTTCTGTCCATCCCAGTTCTTCATGGTGATGTGCATTATTTACGTGCTGTTCGGGGCCCTCTGGCTCTTCTGGTGTGCCTGCTATTGGAGGGATCTCCTGCGCATTCAGTTCTGGATCGGCGCCGTCATCATCCTCGGCATGTTGGAGAAGGCCGTGTTTTACTCGGAGTACCAGAGCATCCGCTACAAAGGAGACTACGGTGGGTTCATTTTAGAGCACGCTTCCTTGTTTTGTGTTGATATACATTTCTTTTTTCCTCTGTGTTAAACGTTTCTGTGTCTGTGTGTTTTTTCTCTTCCCAGTGCAAGGTGCTGTGATTTTCGCAGAGCTGCTCTCTGCTCTCAAAAGATCTTTAGCCCGGATCCTGGTCCTCATTGTCAGCCTTGGCTATGGCATAGTCCGGTATTCCAATTTCAGCATTTTGAATGTGTCTGTTTTCCCAGCAGTACGTATAGACAAATATATAATTAATCATTTTATTTCTTTTTTCTTTTTTTCTTTCTGCACCAGGCCCAGGTTGGGTACCACAGTGCACCGGCTGGCAGCTGTTGGGCTTCTGTACCTGCTCTTCTCCTCTGTGGAGGGTGTGCTCAGAGTGACGGGTGTAAGGGTCAACTTTTCTCTTATTTACATTCCTATTTATTTACATGGTTGCTCGACAAAAAAACAACCCTAATAGTTCAGGTCATTATACTTATTTATATATATATTTAAAAGCTTTGCCTAGTGCAGCTTTCAGGGCGCTCCGTATACATAAATTGATTTTGAGTGGAGGAGACAATGGCGGGAGAAGGTTAGGCAGGGATTCACTCTCCGGGAGGCGACACGAGTGACGGGTGATGGAGAATGACAAATTGCATCTAACGTAGCCAAAGAATCTGCTGCCAATGTCAAAGGGTCGTGAAAACACAGCAATCTAAAAACAAACACAAGATAAGAGAGAAACAGTCCGGGGGAACGAGGAGAGGCCGGAGTTCTCTGGTGAGCAGATGTGTTTTGTCAGGAGGCAGCTGGAGAATAACATCTTCTCCAGATCCTCGTATTTAGAAAAACTGTGTAACGTCCCTTATGATTAAGTAATGCTGCTCTCTCTCGCTCTCTCTCGCTCTCTCTCTCAGCCACTCACACACCACATTTTTGTCTTTCCATAATTGTGAGGACACTCGTCCTTCCAACGATTGTTTTGAGCCACCAATTGTTCCTCCGTTTAAATCTCTCTCCTCAGGGTTTCTACGGTACAGTTGCCCTGGTGGCCAATCTCAGCCTCTCCCTCATTGACTCCTGTGTAATGTGGTGGATATCCTTTTTACCCAGCCGGCCTACCTCAGGGCTCACCGGGACGTGCACTTTTCGATTTTTGGTGCACGCATAAGCCTTTTGGTTGTGCTCATTTCTCATTGCGGATGTGTGTGCAGCCTGTTCTCCTTAACCTGCATCTACATTTTCATCAGTCTGTCTCAAACCACTCGCCTGCTGAAGCTCCGCAGAAATATCGTGAAGCTTTCTTTGTACCAGCACTTCACCAACACGCTCATCTTCTCTGTTTTGGGTGAGATACTGCCTCATACTCTTTTCGTATGCGCCTCATGTTGGCAAATGTATGTGATTGCATTTATATTTGGTGTCACCCCCTGCAGCTGGGATGACTTTTTGCTCAGTTTGTAAATGTGCTTTCACTGAGGTTTCATGATGTGCCTTCTCTGAGCGTTTTGCATATTGTTTACCGACATGTAAATAAGGCCAGTGTTTACTTTTGCGTCTACAGCTTCCATTATATTCATCATCTGGACCACCAAAGTCTTCAAGCTGGTAGAATGCCAGACGGTCAGTTTGTTCTCCGTTGCCGATTGATTGTTGTGTTGCTCCTTTTTCCTCACAAGGTTTCCATCTCCTGTTTAAACTTTCCTTTCCACTTGATAAAGTGCCAACTCTTTTATCCACTCTTTGTTCTGTGTTTATCTGCTCCTCAGGGTTGGAGGGATTTGTGGGTGGACGATGCCTTCTGGCGTCTCCTCTTCTCCACCATCCTGCTGGTCATCATGGTGCTGCTGCGGCCCTCTGCCAACAGCCAGAGGTCAGAGGCCAACTGGGGGAAAAAAACAAATTCTCTATTCAATTATACATCATTATTGTCATTATTTGTCGCTGGATCTCAGCCTGTGTTCCCGTTCCTCTTAGGTTCTCCCATTCCCCTCTGATTGATGAAGATGATGAAGAGGAGGAAGCCAAGGAGCCCATGCTGAGCGAAGCCTATGGTACGACACCTAAGTTGTGCTTTCCATTGCAGAAGAGTTGATTATTATTGAGAACATCTGCCTCAGGTGTTTTTTAGATTGCTAATAGATTTTCTTCAGATGCCCTGACATCAAAAATGTCGTTCATATATAAATATTATGGGAAAATGCATTGACCTGATTATGTTCATGTTATTGATGGGCTTTTTCTTTTTCAGAGGGAATGAAGATGAGAGGTTCAAAACCTGAATCTAATGGCTCTCAGAAACTGTTGAGTAAAGAGGTTGGTCGACTGCCATCATCTCTCTTCTTCTGTTGTTCATTTATATTTCTCAACACGCCATTTAATCGTTTTCTCTTTCGCCAGGATGAAGACCTAAAGTGGGTTGAGGAGAACATCCCTACGACTGTTGCTGATGTGTAAGTAGTAAATATACATTTTATACCTCTCTTTAAAGTACATGTTGCACAATGGTTTCAGAATCCAATGTCTCTGAAAGACACTTTATAGTCAAATATTAATTCTTACATATACATATATACAAATGCAAACAGTGTGTCTATGTTTGGTTTAGATTCACATTGAATCTCCATTATGTGTCTCTCCATACAGAGCTCTCCCTGTAATGCTGGATGAGGAGGAGGTAACTTTTTTTTTTTTGTGCTAGACCCATTTTACATTATTTATTTAAAATGCCTGTGGTAATGATCTTTACTATTGTTTTACCAATCCGCATCTCTGGACGTGCGTTCATCTTTTTATTTTATTTATTTTTTTTTAACAGGAAATCCTGAAAACCAAGATGGAGAGATCCAAAATGGAGTAGAGGCAAATGTGAGATAAGGGTGTGAGAATAGAAAGCAAACTCACTGAGGCAGCAGTGGTTTTGCTTTCTGAGCGATCCGGATTACCAAAGGGTGTGGGACATGCCAACTGCTCTCTCCAGACACTTTAACTTTTTTTTTTTTTAAAGATATCGTTTAATACTTTCTTGAAGAGTATGTTATAATAAGGTGGTACGGTTGGAGGGATCGACTGCCGTTGCGGATTTCTAGACTGAAATCTGAACGGAACAGAATCTACACCACAGAGCAATTTAATAAATATTTTATGAGTTCCAAGGATGATTTTGGCCAAGTCACAAATCACAAACCTGGCCAAAATCAAGCAGAAACATGGCTATTATATACAGTGCTCTGATAGAAGATATAATATTTATCAAACGCCTTCTCTGTGGTTGTAGATGAATACAATATTTATGAATGGAGGGGAAAACATTAGTTATTTTGCATAATAAAAGATTATATTTATGCCACCACCACATCTGACACTTGAACTCGAAACAGAAATGCTGTTTTCACCATGTGTTTTATTGCATTCAATATTTAAGATAGGTCACACTGTGACTCACATTTATTATTTAAATGAGCTAGACTCTATATGGTGTATAATTTGAGTAATGTTTTGACGCATTACTCATCTATTCAACATTTCCTTAACTCATTTTCTTTATAGCTGAACCAATTACTGATAAATGTATGTTTAACCCACAATTATCACTTTGTTTTCTGTCTCGAGATGCCGGTGTCACTGCGTGAACATGGCTTGCACCGTGCATCAGTGTGTATGGATACCTGGAGCATATCATAGTGGTCGTCAGGCAGAATGTAATGACCCTGTTGGTCAACAAGATTTTTTAAAGCTAAGCATATGTTATTATATAGATTCAAACATTTCATAAACGTATACATTAGTTAATTCCTCCGAGATTTTATCTTGACTCTGAACAGTTCAAACACGTGGCTATGTTCAAGCTTTTACTGGCTTTTTTAAACACTGCATGGTCCTTATTGGGAAAACCTCTTTCAAAGTATAATCAGTTATGAGTCTAAAATGTAGTACATTCCTTTTCATTTTGTATAAAAAGTAGAAATAACTATCTTTTCACATACAAGCTAGGATTTTAGGTCCACTTCATGAAAGAAAGGTGATTTTTGAATCCATTGATAATCCTAGTGTTTAGGTTGTGGGCCTAAATTCATATGTAACCGTCACTGACTATATATATTTAATCCTTTTTCACTCATCTTTCACTGACTGGGCCCGAGATTTGTTTGTTTACGCTCAAAATCAGAGGGGCAGGGTAGTTTTCTTTTAAATTCTGTACTTTGTCATTTTATATTTCTAATTATATCTCAAATACAGTTTCCTTTGAGCTCATCCCATGTACACTACAAATAATCTGCTTTACCTGGCAGAATTATATCCCTGTCCTTGTGCAATCTACTGCAGTATGTGTGGCTATCCTGAATTTGTTATTTTATTTTACATTTTTAATTATCTGTTCGTTTTGTTTTAAGATATTTATTTCAGAGAGAAATTGAAGCCCAATTTTTGGATGCGAGTCTGCATTGTCATGTGAAGCTGACAATATTGTGGCTTTTTGCGTTTGTCTTGCAAATAAAATTTGTATTAAAAAAGTTAAAAGGTCGATGTTTGTGTATATAAATGTATGCTTTATAATTCTAGATGCTTTTTTCAGTAAATTGGCTTCAGTAATTTGGAGCTGTTGTAGGACTTTAACGACGGTTGAAAAACCAAAATAATAATGTTAACAAGTATTTTCATTCTTATATAAACGTAGTTTTGGTATTATATTGAATAAATAGTACTTTGTTTCCACAAAAACGCAAAAATGTGTAATAAAATCCTCGCGGATAAAATCTCGCGAGACTTGCCCTGACAGCGCAGTCCCTTTAACACTTTCCTCGTGAGCGTGCTCACGTTGGTCACGTGCCTGTCAAACCGCCGTTATCATCACCACTGAGGAAGTAGCTGGAAGCTAACGTAGCTGACCGAAAACTAAGTCCTGAGGCTCCAAACTTTGATCATTGCCAGCCGCGTTGAGTTTAATAATGTTACGCTGAATGTTATTGATGACGTAAGTGGGTCAGTTAGTGGCTTTGCGCGGGATTTTTTGTGTACACGGAGTGAGAGAGGACAATGTTTTGAAGCATTAGCCGAGGCTTGCTAACTTCAGAGCTAGCAGGCTAACGATCAGCTGTTGTTGTGGTTGTGGTGGTGGTGGTGGCGGAGGCAGACAAACACTGGGCTGCTCCGTCGGTTCATGGCGACACACGCCGGTGTCCCGCCCTAATAGAGTCCCGACAGGCGACAGGTCCGTGCCGGGTTGATCCACCACAAGCGGTCCGTGATTCAATCTGCACCATCGCTCCAAGATGCATGACGCCTACGAACCAGTGCCTATTCTGGAGAAGCTTCCCCTGCAGATCGACTGCCTGGCGGCCTGGGGTAAGTTGCTGCTGTCGGTCTTTCTGGGTGTTTTTTATTCAACCGCGGTGTCAGGTGTCTATGATGAGTGGTGTCACCACTTGAAAGATCTCTGTCTGAAGAAGTTTGTGTTTGATTCTATAATATCATCTGTGGTGTAAGAGCCTCCTTTGACCTGTCACTGTCCCCCACAGAGGACTGGCTTCTTGTCGGAACTAAGCCCGGGCATCTCCTTCTCTACCGGATAAAAAAAGATGCAGGTAAAAAGAGACAAAATTATTGTTTGGTTCAGTACCAACAACTGTCCTCAGAAAACAAAGATACAGCTAATGATGCGTTTAAAGCACTGTAAAGCACAAATATGACTGCTGCGTAGTCCTTATGTTTGTGTAATTGCGTGGCGTAATTTAAGCATGAAGTGTGTGTGTGTAAACATTTATCAACACCAAATAGAATATACTTTCATTTATATGTGATAGTGTTACTTCCATTTTTTGATAGTCATGTCATGTCTTTTCTCTTCAGGTACAAATCGGTTTGAGGTCACACTGGAAAAGTCCAATAAGAACTTTTCAAAGAAGATTCAGCAGGTATATACAACTCTGGGAAGAGATTTTGATTGACAATCACAGCCTTTAATTAATTTGATTTTAATCAAATGAATTTGTGTTCCCTAATCTGTCTACAGCTTTACGTTGTCTCGCAGTACAAAATCCTTGTCAGTCTTCTGGGTAAGTTTATCTCACTAACACGTTTTTATAAATTAGATGAGTTCTTGTGTATGAGATGAGGATCATACCCAGGAGTCTGCATTTCTTCATTATTCTGTCTTTGCTTAACATGTAATTTTATGCACAGAACACAGTATTTATCGACGGTATCATGACAAATATAATGTACACATTCTCTTTGATTCTCTTCCTTGCAGAGAACAATATCCACGTGCATGACCTCCTGACATTTCAGCAGATCACTGTGGTGTCCAAAGCCAAAGGAGCCTCACTCTTTGCCTGTGACTTGCAGGTCAGTTATCATGTGTTGCGCTAACTTAAGACCAGGGGGCTTTAAGTGAACTGGTTTTATTCAGGTTTATCAAATTAGGGCTGTTAATGGGCCGCCAATGTTGTTGAATTTATATATGACAATTCATATGTAGTGTAGTTGGCAGAAAATCTATCAAAGAAGGCAAAATACGTATTACATGAGAACATTTATGGCACAAAATTCTGATTTTACTTCCCATTTCTACATTTTCCCTGATTCTAAGTCATGATCTGTATATTTTGTGTCTTTTTTTTTTTTCCCCGGCCCTCAGACCACCCCAGGAGAGGAAAGGTTGAGAATGTGTGTCGCAGTGAAAAAGAAACTCCAGATGTATTACTGGAAGGACCGAGAGTTCCACGAGCTGCAGGTACACTAATATATTCTTAATATGTGACTCACTGACGTGTGATCCAGACTCAGACATTTTTTTTTTCCAATCCTTTGACATATTTTATCATCTCAATGTTTCCCTTTTGGTCTGTTAGGGGGACTTCGGTGCACCAGATATTCCAAAGTCCATGGCTTGGTGTGAAAACTCCATATGTGTGGGTTTCAAGCGAGACTATTACCTTATTCGGGTATGTGCCACAAGAAAAGAACATTCCGCTTTTCATTCTCAGCTTTAATTATATGCAGCCTCCTACAACTTCAGAAGTCCTTTACCCATAATCCACCTTTTGCATTTGAAAAGCTCAATGTTTGCAGACTCACAAGAAGGCCATTTAAATGTTATGTTGTGTGGAGAAGAGAGGCGGTGGTCTGGATTTGTTGCATCTTAAATGCACTCAAAGTGTGACAGATTTTTAGGAAATCTCCACAAATTCACAAAAAACGACTTTAATCTGTCACTGTTTTTTTAGAGAAGTGTTTTAAGAGGAAATAAGCTATTTATATCACTGAAAACAAACCTCATTAAAGCATTTGGCTTTAATACTGCCATTGGTGTGTCAGTCGTCGGCCAACCGGGTCTTCCAGTTTATTTTAGGTGTTTTCCTTTGTTGTTATTTAACAATCACTTCCTTGATGTTGTATTATTGTCTGTATAAAGCCCTTCTTGTCCTAACTGCCCGATGGAACAAAGTTCATGCCACTTAAGATTCTCCTCCAGACTTTCTCGTGCCGTCTCTCCCCTGTCCAACAGATGGACGGCCGTGGCTCCATCAAGGAGCTCTTTCCCACAGGGAAGCAGCTGGAGCCTTTGGTGGCACCGCTGGCTGATGGGAAGGTGGCTGTGGGCCAGGATGACCTCACCGTGATCCTAAATGAAGAGGGGGTTTGCACCCAGAAGTGTGCGCTCAACTGGACAGACATCCCCATAGCCATGGGTAAGAAGCCAACGACAACACAAACCATGAGGACACATATTTGTAGTTCGCTTGTGTATTTCTTTGCAAAATGCTATTCAGCTTGACTGTGAGCATAATCTCCTTCGCCTTAAAAAGGTCCTAAATGACCAGTATGCAGCCAGTCTTCAATTTGTTGTTAATTGCTCTCACTCACCGCTTAATTACATGCGCACATCATGTCTGTTCATGGATTCCACACTGGTTGAGCAGATCTGCTCTCGTAGTAATGGGATATTTAAACCAATGGCTTATGAAAGCATTTGGCCTTAATACCGCCATTGTTCTGTCAGCCGTTCGCCCCGTCAGCTCTTTCTTCTCTTCCTTAATCTTTTCTTCTTTTGTAAAGTCTTTTTTCTCCCCCCAGTCTGTCTGAACTGTGCTGCAGTTTCAGATCAGCTTTTTTTTTTTTGTCCCGTGACTGAGACGCCACGGTTCGGGGGTTATGACTGGACTGTCAGAAAAGGGAAAAAGGCCTCCAAGCATACACCGGGTTTAATAACAAACAGCGCCATTGCAATTTCCTTGGTTTGATAGAGTCTCTGGTATGTGTGCTGGTCAGTTTGAAATAAATTTCACTGACCGTCCAAACAGGATGTGTCCAGCCTCGGGCCTGTCTAGGCAGCCCTCCCCAGCTGGACTTTCTCGCTCCATTAACCTCGACGTCTTCACCACAAACCCACGAACCAGGCACCTGCTCTCAAGATGGATTTATTTTTTGTATTTGTGGACTGCAAGAAGAAATATATATATATATATACAGTATATATATATATTTACCTTTTTTTAAGGTCAATATGGCCACACAAAATCTCTCTCTTCAATCCCCAAACCCAGCAATTGAAATGAATGAACACAGTTGCCCGTTCGCTTCTCTCGTCAGAGTTCCAGCCTCCGTACATCATCGCAGTTCTCCCTCGGTACGTGGAGATCCGGACCTTCGAGCCGAGGCTGCTGGTCCAGAGCGTGGAGCTGCAGAGACCTCGCT
This sequence comes from Colistium nudipinnis, assembly GCA_016785305.1. Classification (NCBI taxonomy): domain Eukaryota; kingdom Metazoa; phylum Chordata; class Actinopteri; order Pleuronectiformes; family Rhombosoleidae; genus Colistium; species Colistium nudipinnis. The sequence continues at coordinate 463,157 of JAFBJU010000174.1, forward strand.
TCATCACCTCGGCAGGGTGAGGCAGTCGGACCTCCGTGGAGATTTCTATTTTTTGGTTATTGATCCTTTTAGTAGGATGTCCTTTCAACTGATTTCTGCAAACTGCAAGATAATAATTATTAACAAATACAGCTCTTGTCTTTCTACAGCCAAAATATTGTGTATGTGGCCAGCAACCACTTTGTGTGGCGCCTGGTGCCCGTGGCCATCGCCAGCCAGATCCATCAGCTTCTCCAGGACAAGCAGTTTGAGCTGGCGCTTCAGCTGGCGGTGAGCGGCACAACCACGCACTCCACTGTTAAACCTTATGATTTCATTACCCAGGATTCAATGTGTGCCTTCAGCTCCGCAGGGCAGAATACTGGTCCAGTCGGTTAATCCACATATTTTTATTATGGCCAGATTATAGCTAGCTATTTAATTTTCCAGTGGCACCTAGCTGTAGTGTGATGATTTTTTTTCTTTCTCTCTCCCTTTATTTTCTACCAGAAGATGAAGGATGATTCAGACGGTGATAAGAAGCAGCAGATAAATCACATCCAGAATCTCTATGCTTTCAATCTCTTTTGCCAGAAGAGATTTGACGACTCCATGCAGGTGTTTGCCAAACTGGGCACAGGTAGAGATCTCACCCGAATTTCTGTCCACACGTGTAAAATGAGCTTCGTCTGGGACCACAAGACATTTATCTATTTTTAGTTAGTTTAGTTATTTTTCACTAAACAATATAGGACTATGCATCAAGGGTTTGGTTTCCCACACTTTAAAATAATGCTCTGCAATTGATAAATTCAATTTCATTTTATTAAGAATGTTTGACTTTAAAATATATAAAAAATATAGGAATATAACCTTTAAAATATCACACATTTGAAATATGTTTTCTCCTGTGCCCATGCAGATCCCACTCATGTGATTGGACTGTATCCGGACCTGCTGCCGTCAGACTACCGCAAACAGCTGCACTACCCCAACCCTCTGCCCGCGCTGTCCGGGGCAGAGCTGGAGAAGGCCCACCTCGCCCTGATTGATTACCTCACCCAGGTGTTTGGATTTTATCTTTCAAATGAGGCTCTACGTAAATCAACAAAACCAACGCATCAAGCGGATCATTTGAGGAAACGGATGTAAATTGAAATTGAAGGAAGTGCGACAGGACTCATCTAGGTTTTCCTCTGATCTGGTTTCTCACAGAAACGCAGCCACCTGGTGAAACAGCTGAATGACTCGGACCCCTCGTTAACATCTCCGCTCATGGAGGGAACGCCGACCATCAAAAGCCGCAAAAAGCTCCTGCAGATCATTGACACCACGCTGCTGAAGTGCTACCTGCACGTGAGGCCACCCTCATTTTTTTCCCATCCTTGACATATATGCCTGCATACACAGGGTGTCACTGTTTTGTAGTTGGAACTTTTTTTATGGCGCTCTGTCCTCTACAGAGTAGCATTGTGATATATTATGGTGTCATTTTTCTTTTTTACGGAAAACAAAGCGGTTCAACACGTTCAATATTCGACTTTTTATATACATCCAACCCGTAATTGTGAGTGAACCCTGTCCATATCCGTTTATATTTCATGCTGAAAGGACAAACTTGTCAGGCCTCCCCCTCCACAATTCCGTCAACTCATGCAAACTGTCAACGGCTCCAGGCATGTTACTGTACCTCATATGGAGCCAAACTTTTTGATTTTATTGGCAGATATATGTGGAAGTCCAAAAAAAACAAAAAAAGCGAGTCAGTGTTAAAAGAAGTGTGCGTCATCCAGGTGAAGCTGCTACAGTCCATACCTGGGCCGCCAAGCACAACGTTTGACTTTTGCATGTCCTAAAACCGAATACAATCTGATATGTGCATTCTGGGAAAATGCCGCCGGGTGCTTCCCTGTGGAGGGATAACAGTCCTTGTTTAATCAGTGGAAGTCCTCAGATTATGCTGGATGAAAAAGATAGGAGTGCCTGGAGATCCTCTAACGACGCGCAGCGCCAAGCATCTGCACCAGATTATCTTAACCATAGACACATTGTGGAGCGGGGAGGCAAAGTCCCCTACTCGTTGTGTTCCTGAACATAAAAACATATTATTGTTGTAATAAATGCTGGCTGTCGGTGTTCCTCCTCAGACCAACGTGGCCCTGGTGTCCCCGCTCCTCCGTCTGGAGAACAACCACTGCCACATCGAGGAGAGCGAGTACGTGCTGAAGAAGGCTCACAAGTACAGCGAGCTCATTATTCTTTACGAGAAGAAGGGCCTGCACCAGAAAGGTAAGAGTCTGGGGCTGCAATGTTCACTCTCAAATCCGTAATCTGCATCTGCAGGGATAAGATGTGCGTAATCACTGTTGGAAAACCACCTGAGCTTTGCACAATGTTAATAAAACCAAAGGCAACAAAATGCATACATTTATCCGTTTTTTTTTTTAATGTCCAAATATAGATTACTGTCATAACATTGAGTTTGAATTGAAATCTGACTATTTTGAGTACATTTGAAAGTACATTACGTACATTACATAAATCTCTCTGTCTAAGGAAAATGTCCCCGGGGCAGTTAGAAAAGCATTTTATTTAACTTCTCAGTGGAAAAACGCTGTTTAGAGAACCGCTCTCCAGTGTCATTCCCTCCGAGAGGATTGTGGGAAATAAATCATCACGCTGCGAAAAAGAGAGAAGTCAATCACCGGATAATGACTGATATCAGAGTGGGGCTTTATTTGTCTGGTTGCTGTGGGAGTGTGGTTTTGTGTTGCAGACCTCAGCATGACAACTGAGCATCACACACACAGACAGACACACACATACGCACAATGAAACATCTGCTCCCGATTCCTCTTTCAAATTGGATGCTGAATTTGGGGTTTAGTATTTAAATGAGGGATCGCCGGTTGCCAGACCTACGTCGGGGCCCCTCGTCGGCGCCCTCCTCATTATCCCCCTTTCTCACTTTACGAGAGCCATTGTGGGCTGGATTATTTCATTTGGGATTCAAATTCATCAGGTAGCGGGTTAACGTGCCGGGCCGGATCCGCTGTGTCAGTTTAATCTCAGCGGAGGTTTCCATAGGTTTGGAGACTCCTCGTGCTGTGAGCGCGGCTGGTTTTAATCGGCCCGCCGCGGCCTGTGCTCATGATGTCATGCTGCTTCAGCCTCTCTCGCTCTCTCTCTCTCTCTCTCTCTCTCTGCCAATTCAAAACAGCTGTTGCCCTTCCACCCATTAAACACCCCGTGCATGTGTTTCTGTGTTGGCGGAGGAATTATGTAACGCATGTATGCACACAGCACAGAGCAGAATGACACCCTGCCCCTCTCCATCACTCACACTCATCCCCCTCTGGTCTCCTCTCCCAGCTCTGCAGGTTCTGCTGGACCAGTCCACCAAGGCCAACTCTCCTCTGAAGGGCCACGAGCGCACGGTGGAGTACCTCCAGCGACTGGGTGAGGCTCTGCTCTCGCTTTCTTTAGTTGTGGAGTTGTTGGCGTAAAGTTTGGAAAACGTCTTAAAAAAAAAAAAAAAACTTCTCGTTGATTGTGGATGTTGGATGAAATGTATAGTCCACATCTGTCGCATGCCATGTTCTGGCGCTGATGTAATAATGAGGCGCTTGTTCAACGTTTGCCTGTAAATAGTTGTTACCTAGGCAACGGTGATGCCAGGATAAATCATGGACTCGCTGGATGGCCTGGTAGTTAAAAGGATCCGAGTGTGAATAATTAAGCAGTTCTGTCGTCTTGTATTGATGGAAAAGAGCCAAATATGGCACCTTGAAAGTTAGTCTTTGGAAAAAATGAAAGTAGGATTTTCTCTGAGCTCCATTGACAAAGTAAAACTCATTTCCTGTGATCCCGCGACACAGGAGTGGAGAACCTGGGCATCATCTTTGAGTTTTCTCCCTGGGTGCTGAAGATCTGTCCTGAGGATGGTCTGAAGGTAAGAGACACAAAAAAATATATATATATTTTTTTTTATGTATTACTCAGCAGTTTCTGAAATCCAAGAAATCCTTTCCTCTGTGCAGATTTTCACAGAGGACCTGACAGAGGTGGAGACGCTGCCCCGGGACAAGGTGCTGAACTTCCTGAAGGAGGGCTTCACGGAGCTGGCCGTCCCGTATCTGGAGCACATCATCTACGTGTGGGAGGACAAGGGGCCGGAGTTCCACAACGTCCTGATCCAGCTCTACCTGGAGAGGGTTCAGGTCCTCATGAAGGAATACCTCATCTCACTGCCTGAAGGTACCGGCACATGTTAAACATGCATTTCATACTTAAGCACAGGCCAAACCCCAAATACATTCATTTTACGCTTTAATTACATTTTTCTTCGATAATTCAAACCTGTGGGAATATGGCCGAATGGTTTAAATTATGAAAAAAAAACTGCCGAGCAGGATCCTTTTGAGAGATGTATTTCATTTTTGGCAGACTTGCATCACGAATCCTGGTAATCGAGGAAACTGTTTCAACTCCAGGTGCTCAAATTGGAAATTGGAAACTCTGTGTTGTTTGCAGGAGTTCCAGTTGTGGCTGCAGGGAGCGAGAAAGGCATGCTGGGAGAGTTCAGGAAAAAGCTGCTGTCTTTCCTGGATATTTCCACCAGCTACGAGCCGGCCAGACTCATCAGTGACTTTCCCTTCGATGGTGAGTGTGTGGACGGGGGACAAACGCGCCACAAATTCCGTTTTGCTTGACAAACACAAACACGGATGTTCTTCCTGAAATGGAATATTTACCGTGGCGTCCTGTTTCAAAGAATGCAATATCCTACGTTTACAGTATACAATATTTGCTTTTATAGGAGAAGAACAGAAATTCACAAAAGCTGATTTTCCTGCAGATTTTTTCATTTCGCGTTCACCGAAAGAAAAGAGCCTCCTATATTTCCCCCATGACCTCACCTGCATGTGTTGTGAGTTATAAAAAGGGAAAGCTTGAAGTTGTGTGTTTAAGCTGATGGGTGGCTGCTTCTCCTCCTCCTCCTAGGCCTCCTGGAGGAGCGGGCTCTGCTGCTGGGTCGGATGGGTAAACACGAGCAGGCGCTCTTCATCTACGTGCACGTCCTGAAAGACACACACATGGCTGAGGAGTGAGTATCTCACACACACACACACACACGCACACTCCTGCGTCTGAACATCTGATTTTACAAAAAATCAACTGTGATTTAATGACGATAAAAGAGAATGGAATATTAATTCGAAAAATATCTGTGGAAAATTGTTGAGCCCTGAAACCCAATGTAAGCTGGATCCTGTTCCTGATGTGCTGAGCAGATAAGGGATCATCGAGGGGTCATGTGACCACGTTGAGCTTTTGTGATGACCTCACATACCCAAATCATGTTTTATATCTGACTGTGTTTTTTTTTTTCCACAGATACTGTCACCGGCACTACAACAGTTCAGTTGAAGGAAATAAGGATGTAAGTGGCTTTTAATTGATTGATCTGATTTCCGTCTGATTTGTTTCGCTGTTCATCTTGGATTTCAAAATAGTTCTGATATGTTTATTATTATTATTAATATTATTGTTTCCCCATGTTGTTCCCTCAGCTGCTTTCTGTGCAACAAAATATATAAATATATAAAATATAATTATGACACGTGCACATTGATTTAAACAACTAACACTTTCTTCTCTTCCTGACCGATAGCCACGGCATTAAATGTGGCTAGACAAAAACCAATACTCAAATACTGAACATTAATAATTCATTCAAAAGAATTGAATTGGTGGTAGAAATCAATGACCAAGAAACGAGATCTCCTGAATATTAGATGAATATTGAATATTACATTTAAAGTCTTCGTAACCCTATTACATTAAAAGCTAGATTTAATAAATCCAGCTTTTATAAGTTGTCTGGGCTCTTCCAGTTTATTTTCATTGCTTGCAAATTTCCTTTTAATGACACTGTGGATACATTTCCTGTGTAATCACTCCTAGTCATTTAGTCTCCTAATTCTCATTTTGGCACATTTTGTTTTATTTGATTCTGGGCTGTAATACATTAATTGTGACAACACATTGTGTGCTCCTGGGGCCTGAGTTAGCATTTTATTTTTATTTTTTCTTACTGTGTCATTTCTTATACACTGATTCTAAATGAGATCAAAACCTGCACTAAGATCAGTATGAACAGTTTTATTCCCCCCTCTGCAGGTTTATCTGTCTCTGCTGCGCATGTACCTGTCCCCCCCTGACGTCCACTGTCTGGGGCCCATCAAGATGGAGCTGTCGGGGCCTCAGGCCAACCTCCAGGCGGCCCTGCAGGTCCTGGAGCTGCACCACAGCAAGCTCAACACCTCCAAGGTACACCACAACAGCATACGCACAACTCATCACGCTCATGTCTAGTTGTTCACTGCGTCAACTGCTGGTTATATATGTCAATGTCAAATGCTGTTCTCTGAATGTATCCTCAAGCTCATAACACAAATGTTGTTGCCCCATAATTAGATTTTTATTTTCCCTGCAGCAAACTCAGATTCAATAAAAACCCCCTCAATCCAGACAAGATGTGACCGTGATAGTGAAAGTGTCGAGGCTGGCTTTGCTTAGGCCGGATTTAATGAGACAAATTACACGATTAAACGACGACACGCACACGCACACAATTAGTCATCTGGCAGATTGCGTGAAATCACATCAGCCAGCAAAGCAGAACCCGTTGGAGGATTTGATGTAGTGAGTTCATAGAGTCGCTGCTGACTTTCTGGTCGAAGAAATTCCAGCGACACCAAAAAAGATGGGGGGGGGGGGGATCTGCTTCTAAATATGAGCTCCCAGAACCAAAACGGCAGAGTTGATGGAACGAAAGTGGTTTTGTTTTAAAAGGAGCTCCTGACCTATTTTTTCCTCGTCATACCCTCGTGTCACAGTCCCGGGAGCGCTGTCCAGTCAAGAAGATTTCCCTCCAGGAACGCTTTATAAATCCGGTTGTTTCTCTTCCTGTTAACACAAACCAGATTCCAACAGTTTTGCGGAGCATTTCAAATATTTTTGGGAAAATGACAATGTGACATTTCTCTTCCACTTCATGCATTGATTAACCGGAAAGAAAGAAAGTAAGCTGATTTAAAACAATATATATACTTTGACACAAATGTGTCGCCACTTGTCATACCAATGAGTGTGATAAATGCTTCCAGGAGAGAGAGACTGTATCTAATTAACAGGATTAAAATGTTACACTTCTCTCTGTGGCGACCGGATTTTCACCTCATGTTATCGTACAAATTATTCTGCTCGTACGACTCTGCCTCCAGGACTTTTGGGCGTTTGGGCTAAATCTTTATTTTTTCGCCTTAACAAGAAAAAGACAGCATTTTTTTAAAGTGAAATTCTATCCGCATAAGTGGACTCGTGGTGAGATTATTTTCCCTGGAAAGTTTTTTATTTTTCTTAGGTCCAGAATGAACCTGAAATCTCGGATTGCTAGATTTCCCCCCCAAATAATCAAACATCTAAAAAGATGTATTTCAAAATAAAAAATGTTGATTGTGTGGTTTTCCAGGCCATCAATCTGCTTCCAGCCAACACTCAGATCCGAGAGATCCGGGTTTTCCTGGAGAGCGTCCTGGAGGAGAAGGCTCAGAGGAAACGCTGCAACCAGGTGCTGAAGAGTCTGCTGCAGGCCGAGTTCCTCCGGGTGAGTCCTGCCCCATCACTTTTAATTAGTGTTGCATGTTAATAAAAAAATAAATAAAATCACAAACAATCCATCGTCCAACTGCCAAGTATTAGAGAGGAAATGAAAGGTTTTGGGCCTGGACCAGCTTATCTGTGGATTTACAATGTAGCAGTTTGGATTTAATTGACCACTCAATATCTTGTCTTCGCCAAAAACTAATTTCAGAACAAACAATTATTCATGAATCCATGACTCATGTCTCTGCGCTTCTGTGTTCACAGGTGCAGGAGGAGAGAATCTTCCACCAGCAGGTGAAGTGTGTCATCACAGAGGAGAAGACCTGCAGGGTCTGCAAAAAGAAAATAGGAAACAGGTGAATCTGTGACTGGGTGGAATAACAAAAATCTAATAAAAAATCAACGTGTTGCTGTTTGTTTCATACCGTCTTTTAACATGAATTCCTTTCCATTCTGCACTTGGCGTTTATTTCACCTTTAACCTTTCTCTTTCAGCGCATTCGCCAGGTATCCCAACGGCGTGGTGGTTCATTACTTCTGCTGCAAAGACCGGAACGTGTGTCCCACCGAGCAGTAACGGCTTCTCTTCGGTGACACTGTGCACTCCTTAAAAAAGAAAAAAAGAAGGAAAATAAATAAATAAAAACGCATTCCGGAGGTTGAACGTGCTCGGAATGGGACGCTTGCATCCGACGCGCATCTTTCTTTTTAAACCCGAGTTTAACCCCGGACGCTTTAGGTGTGGCGTTGGAGCCGAACCCCGGAGCTTCCTCTGAAAAATCCAAAAAGGCTTCGACTGTCTGACTCTCCGTGCACGAGGAACGTCCCGGGACGCGGGGGGAGGCGCACTTGGCCTTTGTCAGCTGATGGTCTTGATGGACAGATTCCTACAGGAAATGGAGCTTTTAAAAAAAGAGTGTTCACAGTGCAAAGTTTGATTTCCTCCTCCTCGTGTCGCACTGTGTCGGCCTCACACTGCTTCATACGCCATATTGACTCTTCAATGCCTTGCTGTGACTGAAGATTGTACTTACAATGAAGTCAGATGTCTCTCATCATTTTTTTTTATTATTAGCACATTCTGGTACTTGTGAAGCTTTGTTTTTTTTTCGTCTGACAGCGGTTTTGGACGTTTTTTTTTTTTGTATTTAATTTAAACATTTGAGGCAACCGCACCATATACTGTTGCCCACCGCCATTTTCTTTTTCTTGATTTTCTTTCTTTTGTAATTATGACCAGGCGCATCATCCATGCTTTTAATGCATTTTCTTTTGGATTTGTTTTTTTTTTCTCTCTGCGTCACCTACAAAGTAAAACTTCATCCTAAAGTGAGGCTATGTAACTTCTGCAACTTTAATCATTTAAAAGAAATTACAAGTTGAATAACCATGAACTAAAAGCCAGTATTTACTCCTTAGTGACACATGGGAGCAAATTTAATATATTCAGGTTTAGACTGCCGATTTGACTAAAATGATGATAAATATAATCAATAGATTCGGACATATGTTACTGTGCTCTTACTTAATGAGGCATTTTACTCAAGTTAATTCATATTCAGCTAACATTTGCCACCCTGAGCTGTGCACTGCATCGAGAGATTTATGGTTCGGCAAATCCTCCTTTTCGATTCGCGACAGCGTGTTACATAGTCTCGCTTTAACGTGGATCAGTATAAAGTACAGCACTTTAAAAGCGGATGGGGATGTTTTATTTATTACGGAATCACATATCTTGCATGATAAGAAGCTGGAAGTGACGGGAATGACTGGAGGTGTGATTGACTGATCGATCTGTGCATTTTAATGGCAATATTCTAATAAAATGTCTGTTTACTGTCCGACTGGCAGGTGAATCGACGAGCAGGAGTCATTGCGGTGTCTGAGAGCCTGATGGAGTGATGAGCGTGATGCGAGGTGTGTAGATTGAATGTGACGCGCAATCACGGAAATGTGGGAGATTTTTTGGTACGTTTGAAATGAACTTCTTGGCGGGTTGTTTTTCTATTTCCTGCATCTTTAAACACCTTCTCTGGAGGTTTACACATATTCTCTGCTAAGACTTTCCGATTGTAGTTTTTGGATGGGAATGGTGGCGTGTGTGTGGCTGTGTGTGTCCAAACACTGGAACCAAATTTTCTCCTGGAAGAAGTTGGGTTGTGAGGGTGCACCCAGGAGGGGCGTGTCTGCCTTTAATCTGCAATACGCGCGTTTCCACTCATGTTTGTGTTTGAGTGAGTCCGCAGTGCGCCTGCAGCTGTTCACGTGTGAACAGCTTTGATTTATTTTCAGTTTCATTCAGAAAACCAACGGTCCAAAAATATGTCGGTTTTAAATGTAAAATAGAAATCAAAATTAATTCCACATCTTTGGACTTCCAAATGAATGAATGAATGAAATTACACAATATGTGATTAAAATACCAATTATTATAATCCATTATTTTTTTTTTTTAAGGCACATGTTGATGAGTTTGAATGGGGGACTGAATGTCTTATTACTACTAGTCCACCCAACTTTGATAACGCACTGACCATGAGGCTGAGAGAAACCCTGAATAATTCATCGCGCTCCAAATTATTGCTTGTGTGTGTGTGTTTTATACTGGGATGCCGTCATGTCTTGGAATGGTGCACCAGTGTGCGAATGGAAAAGATGTTCCAGTAACAGTGTGCCCTGTTTGACTCGTTGCCTTGGTCGTCGGGCAGAAAATCTCCTCCTTTTCTTTTCAGGATTTATTAAAACCTAATTTCCCTTTAATCAATTTAATTTTCCTTTTAATAATCATTTAGAATGATGATTATGAGAATATTATCTGGATATCTTACCTTTGCATTATTTTTCCTCCACAATTATCTGTGCGAGTGGCATTTATAGAAGATGTTTTATAAATCTCTTTTTTTTTATTCCCATGTCCCCTTGTCTTCTTATAAAAGGGTATTTCAATGGTTACCAGGCAGAATGGGATGTGTTGTTCCTCCTGCTACGCTTATATGACCCCAGCCCATGTTTGTCTTTATCTCTCCAAACAAACATTCTCCTTTATTTGCAAGTATTTACTCATGGTTGTGTGTTTGTGTGTGTGTGTGTGTGTGTGTTTCGGCTGAGGAGTGCCGGGTGAGGTTTGTAACCGGACCGGAGCGCGAGTGGCACTGTTCACACCAGGTTAGTGTACTTTCCTGCTCACACATCCTGCAGCTCCACCCGTCTGGTATGAGCCGAGACACACGCACGCACACAAACCACAGAATGTGCTTTTGTTCCATTAGACGTCAGTGTTTCGACAGAAAATCTGTATCTGCACTTCGCGGGGCAATTAAGAAAACGGTACAGTAACTCCATGAGCTCACCCGTCCCAAGGAAAACAATCTGCAGTGATGTGTGCTTTGTGTTTTTGAACACTCCTGCAACACGGGGTGTAGATGAGTCAAAGACGATCGTACAAGAAGCAAATCTGTCTGAGATGTGACAAAGATTCAATGACATTTTTGTTATAAATTCACCGTTTCCTCAGGAAAAACATTGTCTCGCACACTTCAAGATTAGTCTCGCACAAGCCGCCCCCCCCCCTCCCCCCACAGCTCCATGACAACTGAGCAAACTCCATCCCATGAAGAAGAAGTCCCTAAAAAAAACTAAAGACGTCGGTCAGTGAAGCATCATGGGAAAAAAACGTGCGTCAGCACCATGAAGGAGGCTCAGATCAATGTCCTGCTCGATGTGTCTCTGCCCTCTGACATTTTGTGCGTTTGCATTACGCACACCGCAAACACACAAGACTCGACTTGTACACGCTCGGGGATCACCGGTTACAGCCCTGTGTGTGTGGTTGTTGTGTGTTTGTGTGCGTGTTAAAGCCTTTTGGTGATTCCTGTGGGTGCAGGACTTCAGGTTCAAACTTCTGTTAACACCTAGAGAGATGTTGCTGGAATGTGTTTTTCTAAATGACTAACAATTATGACACACTGCTCCTGTAGGAATGTGTGTGTGTGTGTGTGTGTGTGTGTCTGTGTGTGTGTCTGTGTGTGTTTCCCTGCATGCACCATTTTGGCACAGTAGTCTGAAATGCCAGCAGTGGGTGTCAGCGGAAGTAAAAAGCTTGATGACAGTGTGTGGGATTGTCTGCAGACACACACACTCAGACACATTACTGTGTCGTTATTATTAGTCACAAAAAGTGGTATTTTTTTCTGCGGAAGTTTTTTTTTCCTTCTCAGAGATAAAAGGTCAGAGGTCAGGATAGGAAGACCATGGATAACCAAGCCGTCGTATTATTCTGGAGCAGTTGGTTTTTGATGAATCCTCGGCCAGCTGTACACTGGTTCCCACACATCGTGGCTCATTTTACTTACCCATCTTTTTTTCCTCTTTTTTTTTTTTTTTTTAACTGCCGTCATGGGAACGTGAAGCTTTGTCTCTCCATGAGTCTCAGGAGAGTCACTGTTGACACAAGCCCCCAGAGTGACCCGGCTGGAAAACTGCACACACAGCCACGGCTTCCTCTCTCCATCCACTGATCCAAAGGAGCCGGGTTGCCAGATCCAGAGATTGAAAAAAAAAGACGCAACGGGGTACACCTCTGCGAGCCTTTAGCCTGCGCACGTCTGAATCTGTGGGGAGAATTTTTTTCCGAGCCCCCTCCCCACTCCGGAGCATCACTGTCTCTCTCAGAGATAACAGTGACAGCAGAGAGCCAGACACATATCTGGGAGCCTGGAGCCAGATGTGGATCTGACCCCTGTGACCTCCCTCTCTGGATGTGGGGCAGAGATGGAGGAGAGGGAATATACGGCCTCACGTGTAATAATGAGAGCACAAAGCTTCACAGAGACATGCCGGTTCCATCTCAGCACAGCAACTTTTTTTTTGTTTTTTAATTGTTACCTACAGAAACATTGTCCTAATTAAATCGACTGAAGAAGATCACAGGCTCCTTCAATGTTAAGGGCAGAAATGATTTATTTATGAATGTTTTTTAATTAACCTGCAGGTGTTTACTATGATTGGCTGCTGATGAATGCGTTGTTATTATTCCTGTAGATAGCTTTAAAAAGAAATGTGGTTCACTCATTTAATATTATCGCACCTAAAGGAAATAATCATGGACTTATTAGTCACAGGTTTGTTTTTTTCTTAATCTATGGATCTGGATCTGGTTTATTCTATGTTGCTGCCTCTGGATCAGGTTTCGGAGGATGGGGGGAAAACTGGGCATTCCTCATGTTGTTGTCGTGGTGGTGGGGTCAGCTGTGAGGACACACACACATACACACACACACCTACACAGTGTAGGTGGGGTTGCATGAGCTCATTCTGCAGATGGTTATTATGTTTCTTGGAGGAGAGAGAGGGAGTGAGATGATGCCTCTGGGGTTTTAGCGCTCTGATATCTTCACCGTTTAAAGGCAGATTTTTTGATTTATTTATATATATATATATATATATTTTTGTGATGGGTTTGTAATTTATTCTTAATTTATTCCTACACTGTATCAGTCATAGTTGCAGAGGTCATCTATGCAAATCCAAAATGTTACTTGTGAGGAGTTGAATATTCATGAAGCTGGTTCTTCTTTTCTCCGTGTGATCAGTTCAGCTGCGCAGCTTCATTTGTTCTGTGTGAGCTGGAGGCTCCTCATTGAAATGCATCGTCTAAAAAATGCACAGGCAGAATAACGAGTCTTCTTATAGAGTCGAGATAAACACGCTGCAGTAAATGTGAAGATTTAATTTGGAGGAGCAGTATGGAAGAAGGGCACTTCAATTCAATTAATTTGATCCCATTTATATAATGGTATCGAGCCACGCAGACTACATTATTTATATAAAGTTTTAAACTTTATAAAAAATATATAAATGCTCCCAATGAAAAGTAATAATTATTCTTTGGCCTAATCACATCTTTAATGTTTTTTTATACTGTATATAACATACCTGAAGTTCAGTAATACGTGAGTAAATCTTCTAAAGCAAACATTACACAAGGAGATTAGAGAAGGGGAAGGGCTTTGACTTTTAAAGGGAAAGAGAAGAAGAAAAGCAGAGTGTTAATAATAATAATAATAATATATATAAAAAAAATAATCAATTGTGGAGAAATGATTCTGTCGTCCAGCAGATCTGCATCAACATGTTCAATCGGCATCTCAGCAGCTGGATGAGTGTGTGTTTGCGCGCGCGCGCGCACGTGTCTCGCTTTGTGTGTGTGGCTGTGTTTCTCCTCTCTCTCTCTCTCTCTCTCTCTCTCTCTCTCTCTCTCTCTCTCTCTCTCTCTCTCTCTCTCTCTGCAGGGGGAGGGGTGATCACTCGGCGCTAGGACCTCAGCTGTGTCAGTGCGCAGGTCTCCGCACAGAGACGCGGACAGACACACACAGAGACAGACTGAGAGCCGGAGACAGCGTGTCCTCTCCGGGCTGCAGCAGCTGCAGGAGGACCCGTCTCTCTCTCTCTCTCCCCCCGCTCCGTATGGGCTCATCATGCGCAGGATACGGGCCAACGCCATCGCCATCCTGACCGTGGCCTGGATCCTCGGCACCTTCTATTACCTGTGGCAGGACAACAAGCCGCAGGCGGCCACCCCGGCCCAGGGCGGGGGCGCCAGCCAGAGGTTGGACCTCCACCGGGACGAGAGAACCATCCCGCTAATCGTAAGTCTGCACGAGAGAGAGAGTGTGTGTGTGCTGCATGTAGATGTGTGTGCGCGCGTGCGTGAGGATGATGATGGTGCACCGCTGGATGCCACAGCTTGTGGTGTTGCACCATTTCTCTCCTCCAGAACCAGCAGCTTCACCCATCACCTCTGTTGTTTGTGTGTGTGTGTCTGTTTGTGTCCTTGTTTGTGTTTGCGCCTGTGTGTCCTCTAGCCCCAGAACCTGAAGCAGCGGTAAGAGGCTTTCCATAAGTCCCGCGTACACACCACAGTCTGCATGTGTGTGTGAGGCCTGGAGCCGGGTCAGGTCTGAGAGAAGGTGTGGTGCTGCTCAATCTGGGCAGAATATATACTCAGATTAAGGGTTGTGGCGTTTGTGTGAAGACAAAGATATGTGAGTGTCCTGTCGCTTTGTGTGACTGTGAACTGGAGAATTGGGTTTGAGGCTGTTGTGACCTTGTGCGTTGGAAACATGTGATTTGCGTTTTCACAAATATTTTGGACATTTTCTTGACTAAAGCTATTAGAATTAGAGGGTTAATATTCCACTTGTGAAATTTGAGCTTTGGAATAATCTGAGCTGCAGCTGAGGAGTGTTTACATGATAGATTCATTTTGCTGATTATTTTCTTGGTCGGTTGGTTGATAATTAATTTCTATTCAATTTCAACTACAGGTTTTAAACCTTGTTATTTCATCATTTGAATCCAATATACCCAACTTTTGAACCGAATACAATCTTTAAGATTCATTACATTATTGAGTGTAACTCTGGTTACATTTCTATGAGAACATGATATTTTGAATGGACCAAAAACACCATGCAGTGGAGTGTTTTTTGTTTTTTTTTGGTTCCTCTGCAGCTGCTGCTGAGACGCCCATGACCGAGCTGAGGCACAAATCAATTAGAAACATCCAAATGTATCTTCAGGAGACAAGGGCCCTGTGGAGGAAACACGGCACACTGGAGTCTCTTTCACAATTTACAAGAGCCATAAAAACGGTTTCAGCTGTGGCCCAGGATGTGTGCCAACATGTCGAGATGTTTCACTCCAGTCATTAAAACGCTGTTCACATCCAGGATTAAATAATTCAAGGGGCAGAAGCCGAACGGAGGGGAGCTGTGGTGGTGGCACAGTCTCCTTGTGTGTGTGTGTGTGTGTCTGTGTGTGTGTGTAAAAAAAAAAAAAAGACAACCTGTGGGGTGTGAACGCAGCATGAGAATGGCTGGAATATGACAACTAATAATGTTGTGGTGTGTGATAGTGACAGGTCACTGCGGACTCCTCTAGTCTGATCAGTCTTTGAACTGTACACAACCTGAATTCATTTATTTATTTTCTGCTAATCTTTGACTTACTCAGCCTGAATATATATATATATATATATATATATAATTCTGTCTTGTGTCCATCCATATGTGTTTGTTTCATTTTTTTTTTCATCTCCTTTCATTGTTTACATCTTCACTTCTCATTCCCTCGTGTCCCTCATGCTTGGCTCCACCCCCCCTCTCTCTGTCTCTTTCTTTTTCTATTTCTCTGTCTTTCTCTCTCTCTCTCTCTCTGCTTCCCATACGCCGGTTCATTAGCAGCATCGGATTTACTGATGACATCATCTGTGAAATCAGTTTTTCCCCCTGATTTCCACCACTTCCCTCCACGGACGCCGTGTGAACACTGTTGTCGGCCTGATCCTGTTTTGACACTGACATCAGCGGTAATCAGCTCTCTCACTCTCGCTCCCTCTCTCTCTCTCTCTCTCTCTCTCTCTCTCTCTCTCTCTCTCTCTCTCTCTCTCTCTCTCTCTCTCTCTCTCTCTCTCTCTCTCTCTCTCTCTTGCCCTCTCGCTCCCTCACTCTCCTTCCCCCCCTCTCTCTCGCTCTCGCTCTCTCTCTGTCTCTCTGACCTGAACATCTGTTGTCGTGGCCTCGGTGGTGTCAGTGGTGGACGTGTTGTAACCATCTATTCCACATCCAGCCAATCAGCCTGTCACTTTCTCTTGGTCCTCAGCCTCCACTTGGCGTCACAGGTCCCATCTGTTTGCTCGTGTGTGGCCGTGAGAGGATTTTGAGGAGCAGGCACTATTGATTATTTGAATATTAGTAAGTCTTTGGCTCTGAGCTATTGGTTTTCAGGATTTTGTGTTCCCAGGAGGACTTAGTCAAAATGTGCTGTCAACTGCCTTGTTTGGAGAAGGATTAGCCACAGTTTCCAGTACAGTAATATACACAAAACACGAAGCAAATCTCCACCTAAGCTAAAGTATTTTTTTCCTTTTTGGGACTTAAACATGAATTTATTACATTAAGAATCATTAGGGTTAAACATATTAAGTCTAAATACATAATGATTGTTATTATTACCTGAGACTTCAATGCTCCCAAATGCACGTGATCCATTTAATCTGGACTCTGTGGGAGTTTTATTTGATCTACAGTGGCGTGATCAAACAAGCAAACAAATGTTGGAGCAGCCAAACAATACTACTTCAAACCAGGTATTTCTTGGTTCACATCATCTATGGTCATATAAGGTTCTATATATCCACCATCAGGTATGGAGTTGCTCAGGGTTCATTACTGGTACCAATTTTATTTCCCTGTATGTGCTTCCTCCTGAACATAATATCTCTTTGGACGCTGCATTTTTGTTCATGGTTATGCGGATGACATGCAGAAGTACATACTGTATCCTTTGGAGGGAGGGTTAGCATGCTGAGTTCCTGTGAGATGTATAAAATGTTAATCTCACATCATTTTCATCCAGAGATTGTTGTATCTGGTTCCCAACACATAGATCCTGGATCGGGTCCTGACAGCTGCTGTTTCCCCCGATGGAACAAATTAACGCTGCTGCAGATAATCCTGGTGTTTGGTTTGTGTTGCACACCGCAAAAACTCGTGTATTCTAGTTAGTAATTAAGTCTGACATATTTCCAAAATACAACTTATATAATGTTTTCACAGGCCATCATCTTTTTAAAAGTTAACTGTTGTGTTTATGAATCAGCCACAGAGCAGTTATCACATGACATCTGTTTTGGATTCCTCACACCGGCTCCCAGAACCTTTTTTAAAATTGATCTTGTGGTTGAACTCTCTTCATCTCTTAAAAGCATATGATCTGTGTGCAGAGTTTTTTTTTAAAATCTTCTGGAAACTGGAGGTGACAGAGTGTTTTCTGTCACTGTAGAACCGGCTGCCTGAGGAAATCAGCTCAGCAGAATCACTGACCTCTTAGAAATGTCTTCCTAAAATAAACCTTTATCTGGGAGCTGGTCCTGATTTTCCTCCAATTGTTTTTTTTTTAATTTGCCTTGTTACTCTATAGGGTAGATGTACATTTTATGATCTGTTTGTTCTGAGGGTGTTGCCTTGTGTGAAGCAATTTGTAATGTTGTTTTAGACTAGTGCTCTGTAAATAGAATGATTCATTTTTATCGTGGAATCATAAACTAGAGGAAATACAGAGACACTCAGTAAATTATTAATTATTTTGGGGGTGGACACATTGTTCAAATCTTGCAGATACTACAGTAAAAACAACAAAAAAAAATCTATTCAGCAGTTATTAAAAACAGTCGGGAGTTTTTTTTTCTTCCCTCTCAGATCCAGCTTACCTCCTCATCCTCCCATCAACCCATTTTTGGCCCAAAGCTCAACTGTCATGAAAATAATCTAAAGATTTTCTGAGATAATCGTGATTGGCATGGGAAATGAAAAACAAAGATCAAACGCATTGGCTTTTTATTCCACCGTTTCCTTTATTTGCCGTGACACACTGCAATATTTAAATCCCTTCAGGTCATATGAAGAGCGCCCTTCGATATTTTCACAGTTCATAAATGATTTAGTGCAGAATAGTGAAAACGGTGAGAGACAATGTGAAGTGTCTGCTTGTCGTCGTACACTTAGGTTAGTGGCAAAGTCAAAAATGATGACATGGAGGAAATCACTCTTTAAGTACGTGAAGCTTTTATAAAATATATTTAAATCTTGTCTGTAATGGCTTCACCTGACAATTTTCCTGATTTTGGACGTTTTCAATTTTATCTCCCTTTAAGTCGGGGTTCAGTTTTTTTGGGGTTTTTTTTCACGGTGAAATATTTAAAATCTCCAAGTGGAAAATATAAGTCCACAGAAGAAGCTGGACACGTAGCTTAAGGTTAATATGATGTGTAATATCATCACGATTTTAGATTTTTTATTTATTGATTTGGGTGTGAATCAATGTTCGCTGTTCGTGACAGATTTGAATCAAAAATATACTTTGTGGAGAATAACTCCACAGTTTGGATAAGAACAAAAGAAAGGCTGTGATGTAAATTCTAGACGAGACTGGACCGTGATCTGGCTGCGTGTCCTCTGTGGGACCTCGTCATCTGTCAGATCTGACTCCGTGTGTAATTTGTTGAGTCTTCTGAACACGGCCGGCAGACGCTCGCTCGTCTTCCAGACCAGATTCATTTCTAATTCCGCCGAATCAGGCCAAAAATTGCCGTCTGTTATTTTTCTCTCATTATCTTTTTTTTTTTGTATATTTAGTCATGACGAGGATTCTTGCGGATTATTGGGATACAGGTTTCTGGAGAGATTCCCAAACTATGAAGAGTAAAACCCTTTTTTTAAATATATATATAAAATATTGAATAATATATTATTCCAACACTTGATCAGCTCTCTGGTTCATGGCCTGACACGCTCCTGCTGCGCTCAGTTCCTGTCAGAAAGGATGAAACTGATAGTTGTGATGAATACTGGAATGTCACACGCATGCATCTTCGCTCCATGTCGGCATGTTTGCAGACGCCGGGAGCCAATAAGTGATTCAGTGTTTCGCAAAATGAGCGTCAACACCTCAAAGTGTGCGCCCGATACACATGTTTAATTTATTCACAGACCATTTGCATCATCGGTTTTGTCTGCAGAGATTTACCGTCACATTGAATGCATCTAGTGTAACCATCTTATGCACACAGTATGTTCATCGGCATGTGTCAGGCAGTGATAATTAACACGATGTATAAATGCATGTGCATGCCTCGGATGAGTCCCGGAGCCCTGTGATGAATTCAGACTGTCTGAAGCCCTCTGTGGAGAGCGCAAAATGAAAATCTCACTCACATGAACCTGCTCAGGAGTTCCCACTTAATCCTCCACCCACCCCGACTTTCAACAGAGAACAAAGCCCCCAGACTTTCTTTCTTCTCTCCTTCCGTTTATCCGTCTGTCCACCCTTTTTTTTTTTCTCTCTCGGTGGAGGATTATTCCTCCCTCTCACTCGGGCCTCCAGCCACTGTTAATGACGGAGGAATCATGGGCTCTTTATTCTGATTTGATTTGTGCCCATCCTAATTTCCTCTCATTTTCTGTCCGAACTGACACGCTGACCGCATTTGCAGGGTATTTGCGTCTTAATCATGCAGCTAGAAGTGCAAGTAGAAGCCCGTGGTGGTGCAGCGTTGCATTGCGGAGGATGTGATGCATGTGGCACTTTTACAAATGACACTGAATAAAGCGCTGATTGGTTCATCGGGGCTGCAGAGTCTCAGGAGGTCCAGCGAGTCGTCCGTTACGGGTTGTTTTTTCTTTTTGCGGATTCCCACTCCGTCCTGTCCTCATGTCGATGTGTCCTTGAGCGAGACGCTGAATTCCTTATTACCTTGAGTGCAAAGGCCTCCCCTTGGTGTGTGGATGAGGGTGGTGCTCATCTGTTTTAATGCAATCAAAAATGGCAAAAACAGTGGAATAAAAAGCCTGAGGATGTCGCATGCTGACTTCACTATTTATCGGCCGTTAATATCATATCATGTCATGTGGCGGGATAATATCGTTGGCCCGATTTATGGCTCCGGCTCTAATTTAGTTTTTGGTTGCGTCCCGCCCAGGTTACCCAGCCCCCGCGGCCCGAGCAGCCCAGTCAGCTGCTGGGCGCCTTCGACGAGAAGGCCTACCTGGTGGGGAAGCAGCTGAAACCCGGAGACGACCCGTACAGAGAGCACGCCTTCAACCTGCAGGAGAGCGACCGGCTGGGCAGCGAGCGCGCCATCAGAGACACCCGCCACTACAGGTGAGTGCGTCCACCGTCCGTCCTGATCTAATCTCGTCCTCTAATCTCAGGCTCAGGCTGCCCGTGGAAGCCTGTCCGCTCCTCTACAGCCAGTCCGTAGGTCAGGGAACGCGGGAGGAAAATATAAACACTTGGTATTATCAATTAGAGAGGTTTAGTTTGACCTAAAAAACGACCAAAAAAAAGCCTGGAATAAATAAAAGTGTGTTTATAAAAAGATTTAGTTTGCTTTTCACACAGACACATTTTTATGATATATATATATATATATATAGTTCATTTTACATTTTCCCTTATGAAAATATTCATATTTGATTTTAGTAACACAAACTGTGAATTTATGGTCAGTATCTGTATCAGCTGTGTGTAATATCTCATCCATTCTCACCTGGCTTTAAAGCTTCCAGCTATAGGCAGCAGATTAAATCGGAGGGTCAGGAATCCCAGCTGTTGCCTGGCAACCCGCATATTTCCATGTCGCCAACAATGCCGAGGCCGCTCTGCGGGACGCTGCGGATAATCCCAGCTGCCCATAACCCCCGTGTTCACTGACTGCATGTTCTCTGACACACGCGTGCGATTTTCCACAGAGTGAAACACCCACAGTCCTTTTTTTTTGTATCCCTGTGTGTGCGTGCGTGTCTGCAGATGTGCGTCTCTGATCTACGACTCTGACCTTCCCTCCACGAGCGTCATCATCACGTTCCACAACGAGGCCCGCTCCACGCTTCTCCGCACCATCAAAAGGTAACGAGGTGGAACATGTTCAGGAGCACTGAAGGGTGTGTATTTGTGTGTATTTGTCTGTGTGTGTGTGTCCTCTGATCTCCATCTCTCTTCCTCCTCTCAGTGTCCTGACGCGAAGTCCTCCGTCCCTGATTCAAGAAATAGTCTTGATCGATGACTTCAGCTCTGACCGTGAGTCCCTGTTGTGTTTTTTTTTTCTTTGTGCTGTTGTTGTTGTTGTTGTTTTTAAAGCTGTTGAAAGTGAAGTCTCTCAGCTGCTTCAGAAAGGCCCCAAATAAGACACCGACAGTGTGGAGGAGACCGATAAATATACTGACTTGAAAACGGCATGTACTTATTAGTTCTCTATTGGACCCTGATTAAAAAAAAAAAAAAAAAAAGCTTTTATTACGCCATTAAAGGGTGGGTGTTCTGTTTTCATGCATCCGAGCAGGACTGAGGGTTTCCAGGAGAACCACAGCTGACTCATTATTACCGAAGAATGACATGAATCCATGCTTGTTACTGTCCTCGCTGATTTCTGTAATTACCACCGCATGCGTCTTCTGTCTGAGGGGAGAGCACGGTGACCTACATTTACCGCGCACACACACACGCGCGCACACACTCGGAGGTGTCGGGGCTGGCCTGACCTCCAAACGGCTCCGTGAACCAACCAATCGTGGCGCAGTCGTCACAGATCTGGCAACCACAATGAAACACCCACCCACAGAGACATTTCACAGCTCGGTCTCACATTTGAGACGGAGGTGTTGTGTCCGAGGTCCAGGTGAATGTCCAGACATGAGAGAGAGAGAGGGAGCGAGAGAGAGCGAGAGAGAGGGAGAGCGAGAGAGAGGGAGAGGGAGGGGGGTGGTGTAATCCTGGGTCGCCCCGAGGACACCGTCCTCACTCAAGGACACTGATCTTCACTGTGAGTCCAACCGCAGTCAATATTATGTTCCAATTGTGCCGGTGTATTTGTATATCATCTATTTACATCATGCAAAGCATCATGGGACAAAATCTCCCCTCAACTAAATGTTTTTTTTTTTTTTTATGTAGCTTTGCATACACGTTAGATTTCATTTTGTAATATGTCAGTGTGAACACATTCTTTAGATTATGTGCAGGATGCAGTTACATGTCAATGATGCATGATGCAAGCACTGACATATGATATACAAACAAACGCACACACAAAGACACACGCACGCACAGATGGACACTCACAATCTGGCACAAAGTATGTAACATCTGCTTAGTGGGTGTGATCTATGACTTACTGCTCTTCTTCCCTGGGTGGATAACACCCCCCCACTTCATCACATAAACACCCACACACACACACACACACACACAC
The DNA here is from genome assembly GCA_016785305.1 of Colistium nudipinnis. Taxonomy (NCBI): domain Eukaryota; kingdom Metazoa; phylum Chordata; class Actinopteri; order Pleuronectiformes; family Rhombosoleidae; genus Colistium; species Colistium nudipinnis. The sequence continues at coordinate 485,616 of JAFBJU010000174.1, forward strand.
ACACACACACACACACACGCACACTTTCTAGGAGTACTCCTGCCTTCACTTAATGTTAACACAACAGGTGTGCACACAGCATATTGCATATTTAATCAAACAGGATTAAAAGATATAGTGTGTCTCTGCGTGTGTGTGTGTGTGTGTGTGTGTGTGTGTGTGCACGCGGTTGTGTCGCTGCAGGACAGACCAGATCCGCTTCATCTACCTGCACAATCCCGCACAAAAGATCACACACTCGCTCTCTGCTGCTGAGGCTAATCCTCTCAAGGCTCTGCGTGCGTGCGTGCGTGCGTGCGTGTGTGTCTGTGTGTGTGTGTGTGTACCTGCAGGCTGTGTGTGACGACATTAACAAAAACTGGAGATATTGCTCATGTAGACAAAGGGGGAGCGGACGATGGGAACGAGCTGTTGCTGGATTTTGTTGATGCAAAACTGATTTTGGATTCAATGGAATGATCCAGAGAATTGAATCTCATCTTAGTTGTTTTTATGTGTTGCGGATTATTTTTGCGGCAGCGTGATGGAGCACAGATGGTTGTGTGTTTAGGTCACATGACGCCGTGGCCCGAGTGTCAGCCTTGACTAAGGGTGTGGGTCTGTGTAAGGATGGTCCTGGTGCGTCCGTGTTTGTGTGTGTCCAAGTGCTCTGTATGGTGTGTTAGTGGATTTGTGCGAGTGTGAGTCGATGACGCGCTCTTTCTCGGTGTGTGTTCTGCGCTCCTCCGTTTAACGCCCCGTCTCCTCTCCGGTCTCCTCCTCCAGCTGACGACTGCCAGCTGCTGTCTCAGATCCCCAAAGTGCGATGCCTGAGGAACGGCAGGAGAGAGGGTGAGTGTGTGTGGGGGGGGTCATCATAATAATAATAATGAAAATAAGTAATGTGAAAGAAAACGGGAAACAAAATGATTTTGATATATAAATAATCATTTTAATAAGAAGAACGTTTACAGTTACAGTGATTAAATCAATGCAAAAGTACATTTCAAATAAAATCTAATGAATAAGCAGATACATTTGACAAGAGCTTCTCCCACCAACTTCTTTTAATGTCTGGCATTAAATGAGCTAGAGGTTGTTGTGCTATTTATAAAAATGATATTACGTAGTTGTGTCACTGACTTCAGATCAAAACGACAGAAATCTTCCGATTAATGAACTAAGTTCAATTAAATGTGACCTCATGTGTCCAATGTTAATTACGTTGATTTTAAATGCACTTTTGATGAGAACTGTCGTTTCTTTCTTCATGAAATGTATTCAAACATATTAAAAAAAAATAATAATTATCAAGCGTTTTAAAGTGGTGGCTGTGGCACAAAGTGAGACACACTGTGGTATCCAGCTCAGACTAATCCTATTAAGTGGTTCCATTTCTGAAGGCTGTTTGTTCTGTGGAAGTCAGCTGTGAATATATCCCTGAACCTCAGACGTTTCCCTCTCCTCAAAAAAAAAAAAAAAAAAAACTGACTGTAATGAGATAGCGCAGCTCTGTCCCGACTGAAAGGAAACCGGAGACGGACCTGGAGTCAGTGTGACCTGTGGTGACCTTTTCACAGCAGACGTCAAACATGGCAGAATCATAAAAAAACATACAAAAATACATATATACTGTATATATATATAACTTTTATATCATTGTATTTTATATATGAATATTTATACCTGTGTATGCATTCTATACTTGAAGCAACAGCTTAATTGACTTGCTGTATTATCTCTGAGCATAATGTATTTGGATGTAAACGTGATTTGATGTGACAGCGTCATGTGACACACATTTTTGCTCATTTGAATACTTTTTTTGTGGCTCCTCCTCCCTCAGGTCTGATCCGATCACGCGTGCGCGGCGCCAACACGGCCTCGGCCTCCATCCTGACCTTCCTGGACAGCCACTGCGAGGTCAACGCGGACTGGCTGCAGCCCATGATCCAGAGAGTCAAGGAGGTGCGCACCCCCGTCCTGCACACACGCACGCACACGCGCACACACACGCACGCACACGCACACACACACACACACAGCACTGCAGTTTCTGCTCCTTTTCAGGGGGAGCATTTATTAGCTGTGATGTAATACGTTGCCATGGCACATCGTTAAATAAACACACAATTAGTCGTGGTAATATTGGTCGCCCTGATGTCACGCGCCACTCTGCCACAGCTGCGAAACAAGCGCCGCGTTTTCCACTAGATTCCGCAGAGATTTGCTGGATTTCTCGGTGTGGTTTTGTGTTTGAGCTGCGGTTTGCGTCGTAGTTTTGGTTTGTGTTGTGTTTTACTGATTCTCGCCTCGGGCTACATGGCGGCTTGTTTTCTGGTTTTCTGTCTCTGAATACAGCGGGAAGATTCTCTCCCACCCACCGCAACCTACAAATTCAACGATGGAGACGGAACATGAATGTGTGACAGTTTTAAAACCCAAAATGTGATCAGGATGAAATGCGTTAGCAGCCACTCTTTGTTATCAGGGGGATTTTATGCTCATTTTTCTTTTTCGTGTGTGTGATCCGAGCGTTTTGGGGCGTGAGACTTTACTCTCTCCATTCTTTGCTTCTTTTCTGTGCCAGCTTCACAGAGTCACACGACAGAAGGAAAACGCACAACGTGTGTGTGCGTCTGTAGAGTCTGCTGAGTGTGTGTGTGTAGCTGTTGAATGAGAACTAAATGACTCCTTAATGAGCAGCCTCCCCTGAGATTTGCAAAAGCCTGCAACTGGTCCTCAACCATCACAGCTGCTCCTCAGATCCGTGTCCCATCACAGGAAAAAAAATCTCAGGAATCACTGCATCCCCTTCTTTGTCTTTCCCCTCCTTTTTTTCCCGCCTCTTTAGTCTCTGAAACCGCCTTGATACACTCTTCTATTTATTCACAAGCCCCCGGTTTCATCAGTCCTGTCAGTGCACACAAAAGCAATGACTACAAACATTTTGCTTTCATGCGTATTTCTGATAAATATTTATTTGCAGCAGCAGCAGCAGCAGCTGGGGAGCGGAGGGAGACAAAATGTTGGACTATTTACAGGCAAAAACATTTACTTATGATTATGCACAAATTTGTCCGCCAGACAACAGCCACATTATTGCCATATATATTCCGGGGAGTGTGCACATTGTGTTTCCACACACTCCAATCCTGGGCTCCGGGCAGCTCTGACTCATCCGGCTCTCATTACACTCTCTTGAGCGTGGCCCTCATGTGAGAGAGAGACAAGAGGCCTTATGAGGGTTTCTTTTTCATTTTTAATTGATGTTCATTTCTCAGATAGCTTTTTACCAGTAAAATACATTTCCCGACCTGAAATGGAGTAAAGTGGCACAAAATCTGAGCCATAGGATTCGAATTTGACGGTTGAGGGTCAAAGGTCAGGGTCAGATCTTTTTTTTTTTAGCCATCAATGAAACGCCAATTCATTGTAAAAATGTTGAATGCAATAAATCAATGAAGAAATGGCAAATCATGTCTTTATCCACATTTTGGGTAAATCTGTGCCTCATCTCCACAGAGATGAGGCACACTGCCTCTTGACCTTTGACCTTCATGACCTTTGAGCCCTAGGTGGACAGTGCGTCCTCTGTTGGTCTCATCAAAGGGGGGGTGATGCAAACCAATTATATTCTACTTTACTTCCGTTCTTTTTTTTCATTTTTTTTTTTATCATTAAGCTCCATTTCCTTTATAGGAGACAGTAAACCCATGAAAGAGACCAAATCCCGGCACGTAGAAATAAATTCACCGGAGGGGAGAACAAAAGAGAGAACGAGGGATAGAAAGATGGAGAGAATCCTCCGTGACATCCACATCGAACCTCGTGCAGCACCAAATCACAGAGGCTCATTTGAGGCCTCATAAAAGTCTACTGCTCAAACATTGGAGTGCATCGCTCTGCGAGATTGCTCTCAGAGGCAGAGTGGCATTTCACACACACACACACACACACACTCACACAAAAACAAACACACACACACACACACCCCACATGCTTTTTGGTGCAGTGAGCACAAAAGGTTCAGGATGGGTTCAAATTCGCAGCAGGAATTCACAGAGTGCCTTAAGGGAGTGTTGGCACAGACCCACAGATGCTTGCAACACTCTCACACACACACACACACACGCACACAAACTGTCAGTGATCAATAGTTCTCGCTGTGTTTGCTTTTGTGTGTTTGTGTTACTTCTCTGCAGCGGGAGGTCATTTAACCGCTCAGGGTTTATTTCTGATTATTATGAAATGCTCACATGTGCAGCACTAATAATCGGGGCATTTACCTATTCAAAGTCTCCTTTGGTCAAAAAAATAAAAAATAATAATAATGAATAAATAATAATTGATCGTTAAAAACCCCACACGATCCAAACAGACAGTTTACCATCTAACTGCCTCCAGGTCCGTATTCCGCAGAGAGAGCAATTCATGTTCCCCAGAGAGATTTGGGACATTAATATTCATCAGGATTCATGGATTTATTCTCTCGGCGCTCGCGGCAACAACTTAATTAATTGTATGCGCCACTGAACATCCAGAGAACGATTCTTGCCTGTTATTGTTTGATAAAAATTAAAAAAAAAAGCATGTCCAACCTTTCACATATTCAAAATTCCAATTTCTGCGAAACTTTAAATCTTATTTAAAATTTAAAAAAAAATTACATTTATTTTTATATTTAATAGCCCTGCTGGAATATTCATTTTTATTATTATACAACTTTTAGGACTTCCTTCTTTGCAGATAAATACTTTTAAAGAGTGTGTATATATATATAAAATGTTTCATGGTGTTTAGTGTCTCAGAGATGATGTGTCCGTGTGTCCTTCTCTTCCCCGTGCAGGACCATACGCGAGTGGTCAGCCCCATCATCGACGTCATCAGCCTGGATAACTTTGCCTACTTGGCCGCCTCTGCAGATCTGAGAGGAGGTCGGGACACAAAATACAAAATCACACAGAATAACAGCTGATAACGCACAGCTGCAGTCGAGGAAATCCCCCGTTTCACAAACCGCCCCTTGTATTATGACATCATAATCTTTGCCAGATCATATTTAAAAAAGAAAAAAAAAAGCCCACAATGGGAATTGAAAACAGGATTTCTTTCAAGGGCGTGTTGTGCAAACAGTGCGTCCATTTACATGCAGAAATCATTTTACTTTATGAAATCCTAAAATCAGCAGGATACTCTTAACTGTCTTTGCTTTCCAGATGAAATTGTTGCAAATTGAACGTTTTATTCTTTTGTTGACAGGATTCGACTGGAGTCTCCATTTCAAATGGGAGCAGATTCCCATCGAGCAGAAAATGGCCAGAAGCGACCCCACGCTGCCAATCAGGTCGCTCCTATTGCTATTTATCCCAAACATTTAATACAACATCTGTATGTTTCCCATTTGATGCATATTAATATATACTACATATTCTAAAATATTTCTTAAAATGATCCTAGATTCAGAACTGGTTAGTTTGAGGATGGATAGACAGAAATAATAAAATACATCATATAATATAGTATAAAATGATACAATTATGCAGTTTTATTTCATTTGAATGTATGTATTTATCTTATTTATTTAAATGAATGTTATTTTAAATTTGCAGGACTCCCGTCATCGCCGGGGGGATCTTCGTCATGGACAAGAGCTGGTTCAACCACCTGGGACAGTACGACACGCACATGGACATCTGGGGAGGAGAGAACTTTGGTGAGCTCGCTCATTATGTTGAATAATTACTTTTTTAATGATTACTTTAATTATTATTGTTATTATTATTATTATTGTTATTATTATTGTTATTATTATTATTATTATTATTATTATTATTATTATTATTATTATTATTATTATTATTATTATTATTATTATTCGTCCTCCACAGACCTCCAAAAATACCCGGCTTCACTCAAGTGCTTCAGATTCAATTCAAGTCGAGTTTCATTTTATAATTCACACTTTGACATTTGAAATGTTTAAATAGGAATTTCCAAACACTTGAATATTGAGTGTAGGTCAATATTCAAGTGACCTACACCCCCCCCCCCCAACATGGAAAATGTAGCTGGTGACCATGAACAGCAACATTCTGGGATGGTTTGAATGAAAACACTGTCATTTAGACGCTTATCTGGAGACACACAAACCACTTGACTGCGTCCTCGTCCTCATCCTCTGTGCGTCTCCTCCGCAGAGCTCTCTTTCCGGGTGTGGATGTGCGGTGGCAGTCTGGAGATTCTTCCGTGCAGCCGCGTGGGTCACGTGTTCAGGAAACGACACCCGTACGACTTCCCCGACGGCAACGCTCTCACCTACATCAAGTGAGTGGGTTAAAAAAATAAAATAAACCGACATCCTGTCTGCGGTACATTGTAAAAAAAGAAATACACCGCATTACCCCAATTACTTTAAGCTCTCTGCTACTCAACTGGATGAAAACATCTGCTGAATTGAGTCAATGCAAATATCCTATTTTCCAACCCCCCCCAACATGGAAAATGTGGCTGGTGACCATGAACAGCAACATTCTGGGATGGTTTGAATGAAAACACTGTCATTCAGACGCTTATCTGGAGACACACAAACCACTTGACTGCGTCCTCGTCCTCATCCTCTGTGCGTCTCCTCCGCAGAGCTCTCTTTCCGGGTGTGGATGTGCGGTGGCAGTCTGGAGATTCTTCCGTGCAGCCGCGTGGGTCACGTGTTCAGGAAACGACACCCGTACGACTTCCCCGACGGCAACGCTCTCACCTACATCAAGTGAGTGGGTTAAAAAAATAAAATAAACCGACATCCTGTCTGCGGTACATTGTAAAAAAAGAAATACACCGCATTACCCCAATTACTTTAAGCTCTCTGCTACTCAACTGGATGAAAACATCTGCTGAATTGAGTCAATGCAAATATCCTATTTTCCAACCACAAAGAAGGTTCAAATATAAATATATTTATATTTGTAGAAATGTCTTTTATTGTTCAATTTTCGGGGCTTCTGAAAGAATCTCAACAATGTCATTTTCGCTGGTAAACACACCCGGAGAGACTTTTTTGGGGGAACGCTGTCATTAGACGAGTCTGCGGGAACGCTCTGTTATTAGGTCTCTGAGCAGGTGTGTGCGTGCGTGTGCAGGAACACCCGGCGGGCGGCTGAGGTGTGGATGGACGAGTATAAACAGTATTATTACTCGGCCAGGCCGTCGGCCCAGGGAAAGGCCTTTGGGAGGTACGTCTACCGCAATGTCATCGTCATTATTATTATTTTTTATTTCTATTGAGATTATTTCTTATTTATTTCTTCGTCAAACATTCAAATGTTTTTCACCTCATCTGTTCTCGTAGCATCGCCGACCGTCTGACTCTGCGCCGGAAGTTGAACTGCAAACCCTTCCGCTGGTACATGGAGAACGTCTATCCTGAGCTGAGGTGCGACGCGCCGCGCGGCTGACCTCCATTTCGTCCCTCGTAACGTCGCTAATATTCATGATGCGCTGTCAGACGTTTGCTTCAAACCATAAAAGCTTGCTTCTTTGAGTTATTAGAGGCTGAAATGAGGCAGAGAACCACATTTTTGAGAAAATAACAGAAAATAATAAATACAGTTTGAATTTTTCTCGACACATTATAAACTCCAACGATTTGGTGTGTCATGACCCCCAGTTCTGATCCTATCTGATTTGGATGGGACGCTCTTTGTGGTTTATCAGTGCGTATTTCAACATCTCTGGCTGCATCTGCTCTGTGGGCCTCTTCCCAACATAGCTGCGGTCTCTCGGATGGCACTTGTATATTGTTTTTTTAAGAGAATGAGTTTTTGTCATCGGTGTGTGTGTGTGTGTCTGTAACGAGACCTCCGGTTGACCTCCCTCAGGGTCCCGGAGCAGGAGGCCGTGTCCAGTGTGCTGAGACAGGGCGGTTTGTGTCTGGAGACCCGAGGGGCCGACGTCCTGGGCCTGTCCGAGTGCCGCCTCGCCGGGGGCAACCGGCCGCCGTCGCAGGTCAGAGCTCTCGGATACACGGAAGAAAAAAAAAATATTAATATAAAATACAGAAAACATGCAGGAATTTGATCTGCTGACTCCAACCTAATTAACATAAATCACCGAATGCACTCATATGAGTATTTAGACGGTGCAAATGTGAGCATCATTGCATTAGAACCAAGAATGAATGACTCCATGCCTTATGTCATGGGTTTGTTTGATTTATGTCGTTGACAACTCAGGTGATGTCATTCTATAGTGTGTTCCTTGTGGAAAATATTTCCATCAAGACTTTAAATCCCAGCTTCCATTCAGTCAAACAAAATTCCTCTGTTGCTGGGTGACAGAGCAAATAAACACATGTGGTTAATCATCACATGAGCAACAACGTGCCCGACCTTCTGTCTCGTTAGTCGACACGAATCACATTCTCGTGTTCGTCGTCATAGGGCTGATGATGCGCACGGCCCCAGCTCAGCCCAACCTCATCGTTATCATTACTCGGAAGGTTGGTATTTCAAATATAAATTCAATTCAGAGAAAGGCAGGAAATCACTGATAAAGTGCGGATGTGGAATATACCTGGAACTTTTCCAGGACTGACATGATTCCCGGATTTCAAACAGCATCTCGTTAAATCAGTTGGGCAGAAACTTAATGGATGGCAGGTTTTTTTTTTTCCCTGAGATAATATTAATGAATGACACCAGCGTTTACACAAACCAGTTGGGTTGTTAAAGGTCTTTTCTTGTGATTAATTGTGGTTTTAGCTAATGAGGCCGAAAACGCCACAGATGTCAGATGTGTTAAGATAAACGAGGACTTTATTTATTGAATTCAAGAGTCATTGAAACCAAATGGGTTTTTTTTTTCCCAGAGAACCAGATGATAATGTGTTTCCTGTGATTTATCCAGAGGTGGGAGCTGATAGAGCCGCTGCTCCGGCAGCAGGACCTCTGCCTGGCTATATCCGCCTTCACCGCGGGGTCAAAGGTCAAGATGGAGCCCTGCAACTCAAAAGAGCCGCGACAGGTAGGAAGAAAAGAAAGAGCAAGAAAAATATGCATCCATTTCCTGTTTTGTTTTGTTTTTTGTTTTTTTATCTTTATGTGAGGAAAAGAGAGAGAATCCGGGCTTTAATCCTCCGCCATCAGTCACGTTAACAGCAGGTCTGGCCTTTTCCAAACTTTCTCTCTTTTTTGGCGCCTCGCTCATCCTCCATGTGCCCCTCGCTGAGTTGAGGGGAGACATGAAAGATTTTTGGGGATGCGAGGAGGATGCTGAGCACGGGGGGCTCTGCAGCTCCTGTCAGAGGAAGCTGACGCTGTAAAAAAACGAGCGCTCCCATAACTCCTGACCCCACCCGGCTCTCTTCCACTCGCGTCCCGCGTGGATCCACGTTGCATGACACGGAGGGAGGGAGGGAGGGATGGAGTCCATAACTGGAACCGTGTGTGAACCCCTGAGTGTGTGTGGGAGCGATGCCAGAGCATCCTCTCATCTCTCTGCAGGCCGCTCACTGGGAACCTGCCAGAGAACAAGAAATCACTTTGTGCTGTGGGAGACATTTTGAGACTCTTTGTCTGGAGGATTAATCCCTTAGAAAGGAAAAAGAAAAACAACGTGATTGTGAGTCCAGAAAGGAGAGAGAGAGAGAGAGAAGTAAAGTGTTTAACTCTTTGAGTGATCTTCTCTGACTTTCAATAAAAAAAAAGAAAAGAAAATATTTGCCATATGCTAGGGTTTATAAAGGTGTGTCCCTGTTCTGCATTGGAAAAAAAAAAGAATAATAGTTCTGGAACAATTTTACCATCTTTTATTTCCTAAGCCCTTTTGTTTCTATCCCTATTTCTCAGTTAAAAGAATTTCATTAGTTTGAGTTTTACTGGCAATATTTGGTCCAATCCATGTCTAAAAGGGATTTTGGAAGCTTGACCAACAACAATAAATGGAGTGAAATCATTTTCTTTGGCATGAAATAGCTGAATATTCTAAAACCCCAAACTTTGTCCAAATTATTATTTTTTTATCAGCAGCTTTATTACACTTTTTTTTTTTGTACTAATATATTGATAAATGTCTAAATCATTCTTCAAGAACTCAAATCAGCGTCTTGTTCACACCTCATCACACATGCAATAGTATGTTTGCAGCATATGATTCACACACAGACACACACACACACACTCTCTCTCTTCTGCAGGATTTAAGGATGAACCCTCTAACCACCCTTTGATAAGCCTCCATATGTCTCGGAGATCTGCTCCAGGTTCCGCTCAGCGAGCTCATAAACAAACAAACCGTCTACGCGCGGTGTATCACTACTCTCTTTATTTTTGGCTCTCAAGTTTCTTGTCAAAAAGATGTATTTCAATCAATCAATTTTTTTTTTTTGTGAGCCAAAACCGAAATGGTCTGAATTGTCAGAGTGTCCTGTGATGAAGTTTGGGAAAAGAAGAAACGTACTTCATGACCATAAAAGGATTTTTTTTTCTCTCTCTCTCTCTCTCAGTTTAATCCTTCAGCCCTCTGTAAATGAGTTGGCGGTTCGTATAGTGAAATGTATTTCGATATTTCACTCACTCAAAATGAGTCACACTTTGTAATTATTGAAATTCTACACAAGTAAAACTAATAGAATAAATATATATATATATATATATATATTCGATTAGTTTTTGTAATTGAAATACTACACAACTAAAACTAATAGAATATTTATATATATATATATCACATTTACATCTGAACTTAAATGTATTTCAAGTGTGATGTCCAGCCATAGGATTTTTTTTTATCGGCAGCCGTGCTCTGCATCGTGCCACTCTCGGATTTTTCCACAGATGCAGAGCAGCAGCAGCAGCAGCAGATCAATCATTCATGTGATTACTGAGTAATCCAGATCTGACCCGGGTCCATTACTCACCACTAACACCAACCTTCTGCGGCCCGGTGCACATCGTTCATGTTGCAGGGAGGGAGTGTGCGTCAGTGCCGTGTCCGACGCTGACTGAAAGAGGAGGATGGATGATGTGTTTTTTATGATATTTTTTTTTTATTTCTTCCTGTGTCTGTGCAGAAGTGGAAGCCAAAAGGCCCGGCTCTGCAGCACGTGGTGAGCGGCCTATGCCTGGACAGTCAGCCTCCGGCGGGTCCTCCGGTGGTCACGCAGTGTCGCCCCCAGATGGCCGGCCAGTCCTGGGAGCCCCAGATCATCACCTGAGCCCCAGCTGGACGGAGAGGAGCCCGGATCCTTCACAGGGGAGGGGGTCATCATCGGCACACTGTCTGTGGCCACGCCGAGGGATGAGAGGAAGCTAGAACTGTACTTTTTTTTTTTTTTTGGTGATGTCAACTTCAGGCTCCCGGTCGCCACGGCAACATCAAAAAGCCTCTCTGAGCCACCCCCCCCCCGTGTACAGTGCTTCGTCCCCTTCGAGGATGCTGCAGCTCTTCTACCTATTCTAAGCTTTTCACCGAAAAAAAAAAAAAAACTGTTGCACATCTCACTTTTTTTTTCTCATATTATTTCTGTATCTATCCTGGTGGACGGTTTGCTTATAAAAAATGTGGAACGGTGTGGATGGGTCCGGAGAACGGATGGGTGCGTACTGTAGCATAATCTGTGGAGGTGCACCACCGGACCTGCTTTGTCTTAGGAGGAGGAAGTGACTTTGTGGACCAGGTCAGCTTTATGTATAGCCAACTCAAATCGGAGCTTTTTTTTTTTTTTTCAAAGCACCATGCAAAGCGCTGTCAGGAACATTATTTATTGTTTTGCATGGTTAGACCCAAAGATTATTTTTTTCTCCTTTCCCCGCCCGTCTCTTTACAAATTTTAATGTAAATATTTGAAGCAGACGATGGCTTGTTTTTTTTTTGTGTGTGTGCAAAGTACTCTGTATGTTGTTGGAAAAATAAAATGTTGTCACTAAGAGATGACCGCCCCACGTCTGTGGTTGGAATGTTTTTTAAGCTCGACAAATTGTAGTGACGGCAAGAGGGAAGTTTAATGTGCCGCCTCAGTCCAGTTCACTTCAGGCCATTTATTCGCCCAGATGGGAAACCTGGCATGCCGTCTGGTGCACAAGATAAAACACAAAAACAAATATTGGTCCCGATATACTAAATGCAATACAACAAAACCATTTCTGTGATATTACAATTTGCCTAAAATTAGCATGCGTACATTTCACAGATTAATTGAAGGAGAATCATTTAATCTACATTAAAAACATCATAAAAAAAAGTAAACTAATTAAAAGTCAGACATGTGTGACATGACTGTAAGTGATTCTACAGAAAGTTGCAGTCATAGGAATTCTAGGGAGTTCAGCGTCTCCCTCAGTTTCCAGAAAGTTTTCTTTTCACCACACATGACTTCATAAAATGTGATGTCAGGGCCACTGGACACTTGACAACAATGGACTTGAAAAAAAACCTGAGTTAATGATGCTGATTTTCAAACCAAAAATAATCCAGATTATTAAACAGAACACGTCAGCGAGCGTCTCGAAACAAAACAGGACAGTTGTCCTGTAATATCATCAGAGCTTAAGTGTCTTATTTGTCTTAAATACATGGCCTTGACATCTGGTTTGACTTTATTGTTATGGTTCTGAGTCATGGACATCAAATCATAAATAAATCTACTCAATGCTTCACCGAGCACTTTATTGCTCTCTGCTTGCTGGCTAGTTTTCAATCATCACGTCCAGGCCGTTATTTTTTCCTCACTCTGTCCCATTCTACCATCAAACTGTTGATGACTTCATTTACTCCTCGTCTATATATATATAGAGAGAGAGAGAGAGAGAGAGCGAGAGAGATTTATTTTTGCTGTGCGAGTGACATCATACTGGAAAAAAAAAATCAGCAATCATTTTTTGTTTAAGGATGACGGGATCGGGGGAAAGAGGCTTTGAGCTATTTTATGTTGCAGCTATTTGCATAGTTGCTTCAGTTTGAATCAAATCTGAGCCGAGCATGAGACACCCAGGTGAGTGCTGTTGGAGTTTATGGCAGTGCAGCTGTGCTGGATGACATCTGACTGTGCAGGTGCATTTAATAATTGGACACCGAGTGTTTTATTTTCTGTGTGTGTGTGTGTGTGTGTGTAATGAGCATCGCGGCCTCCTGCCGATGACTTTACCACACATACCGGTGTTTTTATATATAGTCAGGCTGATCGGGCCTCTGTTCGGGTGGAGGTTTGACACTGGTGTTGTCTAACGTCATCATCAACAACATACAAAGGTGGAGGAAATAAAACTACCACCGTCTACCATACTAACAAGCTCTTGGTGGTAATGGAAAATCGCAATTTATTATATATGTGATTAAAAGTGCATTTATTTTATTACTTTTGCGTCCCAAAGACGTATTCAGCCCATAAATTACTCTTAATAAAAACATTGTATAGGTTCTCTCTTATAATGTATCATTGTTTATAGTGTATTTTTTGAAGTCTGTAGATTTTTATAATTCTGCTTATTTATTTACAGTACTGTACAGAATATTCCATTAATAACAGGACCTGAACTAGAGTGAGTCGACACGTGGTCACCACAGGGGGGCAGTGTATCCTCAAAGTTGTGTGGCTGGGTCCCCAACACCACTTTATGAGTCTAACCTTGACAGGGTGATGGATGAGAGCTCACAAACAAAGAGAGTCATAAAGGAGAGTTGGGTTGGAGATAATTGGGAATAAAAAGTAAAGAAACAGTAAAAAAAAAGGAGAAGGAGAAAATGTGAGTGCAAGTGTGAAACAGTGATTTACAGCGGGTGCATTGAAGAACAGTGACATGACAATCATCATTATAACAGGCTCGACAACTTTGCTAACAAGTCAAGTTTTTTTTTTTGCCTTGTTGGTTTAGTAACCTTCCAGCACACATGCTGCACTGCAGATTAGCAGGCTGCAGTTATGTGAAGAATGCAACTTAATGCTGATAAACTTCAGGACTTTTTAAAGGGGCCAAGGATTCATCATCAGGGGGGAGGTGGAGCATGGAAGAAGCTCAAACAACAGAGAATAAATCACATTTGAATAAAAAATCATTTTAATTATTGTGGCCACTGCGACAACAACGACAACAACAACTGGGAAAATTGCTTTGTGGATATGTGGTGTGAAACCAGGGAGGACATTAAGTCTTTGGTCTAATTAAAATGGGCTTTTAAACTGTGTGGTTTTATGAGTTCCTCCAGTATTTATTTGCCTATCAGCCAGATATAAATTATATATGAAGGATCAGTCAAATGACTGAAAGAGATTAGACAACAGCGGACACATGTAACCACACACTGCAGCCATACATTCTTTATTTTGTTTTACCATAAACTAAATATATGGTCTAAATGATGTGTGTATGGGTTGCAAGTTCTCTGTGTATTAGCATTTTACTGTTCAGTACATGGTCCAGATTACATTTGTAATGGATGAGAGTGAGTATGCATTAAATGCAGTGAAGGGGTCCAGGTTACATTTATGGATAAATGACAGTGGGTTTTACTACTATGGATGAGTTTTATTTAAATGAAGTGATTTTTTTTTATCCAAGATACATTTATAATAGATTACTGTTTTAGTGTTTTATATAAAAAAAAATCACTTAAATAAATAAATAAATATTAAATGCAGTGTGGGGTCCATCTTTAATCCAGATTAAATGTGTAATAGACTTTATACGATAAATGGCTCCAGATTGGATTACAGTGTGCTTTCTTTCTATGTTAAACGCCGTCGATGCTCCGGGTTCGATCCTGTTGGTGATCGATCAGGTCGGTGCGCGCGCAGCGGCCAATCAGGCCGGGGCGCGGGGGCGGTCCGTTGCTAAGGAGGAAGTTTGGTTGAGTCTCTGGGCAGCAGCCATTCAGCGGCGGTGGCGGAAGCGCTCGGACTGAGAGCGGCTCTCCCTGCGCCTTTCTGCGGGATATCACTCCACCTCGGACCCGTCGGCACAGGATCGCCTTCGGTGACGGCTTCAGCGGGGTCGCGGCGGTGCTCACGGGTGAGTCCGTCAACGGGTTTTTGACGTGTATGTATGTGTATGTGTGTGTGCGTGTGGTGTGTTTTTAATTAGCCCCGTGCGGCTCAGCAGCAAGCTAAGCTAAGCAGCACTAGCTTGTGTGAGTGTGTGTGCGTTTCTCGGATGCGGCACACGCAGCGTCGTTAGCCCCGTTAGCTAGTAGCCCACATTGGAGCCAGTAAGACGGCATTTAGCTCGCTGTCTAACCCGAGTGAATCACCCCCCCCCCTCCGGCTCAGATATGATCTGTGAACCTGTCTGCCTCCTGTCATGGATGTTGCTTTGCCTCCAGCCTGCCTCACCGAGCCCGGGGGGGGGGGGGGGGGGGGGTGGGTCAGTTAGCTAGCTCACGTTAGTTTAGAAGCTAACGATTCTCAACTTACCTGGTTAACTTGAAAAACAGAGGAAGGTTGTCATTAAACAAACTTACGAATTAAAATCACGAGTTCGTCACATTTTATTTGATTATTTGACACATGCGGGTCATATCATCTTCACACTGCGGTGACGTATAACTTGCCTGTGTTTTTTACGTTTAAACATTATTTTGGCAATTTAAAAGCAACATGATTCTGGTTGTTTAATAAGTGGATTAAAAACGTGAACATTTGAATACACATATTCAGTGGTAGCTGTTGAAGTCATACAATTCAGTTTCCAGACGTCAGACGTGTTAACGTAAACCATGACTCACACACTCCACAATCCTCCAAATGTTTGTGAAATGTGACAATGAGCTCTGGATTCTCTTATAAAGCGATGGAGTCATTGTTGGACCTTTTAAAGCTTGGAGCAAACACAAGAGTAGAAGACTTTTTTTTTATTTTTATTTTTTTTCTGCTCGGTCATCCTTCATCAGAATAGACACCAGTGGTCAGATCACCCTCCCACATGTAGACCATGATGTCCCCATTAGCAACTTATTCATTTTATCATTATATATATTTTTGATCAGGTTTTATGATTTTAATTAAAGCTTAAGAAATGACTTTTATAGTCATGTGCATTATTTATGGCGAGCTGTTGTGTGTTTGTGTGTGTGTATATACAGTAGTGATTGTCAAAGTCCAAGGGGGAAATCTTGTCATGTGTATTCTGTTTATTTAGTCTTTCTTTTTACACATTTGAGTCCCTCAACCTGCACATATTCTTGGAAAGACCTCTGAATAAACGGATCATGTGGATTAATGATTTGTTTATCCACTAGTCACTTACACCACTACTTTACTTTACCTCTAATATTTCGTATTTATTGTGATTGTACTGAGGGAGCTTCCTGCTCTCCTGCCCAGAGACAAGTGAATTGAAAGTCGTGTTTTTTTTTCCCCTCCTTTTTTTTCCCTGTGAATTTTTCGAAAGCAACTCATGGCTTAGTTCATCTCACAGAATGAGGGAGGCAGGCTTGGCGGCCTGCCATCAAACCCACTGTGCGAGTCTGTCAGCTGTTTGGTGGGGGGGGGGAAGTCTCCCTCCAATGTATTGTGATTCAATCCGTGGGAGAAACTCAGCGTTACTCTCTGCCGTCCGCCCTGTTCCTCTCAAGGAGAGGCTTTATTTTATTTTTTTGACAGTGAGCCCTACATGTGAATGCTGAGTGGTGAGGCAACACCGGTGGAAGATAAAACTCTCTGTGTGTGCGATGACGGGGCAATCAAAGGGCTTCACTTTTGTCCCCCTGATAGCTGGAGAGAGATAGTGGGGCCTCCCGCTGCGTATGGTGAAAGCGTAATGAGCGTCAATAATACGCTTGTTTCTCAGTGCAGCGGTGGCAACATCAAGCGGTTTGGATAAGGTGGCCTGTGTCTCCAACGCTCACCTGGCCCGTTTTTTTTTTTTTGCCATGTACATTCTTACTTTTTGTTGGTAGTTTCTCTGTGAGCCCCACAGAGAAACTACCACCAAAAAGTACAACGTGCCACGGCGGCCGACGGTGTCGTTTATAACCCGTTGATGTCTGTCAACACCGCAGCTCACTGATGATGTGGGTACACCAAGCATATTAGGAGTGATTTCATGAATGCTCACATGTTTACTCATTCAGATTTATGTGGGAGGGTGAGGATAAAGACACGTAAATTTATGATATGAGAATCTAATTGGAATGTGTCTGTTTTTTTTTTTTAAGACGAGATAATTGTTGACAAAGAAATAACATTGTGCGATGATGGGTAACTAAAACACCACTGAATAAAAAATGCTTTCAGTCAGGAGATTTCTCAGACATAAATCATGTTAAAAAATTGCCCCAAAGAACAGTTAAGTGCATGGAAAACGGGCCTGTGAAATGAATTGCACTTGGGGGACCAGAAGGAACAATGTTGTTGCAAGCATCACAAACACCTTGGTCCCTGAGCATCATCACAACGAAGCCCGCACATGCACGCACGCACACACACACGCACACACACACAGCGCGCCATGTTCAGAGCTGATTGGGACGGGATCCAGCAGGGACACTCTGAGAAGATTCGAGGAGCGTCAGGGTTTTACAATCAGGATCTCAAATGTGAGCTGACCCCGTTTCGACATAAGTAGCCTAAAATAGGTTGTGTGGAACCGCAGAGTTTGTGTCAGCTTGTGACTGTGTGTTGTGTTTGTTGGTAAGCAGTGCGAGAGTGTCATCCTCCGTGTTGCAGAGGAACATCGTGATTTAGTCAATTCTGCCATAGGTAGAGAAGTTGAAAGGTGAAACAGCAGAGGTTTTTACAAGTACAAGGATATAAAGTAGTAGAAACATTAAAAAGTTAAATGAGGAAACTTGCAAGATTTGTTTCTCATTAAAAACTGAAAATACATCTAAAATAGTTTAGGAGCAAACCTGCTGATTAAAAAAAATTAATAATAATTCAATTTAGCATTTATTTTGGAGTGTGAAATTACTTATTACGCTTATATTCATACCATGTCGCATTTGGCTATATCAGCACTCGTTTAAAAAAAACTACAGCATAAGGGAAGATATGTTTTTATTGCTTTGAACACAGCTTTTCCAGTGTCCCCAACTGGGACTATATCTTTAGCTCCTAATGAGGTCCAAGGGGCATTAAGCTCCTCGTTTTGCCCCGGCTGGGTAAACTGTGGGATATCCGGGTGGGGGGAGGTTGGGGTTCGTCACTGTATGCAGGGGAGTTGCCTTTCAGGTTTTTCGCATCTGTATCGCTCCTCCCTGGCTACGCCGTGGGGCCCAGGGACTCCCTTTGTCCTCCCGGGCCCCCTACAAGGGCTGATACCTGAGGAGCTCATGCTTTATTCAGCCCTCTGATCTCTGCTTTAATTACGAGTGACCCAGGAAACGAGAGAGACCAGCGATGTGGCTCACGGGTCCAGAACCAAAGGCTGGTGTCAGTGTCGGATGTGGCGCATCTAATTATTCAATCAAATAAAAAAGACCAAACAGACACTAAAGAGCAAACATGCTCTGATTTCTTTTTTAAAAATGTTTTACTTGTCTCGCTATTATATTATTTTTGCCATATGCTCCAGTATATATGCTTGAGGCCTTTACTGGACTTTTGTCACTCTGTAGAGAGCAAATCTTGTACGTATGCATCATTGTCAACATGTCACCGTGTGGTTTGTGTAATGACGGTCTGTCTCAGAAATAAGTGACACACGTGTGTCTGTGTTTATCTTTGAATAACTCCCCTGTCCGCAGCACAGGCCACAGACATAATATTCCCCCTCACATGTTGCGCTCTATTTCCATTTCCTTTACGATAGTCAGAGTGTATCCACGTTGCCGTGCCAGTGGTTTCCATGGTTACCACTACAGTAGTTCCTGGGTGATGCAGCTATAAGTTCACCACTGATTTTTAAAGCCACAAATAATCCTCTAGCCTGTCGAATAACAGGTGTAAATCATCGTCTCGCCATTTAAATGCCATTTGCCCCGGTGCTTTCGAGGTGTTTTGCCTTTTTGGTTGGATATATAACACTGATGCCTGTCTTTGGGCTCCAGGACTCTGGTGCTGACTCATGGTGCACAGCGAGGCTCCTCCTGGGCCCATACGGGGCTCACTTGGACCCGGCTCTGGCTGTTGTGTAACCGCAGTGTGCCTGAGCCAAAGTCCACTGGATTCTGCTGCTGCTCCTGTTAGATAACTGTACCGTATGAATGATCAGCAGATTCGAGGGTTCGCCGCTTTAATTGAGTTACTTTGCCATTGCTGACGCGGTCGGAGAGTTGTGTTGCGCGAGTTGTGTCACTGGACCGTTGACAATGCAGAGAGAGAGAGAGAGAGAGAGAGGATCAGACCGGTCTAATCGATGAGGCACGTTTTCCCTGGCGCCGGAAAACACGTCAATTATTAATGAGACGAATATCATGTTCTTCGTGCTTCAGATTGAACGGCTGTTTTTCTTTGCAAATCTTTTTTTTTTTTTTTGCTGCTAGATTGCGTTTGTGTCGCACACTGCGGTATTATTGGGGAACCAAAAAACCCAAAAACACATTCCTCTCAGATAATGCAATGAGTGGAAAGAGGGGGTTATCTGTGCGGAATGTCCTTCCTGTGCGTTGCATCGCTGTGCTGCAAAGTGCCGCCCTGAGCACTGCAGCTTTTTGTCTAGGAATTGTAAGGACAGGTGTGTGAGCAGCATGTGTGTGTGTGTGTGTGTGTGTGTGTCTGTTAGTGTGCGTTTGCTCTGTGTACTCCCCTCCTCCTCCGCCTCCTCAGTCGACAGGAGGGGAACAATGGCCTCGCTGTAATGCTGCTGGTCTTCAGCGAGGGGCACCGCCGGCTTTTTGGCTCGGTGGTGCCCCTCGCTGACCGGGGGCCTTTGCCGGCTGGTCACTGACCCGTTGTGCCCACGGTGCCCCGCGGCCTCGTCGGGCCTCTGAGGGGCGGCCATTATCCCACAGTAATTGGTGCCTGGGCTCCGGCCCATCAAAGGTGCCCAGCTGATTGCGGAGCCATGGGTATTTTTCCACTCTCTCAGGAAAGAAGGGCCCGGGCTTCACTGTCATGAACCGAATCCCAAAATATAAAATGGTTTCATCCTGAGTTTGGTCTGTGGCTGCAGAGAGAGCGAGAGAGAGAGAGAGAGAGAGAGAGAGGACATGGTGAAATCACTTGTTATGTTCACATTACACAGCCTTGTACTTTGGACTCTCTCACAAATGAGTCGTCCAACGTTTCTAAAAGGAGGCCTCTGCCTCGGCTGCTGAATCATTACTGGCACACAAGCAAAAAAAATGCTCCATGGAATAAGTTGCTGGCCATTTAGAGAACCGGTGCTTTCAAAAAAAAAAAAGAACCGATGTTTTTTTGTTTTTTTTAAGTGTACTATTATCCTCTCATTTTTACTGACATTCCTGGAGGTCAGAGTCCAGCCTCGCACCTTCCCAGGTGCTTTGCATGCGAGTTTCCCAGAAATAACCTCCAGCATGAAGCCACTTTTTTCTTTTTTTTTTTTTTCCTCCCTTATAGCTATAAAGTCCGCAAAGACTAAAACCCCTCCCTGTCCTTCTAGCAACAGCGTCGTGTTCACTGATCTTATTTAAGAACGCAGCTAACACAGTTTCAGCCTCTGAGACTTCGGCCAGTATTTTGAAAAAAAAAAAAAAAGTGGCACACGCACACACACACTTGTGGATTTAAAGTAGCTGTCCACCTCCTCTGTGTGATTTTCGACTGCGACGCGAACCTGCTGGCTAAACAGCCAGGTAGCGTCGGCAGTGTGTCTTCATCTGTCCTGCACTTTGGTATTCTACAGTCATCTCTGACTAGACAAATTGCTCAACACACGCACACATAGACAGACGCACACGCACACGCTAAGAGCCAAGCTCAGGTACGTGGAATGAATTCCTGCCGTGAGCCGCACAGCTGAATACTACACAGGACCTGTTTGGTGGGCTGGTACCTGACGTCACTACAACTCACCTGGCATCATGCGGTCTCCTGTTACAGTCTTCACTCGGTTTCCGTTTTCCACTCACTGTTTTGTATATTTGACATTTTATTGACAAGTCGGCATATTTTGTGCACACTTTTTCTGCGCAGCCACAAAGATCGTAGTTTGTGTGTGGCTACGCTGTGTATGTGTGAACGGTGTATTTGCTTACGCTCTGTGTGTGTGTGTGTGTGTGTGTGCGTGCACGTGCGCGTGTGTGTGTGTGTTGGACTGGTCAGAGGGACAGTGTAATGCATGTCTGTTCACTCAGCAGGAAGTTCCTGTTCCACACCATCCTGTCATCACTCCCGCTGCTCAACAAATACAGCTACTGACAAACACACACACACACACACACACACGCACACAGACATACAGTGTGAGTGGCACTGACCAACAGCACTGTGTTGTCATTTCCCCATAGTGTTGTTGCGATGAAAAGCCGTATTATTGACTCAGCAGCTGGATCCATGGAGGGAATTCTCTGCGTGATATTGATTCTTCTAGGAGTATTTTTCCATGTAATCTGTTTTTTTTTCTCTCTCTCTCTCTCCCCCCCTCGTCTGTCTTTTATTTGCATGCAGGATTTCATTCACCCTCTCTTAAATCCCCTTTTTTTTTTCGCACTGTCACTTCCTTTATACGTCTCTGTCTGTCTCGCCTTCAACCGCTCTCTGTCACGTCTGTGCGTCGCCCTCTATGTGCGTCTGTATTTAGTGTCATCCAAGTGACACGCATGTTCTGGAGTGTGCACGTGATGCATCACCAAGTGTCAAAAGTGTGTGTGTGTGTGTGTGTGTGTGTGTGTGTGTGTGAATGCCAGGAGCTGGCAGAGCAGTGTTTAAGGGCCCAACAGAATACATATTTCCCCTGCAACCATCTCTGGATTGGTAAAGCAATGGAGAGCGACAGGTCTTCATCACTCACTGAGCATGATGAACACAAACACGAACACACACACACACACACACACACACACTGACAACTCTCCTCACTGTTACACACACACACACACAGATAGCATCTGAAATGAGTTTTATGGCCGCACAAAGAAAACTGCAAGACTGCAAGGTGTTATTGATGACATTTATGATGGTTCACTTAACTCTTCTCTTAACATGCAAGAAATGATTCTAATTATAAAGCAACGTGCAACCACAAGCTATAATCCTGGCGATTAAAGGTGATTAAACCTTTTTTAATTTCTCTCTGCATTTTTCCAGAGCTCTAATTTTATCCTGGCCCTTATCACAGGCTTCTTTTTTTGTCCCATTATTGCTATTTTGAAATATTTCACTTATCTTTATAAATCTCTGTTTATCAGCAGATCTGGGCAGAAATGATGATGATGCCAAAAAGATTCATCTTTTTCGCTTTTCCAAGTAACTGCTGGGTTATCCACCACATGAGAGCATATATTCAAGTGTGGTAACCACCTCTGACAGAATGATTTAACTCCCCTTCCTCCTGTATCAGAACTGCGCATTGGGCAGAGTATTTATCCTCATGCTCTTTAAATCCTCCAGGATTGACTCACTTGTTATTTGGGGAGCGCGTTAATTGGCTCTGATCGCTGGGACTGGTTTTGTCTTTGATGCCTAAATTAGCCCGACTCTGTTAATGTCTATATTTAGTGAAAGTTTACAGGCCGCAGATGTCGGGGCTAACGAGTTTTCTTATGATCTGCCTGGTAGGGTCAGAGTCATATGGCAGTTTGCGGCGGTTCATCGATGACCCTGGAACGCTGCACCGTTATTACACGAATGTGGAATAGTGCCATTCGTGCCTTTACTCTTCTTACCGCAACTACAATGGATCCCAGACTTAACTTAACTTAACTTAACTTATTAAACCTACCTGTCATACCCGAGGTGCGGATCAACCTGATAATGTGAGGACGGCTCTCATCTGCTCTATGAGAGGCTCCCCCACGAACTTTGGCATCTCATCAATTCACGTCATGAGGGCGGAACCTCTTCCTGTGATCAAACTCAGAATATAGAAAATCTGAATATTTAAAAATACTGTATTTATTCACGGGGAGGAGTAGAGATGACATGTGTTGAATCAATGTGTGAATGTTATTCAGGTTTGGAAGGCCAAATAAAACACAAGAGTTAAATATTCCATTCTCACTGACCACCACGCATACTCAATTTGGTATTGTCATTTAAACGGGTGTGAGCAATAGATACGGTACAATGGGACAAATGAGACTGTGGCGCTGGAGGTAATTAACTTGGCGTGACTGTGTTTGAGAAACTCGACTAAAGACCTGTCGTGCTGAGGTTGGATCAGAAACTGACGGCACTGCTGCTGCTGCTGCAGAGGAAGATCTATGTGTTAACTAAAGAGATCTTTGACTCCTCGTCACTGTGGTAACAACCGCACAGGAAACGCATCACTCTCCTTATCGACTGCGTTATCTGTGCTATTTCTTTTTTTTTCTACTCTGAAGTGGATGTTGGTCCGCGTCTGTTTTTCTGTCTCGGCTCTGCCTGCTTACTGTCTCGCTGTGACAACCAGGCCTGTTTAACATGACAGAAACCGTGTGTGTGTGTGTGTGTGTGCGCCTGTTTGTGTGTCTGTGTTGGATGTGATGTCACACAGTCTGAGCCATTCTGGTTAGGGGGGTGGTTAAATGGCCTATGATTCTGTGGTCGAAACCACATCATGACCTGACCAGAGCAGGTCACTAGCTGGATGTTATTTTGTGGTCGATTTGTGAAGGGAGTGTTGACACGTGGGATTTCAACCAGTCCTTTTTTTCACCTTGTGTTACTCTCCATCGACTCGCTAATCCACCTAGACCCTCTGGGATCAGGTCCACAAAGTAAATAAGTAAGGAATACTGATCCGGCTATTTGTTTTAGTCAGCTGGTCTTGTTTGATCTTTTATATATATATATATACTCACACACACACACACATGCATTCTTTACCTGAGGATATAAATTGCAATCTTGAGGTCAGCATTCTTCCTCAGAGAGCCTATAAATGTGCTAATGCTTTGGCTTTTTGTTGCGAGTTAACATTAGGCAAGATTTATAGATCATGTATTAACAGCACTCTGCTGAAGCCTGGTGAATATGTAACATTGGCTGTGTTTCCAGGCGGAATATCTGCTGTTGCAATTTATTGACCTTTTATTTATATATATATATATATATATATATAATGCTACTTTACTTCTCCCCAAAAACCTAATAATGGAGCCATTATGACGCTGAGGCCTTTACAGGCTGTAGACCGGTGTGCTTTGTGTGGGCGCAGATGACTGTTGTGTTTCGTTTTGTGAGAGTTTTGCATTGTGTTGTACGTTGTGGGTCTACAGCAGGTGTCTATGCAAGTCCGTCTCCACTCTTTGTGTGTGTCTTCGCCTTGCTCCTGTCACGTCTGCTGCTGCTGCTGCTGCTGCTGCACTGCGTGTGCGTGCGCGTGTAATGCAAGTGATGTCAATTGGAAAAAGTAAACGGTTTCCATGAGAATCTCTTTTTGCTCTGAGGTTTTACTCAAAGTTTCCGTGCAGTTGAGTTCAAGAGTCGGGGAGAGTCTGTCCCACAGCGTGCATGACACTGGGATACGCTCGACAAAGAGGTGAAGTGGTTGTACAAAGTCACAGCCGCTCTATAAACACAACTTCCCCTGGTTACCACATGAGTAGATG
The DNA here is from genome assembly GCA_016785305.1 of Colistium nudipinnis. Classification (NCBI taxonomy): domain Eukaryota; kingdom Metazoa; phylum Chordata; class Actinopteri; order Pleuronectiformes; family Rhombosoleidae; genus Colistium; species Colistium nudipinnis. The sequence continues at coordinate 510,174 of JAFBJU010000174.1, forward strand.
GCTAATGCCTCTCTCCACTGCAGGCCTGGTGTTTATTGAGCTCTTCGTTTAAGTTCAAACTCCACTCCCTTTGCTTTAACATCTCCTGTGGCCGAAATGTTTTTTTTTGGTAGATTTTAAGATTGCCTTTTCCTGATGCCTTTCCTTNGGGGGGGGGGGGGGGGGGGGGGGGGGGGGGGGGGGGGGGGGGGGGTACATTGATAGTGATTTGCCCCGAGCCGTTTAAATGTGGCCTCAGCTGTTGCCCCAGAGTGATGGGCCCTCGGTGTTGAATGGCCTGCTGGCTGCTCATCAGGCGGTGGTTTCGGCACTCCTTAAGGCCACGCCTAGATACACACACACACACACACACAAACAAACACAAGCTTGACCATATACACATAGACACACAGACACAAATGCCTGTGGATTAAGGAGCAACTCATTTTCGGCCCCTGTGCAGCAGTCTGGGTCTTATTTTCTTTCTCTCAACCCAAACCCGATACTGGTCATTGTGCTCAGGAAACGGGGGTCATCGTCATGTGTAGCTGGGGGCGGTGAACAGATTGAAGGACTCTGGAAATGATTCACGAGTGAACAGTAGCCAGCGCTGCTATTTCCAACACTTCCTTCCTTTTGTTGGCGTGCCACCCATTTGTTCTGGGCTGTTCTAGGTCTGGCTGCAGGTCTGCCCCTCCATCATTCCGACGAAAATAGATGCTTTTCAGGAATTTCAAAAACAATTTTTCCGCTGACGTGCAGGTTTGATCTCTTAGTAAAGGTTTGGACAGTTATATGAAGTTGGCAGTTACATGTTGCAGCAAAGAATTAGTTGATTGCAGGATAAGACATTTACACTTTCTGATCATAGCTTTTTTTTTTTTTTGACCCTATTGAACTGCATCCATCTTTATGTCTGTAACTTTCTGTACCTGTATCGAAATGAGGTGATTCTGTCTATTGTTGGGTGGCTGATTGTTCAAAGGTCATCGAGGCCGAGTGGTGTGCCGAGCCGGAGCAGCTGGCCTTAAGTTGCACTGATGAAGGGTCGCTGCTAAAAAGATGAGAGTTGGCACCAGGTAGGGAAGTGGGCAAAAGCGCAAGATGGTTTTGCGCCTCTTGACCGTTCACCCACTTCCCGATGTCCGAACGAGACGGGACCAAGACCAGCGCGTTGGGCATCCCTGAAACCCCCACAGTACCAACTCTCGCCTTTCAAGCAAATCGGCAAACCGAGGGCACTGCCATCCCAGTAAATCATTCTGTCCTGATGCATGTCCCCCAAAATATCACTTTTAGGGGGTTGGCATGAATGAAGGATGCTCCATCTCACATTGTTCTATTGTAATGGAGTATTGAATGTCGATATTCAACCCTAATTAAATCATTTGCAGCCCCCCTGGGCAGTGTTAACATGTCACTTTGGGAAATTTGGGTTGTTGATGTGTTGACATTTGTTGTGCAGTTGTTGGTAGTAAAAATGGTTGCCACTTTTGTCAACACAAACTCTTTGGACCCACATTTGTCGTGCACATTTTGGGTTTGAACAACAGCTCCCTTGTGTGTCCAGCCTTGCTTTCTTTTTGGTTTACTGCACATTTTTTTATTTATTTTTTGACATAAGCCCGCCAAGCCACAAAGCGGGGCCCGGAAAATTGGATTACCACAGTTACAGCATTTTTCAAATTCTCCCTTCATAAGGGCGTTTGGGAGCAGAACAGAGACGCTATTACCTCGAGTCCACCGGCTCCCCGATAAGGCGGCCCAGCATGCTTTGCATTGCGCACGGCCGGCCCTTATTGACGGAGCCTATCCTATCTCATTGGTGCTTCCTCAAAGACCTGAACACAAGATGACACGGGATTCCCTGAACAGAGCGCTGATAAAAAAAAACAAAAAACGGATGAAGAGTACCAGCTGGCAGAGTGGCGCGGAAAATGTTACGAAAGGAGACGGTGGAGGCCTTTTTGTCTTCAATTGCTGCCTATGATCTTTCGCTGTCGCACTGGCTCGCTCCCCCCCTCCCTCCTTCCCTCCATCTCTTCTTTGAAACCCAAAGCACTGTGCTCATCCCTCGCATCCTTCTGCAAGGATTAATCAGTTTTCCATTCCTGGAGAGATTATTCAAATGCTGTTACATCAGCCGCAGCACTTCCCACTCCCACTCTCCTTCTCAGGCAGAAACACGACACTGACTGAAGAAAAAAAACTATTTCGTCTCCCCCCCCCCCCCCCCCCCCCCCCCCCCCCCCCCCCTCCCCCTCCCCCCACCGCGAGTCTCTGTGACCTTTGCACTCGGTGCCTCTTGTTTTATTATTGCTACTCTGTGTCCATATACACAGAGAGAGTAGTAATTGTTGTAATTATCCTCATTAGAGCCGGTGGGACTACAGGAGCTCCAGCCGGGTCCAGCTCCTGCTCTCCTCCCAGGGCCTTCACGTCTCGTGTCCTCCTCTACCCTCCTTTTTTTAGTTTGTGGAACTGCAACCGAACTGTTTCTGTGTACAACACAAACATGTTGCGAGACGCATGCTATTTCTGATCTGCCATGATCGTCGTGCAACCTTAGCCTTTGAATAACACAGGGTGCCAAACATAGATATACTTGTGTCATATTTGGATATTTGGCTGAGATGTGAAAAGATGTGAACACCTCACCTTTGGGTTTTTTTGCATAACGATAGCAGCTCAATTTCTCCCATTTCAAAATGCACAATGTCCATATTGAGCGGAGTTGTTTTACTGCTTCAGTGATGAATATGGAAGTGGTATTTTTTGCTCTGTTGCCATTTCTGCATGTAAGTATCATAAACACAGACCTTTCCGTCTTTAGGCCAAAGGGTCGCATTCATTTAAGATGTTTTAGTCCGCTTAAAAACACATTTTGAAGACAGGCTAATGAACCGTGAAAAAAATCCTCCTTATTTTCGAATGAGCCTCAACTAAAACCAACACTTAAGAGTAAAAGTGCTAATGCATATTTTTACAGCTGCCTGCTCCACCCTTCTTCATCTGCCCCATTCTCTCTCTCTCTCTCTCTCCCTCTCCCTCTCCCTCTCTCCTCCCGTCTGAATTCAGAGCTCCGTAATGGTCCTGGCCTCGCTCCCTCTGGTTCTCAGCCAAACAAGGGGCTAAACCCACCTCACATGACCCACACCCACCCAGCCAGACTTTCCCCCTCACTGCTCATTTTGTGCTCGAGGCCTCCATCCCTAGATACCACACACACACACACACACACACACACACAATAGTGTTGCTAACTTTTGTTGATCATGGCGTTTCACCCACTTTTTAATTACACGTCTGTTTTTACATGTTAATCCCTGGATGTCCATGTTGACACGTCCTCGGTGCACATTGCTGTACACAAAAAAAAAGTTGACCGTTTTCGCACATTTCACAAACTCCTAAAGGAGAAGGTCCAAGACTTGAGTCAGAAGACCTGTAACCCGTCGTTCAAATCGAGTACTCCTTGCTGTGTGTGTGTCTGTGTGTGTGTTTGTGTGCGTGTGCATTCTTGAAGTTAGAGAATTGTTGGTTCACCCTCCTGACAAGTGTGTATTTATTGGGGCGCGTGCTCCCCATCAGCCCCGTTTTTGGGGTAGAAGTTGACAACACAACTCGCGTCAGTCTCCGACTAATTGTTCCACATGTTGTACACTGACTCCTCTGGTGCATATGCTAACATTTCATGCGTTCTGTCCCACGCACATCAATATATGAGCTGCCTCCTTAATCCTCTCTCTCTCTCAGACTCGGCCGAGATAGTGGCGTGGGCTGCCTGCTGGCAGCGGCGTTAAGTGGTTTAAAAGGTGTGTTTAGTTCGGTGCTGTGAGATGAGTCAAAAATGATGGGACATTAACAGGCTCACGGCGGCCTGTGAGACAAAAAAACTACATTTTACACAATAATAGAATCCTACGTTTTGTTATTTCCCGGGGAAATTGAGATTTTTGAATTTCTTTTTTTGAATGAGTGAATCTCTGAATTTATTTCGTTTTCTTTGTCAAAACACAACTAGTTTTGAGAAACACTAAAAGAAACAAATTCCTCTCGTGTCAATCCCACGTTGTGATTTGTAAAGATGTGTTTACCAACCACACTGTTGATGCATGTTTAAAAGAAAGAAAAAAAAAACGTCTCTGGCCGGCGCCTACTGTCTGGTGCCAACATGTCGAGTGAATTTCAAAGTTTAATTATTAATTGCGAATGTGCGCACACACACACACGCGCGCGCTGCTATAGTTGTTGCAGGATCTGTTTACCTCCCTCTTCACTCTGCAGACTGGAAGCATGCAGCCTGTCGGTGGCACTGCAGTGAGCTCCGAACATGATATGACCTAAATAAACCAGTGTGTTCACAGAGTGAGTGAGGGATGAAGCAATATTATTACTTTTTCTCTCTCTCTCTCACTCAGTCGTCTTGTTTTCAGACACTTAATTCCACTGCAGGCTTCCACTTACATCTGTGTGCACAATAAAATGTTTTTTTTTTTTTTGACCTCCTGACACCTGAAAAAGCTTATCCGGCTCTTATAAGGTACTTGCACACAACATATATTGTATATTTTATTTTCTTCTCGGGTCATCCAACCTTGAGAATCGGTGTCTCCAGCTCTCTGAAATGTGATTCAGGGGTCATGGTTGTTGTGTTCTTTTCTATATAGAAGGCAGACATTAGCTTGCCAGCTTGGCCAAGTGACAAGCTGTTACTTAGAAGTAACTTACTTCATAAAATGTGCTTATTTCGTTAAATAGCCCAAACAGCAGGAGGTTCTTAGTTGTGTGTGTGAGGTGCAGAAATATGCCGCTGCACCCTGTGGATTCGGACCCCCGGAGAGATTTTTTTTTGGGGGGTCGTGGTCCACTCCAGGTATTCTCTCCCAATGGCAGAATGAAGTTTGATGTGTTTGTGTGTGTGTGTGTTTTTTCCAGACTCCATGGTTGATTGAGTCCTGCGGCAGATAAGACAGCCCCACCTCAAACACACTTTCTACCCCACTGCCATTAGCGGCTCACAGGACAGGTTGCATTATGCAAACGCACAGTTCACTGCACTGAGGGTGTGTGTGTGTGTGTGTGTGTGGTTAAGTAGGTGCATATATGTGTGCGTGTGTAACTGCTGTGAGTGCACGCTGCTGTGTTTCTGCTTGTTCTTGTGTGTGTGTGTGGGGGGGGGGGGGACAGTCGGTTCCTCGTGGATTACAGACCTTTAATCCCCACAGATCCTCATCAGCTCAGAACCAAGTGGGTAGGACTTGTGAGTCCAGGAGCGAGCTCGTTGCTCGTGTGTTTAGAGTCAGAGTTGCACGGCTGAGCGACTCTTGGTCTCCAGTTATGAGACGTGAGCTTTGCTCCCTGCGACGGATGCACATCTCAGATCTGGTTTGGATCAGCAACTTCTAATTGGGCCTTTTTTGCGTGTGCCTCCCAAAATCCCTTCAAAGTCTGAAGGACTTAATACAAGATCACATTTGAGAAGCATATGCTTTATTTTTTTCAAATGTGTTTTTAATATTTGGTGAAATCTTATTTTGCCATGGAGCTGTGTGCAGCTCATTCACTTATTTTTTTTTAAACACACATATGTTTCTCACAGAGACGTTGTTTAACTCTGACGTCTTGTGTCTGCTCCCTCAATCCAGAGGAATATTGGAAAATATTTCACTAAAGGACACCGAACATATGCCAAAATCCTGCCGTGGGAGAAGCAACGGGTGACCGGTGCACAGACGGAGATAAATTGCAAATTGCATTGATACATTTGCATGCGAAGATCAGCACGTGTCAAATGCCCCGTTCATGTGTGTGTTACTGTATATCCTGTGCACTTTGTGGGCGTTACAGAGTTTCATTGAGGATATTGAACCACTGGGGAACCTGGGGGAAAAAAAATGTCTGCAGTTATAATCTGGCTGGAATAATGTTTCCCTGCTGCGATCACCACTGAAGAATCTCTCAGTTCTCTCGACATCAGACTGTGACTCAGTGACTCCGGCTCCTTTGCTTCCACTTTGTGAGAGACGACAACATTCAGCGTAACACTGCTGCACTGTTGTTGTGCTGCACAACCGGCTTCTTATCCATCATCAAACACAGGACACATCCACTTCCGTATTCTGTGTTGACACACACGATTGTGCTCCGCGTCTCCTGGCACATGTAGCAGACACCTTCCTTTTCCTTTATATGTTTTACAGTTGTTTTTCAACCTTTTTATTGTTCCCACATTCTACCACCTGTTTAATTAAGTCTCTCTCTCTCTCTCTCTCTCTCTCTCCATTCGCAGGGAGCTCAGCGATGAATAAACTACGGCAGAGCTTCCGCCGGAAGAAGGACATCTATGTGCCGGAGTCGAGTCGGCCGCACCAGTGGCAGACGGACGAGGAGGCGGTGCGCAGCGGTAAATGCAGCTTTGCAGTCAAGGTGAACCTCCCCACTATTCCTCACACGTAAACACACCTGCATACACACGCCATCCACGAACGCGCACACACACACACACACACACAACGCTCGTACTTATGAGAAACGTTCGTGTCACCCAGCTCGCCAAGGACACTGCCTGTAATTAATCATAATAATTCAAAGAGTTTAAGTGCATTTTTTTTTTTCAAACCTGTGTGTGCGTGCGTGCGTGCGAACAGTTTGATTTCTGATTCCACAACCACGTGAATCATCAGCGAATCTACATTGCTGAATCGATCCCTTTGCACATGCTCCTCCTGCAGTGGATGAAGTGGAGAGTTTGCTGTATTGTGGCAACAAAACCTTCCACGGTTGCAAACAGAAGCAAAATGGTACGCTTCCTCTCATCACACGGGCCCCACCTCTACCCCGCTCAGGTTAAAGGGGAATTGAAAAGCCTCTGGCGAAATTTAGAAAGTTGTCCTTGGATCCTGTGGTCACAGGACGTGTGTTGCACATTTAGAAATGTGCGGGTCATGTTGTAGTTTATTGTTGCTTGTGTGTGTGTGTGGGGGGGGGGGCGGGGGGTTCATTCAACTGTAAAATGGGGAAAAAAAAGTTAGAAAGAGGACTTGAGATTTATTATAATAAGATAAGAACTTGGGAATCAAAGTGTGTGTGTGTGTGTGTGTGTGTGTGTTAGTGTGAGTCGCCATGTTGATGTTTTTAAATTTTTTCTTCACTTGGGGAATTTTATCATAAAATTGCATCTCCTGGGATTTGGATATTGCACCTGGCCTGATTCGATTTCAATAATATTTCACCTGATTGCTCAGCTCAAGTGTGCATGTGCGCATCAAAGTTGATTCATGGCCTCAAGGGTACCCTCGCTTCCATCTTCATCCAGTGTGTGAAATACCCGTCGTTCAAGATTTCCTCTAAGCTGTCTTGCAAATGTTCCCCTCCACACACACACACACACACACACACACACCTACATACCTCCACTCCCCTAAATGCGCCACATAAAACTGTCTCTTAACACTGAGCACAAATATAGATTTGTCTTGTAGCGGCTTCTCCGCTCTTCAATGATGTGAAGGCATCGCATTTAAGAGATTAAATGCTATAAATCCAAAACAGCAGAGTCAACAAGGCCCCGTAACTATAACCTGCAAATTAAATGATTATTAAATAATTCAAACTGATTCAAAGAGCTCTTTTTTAGACCGTTAAGAATAGACAGATTACTTCTGCAGTCACACACTTGAACAGGATTTTTTTTTTTTCCTCCTCTACACGGGCTTTCACCGTGCCAGTGCAACCTACCATGCTGCTCCTCCGTTCCCCCTCCCGCCTCCCCTGTCTCTTGGCTCCCGGTGCCTCCGAGGAGCCCAGTTGTGTGTATCTGTGGGGGTATGTGTGTGTGTGTGTGGGTTGAAATAGTTGCAGTGGAATTATCGACTGCCGCGCTACACAGTGGCAACCGGAGGAGTCGAGGGGTGGAGATTGGGGTGAAATTAGCCTTTTAATGCAGGGTCTGCGTTTCCGGCCTTTATATAGTGTGAATAATGACCTCCGTTGAGCTGAGCATGTCGGCCATTGATGGCACCTTGTATGTCGTGTTTATTCATGCGTGTATTTGTGCATGTGCACGTCGTTTTAGAGGAGAAGTTGCTTACGCCGGCAATTGTTCGCGATTGAAGGAGCTCGTCAAAGGCGTAAAAATGTAGCGTAGAGAATCACTAGACTAAGCAAACTGGCTCCAGCTACAGATTTACTGTCATCTATTACCCTGAATGTTAAAGCATTCCTTGAAGATAAAAACCTGAATATTCCCACAATGCAGTGTTTTTCAAACTATCTGACAGTCTCGCTTTCCCATGCTCCTTATCATTTTCCGCCCCAGGTGTTTACAGTCTGAGGATTTAGAGACACCCCACTGTTGCACTTACTGTAATTATTATGTTAACTCCCCCTGGCCCCTTTTTTTTTTTTTTTTTTTTTACACCAGAGAAATCCGCCCCCAGGGGGGACAGAAGAAATGTAAATAAAAGCAGCTCAACTAAACTCATTTCCGAAGCCACACCAGCGGTGCAGTTGCCCCCGCTGCACATTAATACAAATATCATGACAAATGAAACTCTAATCCGAGCCCACTGTGGGATTAGCGGAGAGTGGGGAGGCTCGGCCCACCAGAGCAGAGCTCTGAGCCAAATTGCCCTACACATGTCGGGAGATATTCATTTATTATGAGTTTATCTCGTTTGCTTTGGTTGAGTGCATCTGTTCAAATGTGGAATGCTGCAGCCTCCAGATTGTTGCTTCCAGGAGTAAGATGCCACACAATGAACCATCTGCTTTGACACCCTGCGGCCTTCACTCTTAATATCTCCACGCGTCTCCTGGCGTCCTCGCGTCCCACAGCTGCCTCCTCGCGTCAGTTGTCTTTAACACAGATGCCTTATTCCTGTGCATTTTTTTTTTTTTTTAAACATACATAAGTGCATCTACACGCGTGTTCTATTGGCGCCGGCAGCGTGACTCACAGCTACGGAGTCGCACTCTTAAAATAGCAGGGGCACAGGGTGGGGACGACAGGCGTGGGTCAGCGGCACTTGCTGTGTGTGGGTGTGTGTACACGTGAGTATAAGGAAAGGGTCAGGACTTCCTCTCATGCACAATGGTTTATGGGCCGCTACGGAGTGCGAGGCGGGTCGAGCTGGTTGTAATGTGGATGGAGCACAGTGAAGTTTATATCACTCAAGATATACAGTATATATCATATTAGGGTATGCTTTATATTTAGTTTATAATTTGCTAGATTGAATGACCTCAGTCATTAAATATGTCACATTTATGTCGATATAATGCATCCCCTCCTTTTCCATAAAAGTTAAAAGATGGAGAAAGGAGAAAAAGAAAAAAAAGGCTGAAACAACAGCAACACATTTGTAATAGATCTGCGCTGATTTAGAATAAATTCATTCAACTGCAACTATTTGGACCGGGAAATAAACAAATAAATTGTTGGAGACCACCTCCGAGATGTGAGGTTTGAGGATTATTATTCTTTGTCATGCATGATTGTAAAGTGAACATGATTGGGTGCTGTATTGCACTCTTGCCTAAACAGGACTTTTATTGAAATTAGGTTATTATAATAATAATAATACTCTTTTTTTTTTTCTTTTTTTTTTTAAGTCCTAACTTATAGTTTGCAGAACATCCTTCAGAACTCATGACCCTGATGAAGATCACATGGTTCTCATAATAAATCTGTTCTTTATGTGACAAGTATAAGTGGAGGCATTCTTTATTTGGGGGGAGGGTTGGAGGTGACCCTGAAATACCAGAGTGGTGAGAGTTGATGCATTGCCCTCAGAAAACACAATTCATTCTGGAAAGATCAAACACGAAGGCAGGATTTTTTTTTTCTCCCAGTGAGGTCACTTTCTTGGGACGACAGGTGTTACCTGGCCTGACTCAGGAAACCACGTCAGGTTTCAAAGTCCACGGCAACACGTAGGAGCTGGTTACATGTCAGCTCTGCGGAGACTTTTTATTTTTGTTTTTGTTTTCCGCATTTAATGCAGTCACTCACTTGCTTTTGCATCTTCCCAGTTGTCCATTTATGTTTCACAGCAACCGTTTAGTATTTTTAGTTCTGACATTTGTTCACGTACAGATCAACGAGGGAACAATTGAACCGCGATTGACCTCAAAATGGTAATTAATTAGGTTTATAAATAATAAATGCTGGTGTACCATGGGGAACATATTGAAATACTCTGTCTGTTTCCAGAGTTTATTATTATAGCCTCACTCAAACCTGAGTAGAGACATCCGCAGGATTTTTTATTTTTTATTCATTTTCTCCACATCACTTACTCTGTTTTTCTGTTTCACTCTCTCTCTCTACCTCTACCCTGCAGTACCTGGGCCACGTGGAGGTGGAGGAGTCCAGGGGGATGCACATATGCGAGGATGCAGTGAAGCGGCTGAAGACGGTAGGTTTCACAGTACTTCCAGGAACGAGTCTGAGAAACACCACACCCCCCCTCTTCTTTTTTTATTCTTCTTCTTCTTTTTTTATTCTCCCTTTTATCTTCTCCTCCGTGTGTTTCCCTCTCTGTGATACCAGAAGCCCCCTGGCTTTATCTAACATCTGTTTCGTGGCAGCCCACCTCCTGCTGTCAGTGTGCACCGTTACATCACTGTTCATTCCTGCCCAGTTCCTCTGTGCATACGTTAGACGTTAGAGTGTGGCTGATTACAGCCATTTGTCAGCGTGGACGGGGGGGGGGGGTCTCCGGGGGGGGGGGGGGGGGGGTCTCCGCCCAGCACATGACCTTCAGGTAACCTCCAGGGGATGCGGGGGTCTGCTCTGAACGTCCCTTCCTCTCCTGTGCAGAGCAGACATAGGCCGGCATGTACTTCCTGCTCCTGCGCAAATAGCAAATTCCAATTTCAGCAGGGGAGGGGGAAGTGTGGAGCATGGAGCTTTTCCGTTTTCCGTGGCCGCTTGCCAAGGCCCCACCCAGGATATAAAGTCCCGTGGGTGGATGAGTGTGAAGTCCAGGGCAAACCTGGAGTGACCTGAGCTCCGTTTCTGGGGTCTGATCAGAGCCTGTGGAAGGAGGATTAGCCCCGTCATGTCTCAGAGTGACTGAACTCCGTCTGTGAGTCGTCTGTGATTACTGAATTGCTTTCACTTTCAATTGAAAGTGTTTCAGAGTAAATGAGAAACTCGGCTCGTTATCGGTGCCTCCACTTCTTGACTCGTAGAGTTCAGAGCGCCTATTTGTTTGGCACGTTCCCGCTCCACCAGCTGTTGTTGAGCCGTTTGTCGGTTTGATTATACCCAAGAACAGGTTTGAGAGTCATTTCATATTTTATGGGAACGACTTAATGTTCAATAAAAAAAACACACCAACATAATAAATGGAAAAAAAAAAAAGTTGTGCCATGCAAATGTGAGAACATTCCACACAGCGTTCTCATAAAGCACTTCTCACAAACGTGCGCACACTTGTCGACACCTGCAGCAGCGTGTGTGTGTGTGTGTGTGTGTGTGTGTGTGTGTGGGAATGAACACACAGAGATTCATAATGTCACACAGTGACACAACGCTCATTTATGTCGCACAGTTGTGCATCATACACAGGCAGATCATTTGTTCACACAGCAAGACATACTGAATACACACGTACGCGCTCATATAGCGACTACACGCACGCACACACAGCAGCGAACACACACTGGTGCCTGTGGAGGTCACATAATGCGCACACGGAGCCCCAGGCTGCGAGATCTTATTGAGTTACAGTCATTTCAACAGGGCGCACACAATATGGAGCCAGTCTCCGAAGGGGAGGCGGGTCCTCCTGTGGGCGGCGACCACCTGACCCTCATCCAACCTGATGACTCCTCTTCCTCTTGATAAGCAGTTTGGCAAATGAACGCACACCCTCCTTCAGGGAGTCGTGCTGGTGTCTTTTTTTTTTTTCTAACGACATATTTTTGGCAAAGTGGCCTTCCTCCAGTGGAATCCTGGCACTGGCGGAGCGGTTCACCTGTGGGCCCGAGGGGCTCGTCTTACAGGAAATGTCAGAGCACCATCACCGCTGGTTGGGCAAGTGCTCGCAGTGTCATGGTGTGCATTCATTCCCATGAAAGGCCTGGCTTCATTTGGTCTCTCTCATTAGGTAGGCAGCCTTATTCCCATATGCCTTTTTATATTTTTGAGATGCCATTGCACTCGGAAATGAAATAACCGTTTTACAAGTACTCAATCTTCATGTAACAATAAATAATTCAGGAACATTAATGTTCACTAACGTCCGGCGCTGAGAGCAGTAGAGCAACTGAAGAGTTTGGGCTGCTCCGCCAATATCCATTTTCTCAAATTCTTATTTGAATTTAAATAATTTTACAGACGAGAGGAGGGTTATAAGTTTGTATCCTGTCTCCACTGACCTGCAGTGATTTGGACCAGCATCTCTGTAAATTGTACAGTCTTTTATTATTATTATTATTGGAGGAAATTGGCAGGAAGTCACTCATGCCTAAATCTGTATGATGACCCCTGATGCCTGGGAGAAACTTGGCCTCCTCTAAACAGATGTACAATTAGCCAGGCCCTGATGGATCCCAGCTCGTTCCTCCCTGGCTCTTTGGATCCCGCCAACTGGGTGAAGCAGACGGTTGCCTGGCAACAGAGGCAGTCTGCATTTCCAGGAAGTGATCACAAAATTTGTCAAGGGACCAGGCCCACACCTGTAGACACTTAGCGTCTCATGTTGGCCACGGAGAGGATGCTGTTTATTGGAAAATCAGCTGACTTCCAGCAGACGGCGTCATCGAATATTATGGTCTGTTGACGAGAGAGCGAAGTCCCAATTCATATGGAAGTAAATGTGTTGAGGTTTGTGGGTGTGGGGGTGTATCCTGAGCTGGAGGATGCATGTTGGTGGTGGTCTGGTCTGTCAGTCAGTGTATGTGCGCGTTTGTGTATTTGTGTGTGCGACAGTTGCAGCTCTGAGCCTACTCCATCGTTTTTCCCAGCAGCCTTTGGGTCAGTAATGAGAATTTTCTCGCAGCTCAGTGACCTGTGACTCAGCGGGGAGGATGGAGTAGGCGGGTGGAGGAGTAGGAGGCCTGCATTGCGGCACCGTCAACCTCCACGCTGCCCTTTTTGTTTTCACGATGATGTCACTTCCTGCTCTTGCTGTTGGGCCCAGTGTTGGAGGTGTATTGTGTCTGTGTGTGTGTGTGTGTTGTGGCTGTTGCTCAGGAGCTCAGAGACACCAGGGCTGTTTCTTCGACGTAGACTGGGTGAGGCGGAAAAAAAACTCTGATATGCTGAGATGCTGAAAGAATTTCAATTGTATTTGAACATCAACACCCAGTGGCCTCAGGCTACATCACTGACAGGTCCATTACATGGTGTGTGTGTGTGTGTGCGAGCGTGTAAGCCGGCGAGTGTGTAACAACAACTCCGATGGATTTTTTTCCAATTTTTGGAAACTACGAAAATAATTATGGGGCGGTGATTACTGGGAATGTTCATTTCTGAGATGGTTTAGGGTTATTTGACAACGCGTCACGGTGTACACTCAGTGTAGAGATACATGTTGCCCGTCTTGTAAGGTGTGACCTATTGCAAAAACTGGGGCTGTCACAAATGTTTCCCAACATGTGTGATTGCACATCCTGCTGGTAGGGATACTGTTGTTTTTATTTGGGTTGGCGGTGTCCGTGTAAGCCGACCAAAAGCTGTGTGTGGTACGGTTGTCTATCAAAAAGAGCTCACGTACAGTCCACCCAACGTTGACGTTTTTATCTCCACGGGAGAAAAAGCGGGTTGACTACAAAGTAAGTTTCCAGCTCCTGTTTTTTTCTTTTTTCGTTTCACCTTGAACTTACAAACCTCGACTTTCCTTTTCTGCCCAGAAACCTTTTTCCCCCTTCTGTAGTCTCATCACGCGTTGAAAACCTGAATATATTGTCTTTTTATTTTTATTTTTTTATTATTTTTTTGTCTTTTAAGCAGGTTTAAATTGCAGAGAAATGCCTCCAAATCCCCCCCCCACCCCTTCACCTCCCATTCTAATTAACACAACCCTATAGATTCACCCCCCCCCCCCCCTCCTCTAACCACTGAGCTAACTAACACTAGCGGTGCCATCATCTGCATGTCTGTGTGGTTTCTCAAAAGCGCACACACAATCGCACACACCAGCAAACGCTTAGCTCATGCCCAATGAATCTCCAGTGCTGGTTAACGCGTTAAATCATGCATTAACGCGGTGCTCCGAGCGCTGTCTCCACCGCGGCCGCGTAACAGGAGCAGGGTGGCACTCCTTTCCACAGCTTCCCGGGGAGGAGAGGAGCTCTCGGGGAGGATTAGGACCAGGCTGAGTCTGGTTGCGGTGTCTTTTTGTGCGGTCACGGCCGGCCTGAACTTGACCTCCGACCCCTGGGCTGAGCGGTGAACGGTCACCGGCTGGACTCGGAGGTCAACCTGGCCGCCGCTGGGAATCTGTTTCTGTCTGCTGGTCAACGGCCATGGAAGAGGAGAAAGAATAAAACACACAAACGCGCACAGAGACACACCTGACTCCACACACTCTTCTGTCCAGGCCGGTGTGTCACTGCTGTAGTGTTGAAGGTTTTGTGTTTTTTTTTTGTTTTTTTTATCACTCACCGAAGAAAATTGTCATTTCCTGCTATCAGGTGTACATCTCCTGGGTCCCCGTCTTCCTGTGTGGTAGTACTAACTGTGATCATCATAAACACAATAACAACCACAGAATCACCCCCCATTAAAACATCAATCTGGATGGAGTCACGCGGCGCTCCCTGATGCGTCTCCTCGCTGACTCTCTCTCTCTCTCTCTCTCACACTCACACTCACTCACTCACTCACTCACTCACTCACTCACTCACTCACTCACTCACTCACTCACTCACTCACTCACTCACTCACTCACTCACTCACTCACTCATAACCCAGATTCACCTTCACCAACAGAAGAAAAAGAAATCCCAAATCAAATCCCCTCCTGCAGGCTCCAGACAATTTTTAGACTTCCTAGGTAACATTTTCATGCCTTGTTCCTCCCCCCGTCTCCTCCATCCCTCTCACCCTCCCTCCAGGACAGGAAATTCTTCAAAGGATTCTTTGCAAAAGTAAGTTATTGCTTTGTGTGCCTGAGTGTGCTCCTCTTTTATGATTAGCGTTACTATTATTGCTATTATTATTTTTAATCCTCTCACGTAACACCTCACCCTTTGATCGTGCGTGGCGGCTGGAAGAGAAACGCACACAGACACTTGTCTGGAGACACACACAATGATGCATGTGTCTGTGAGCAGGTGGGATGGTTTAGGCTGGGGTGGGGCACCTTTCCTGTGTGTGTGTGTGTGTGTGTGTGTGTGTGTGTGGATTTTTTTTTTCTAATAACAGGCGTGCCTTCTCTCCCCTTCAGCTTCATCTTTCATGAACCCAGAATGGAACAATGAATGAGCGTTTCCTTTTTTTTCTGTGTGCACACACAGATATTTCATTGTCGTGGCACCAGTGCACCACCACCACCACCACCACCACCTCATAGCAAACCCTCTCTTTCTTTCATTAAATCCTGGGTACCAGTGAATGACACAGCACTCGGGAAGAAAAAAAACGCCTAATTTGTGTCTTCTCTTTGGTCCTTTACCTGGTGTATTCTCTTTATTCACAGGTGTGTCGTGTGTGTGATTGTGAGTTAGCGCGAGTGTGTGTTGAATAGGTACCAGGGTACAACGGGTAGTAAATCTTGGAAGTGTTTATTCGTTTCTCAACTGGCTCTTGTTCCTTTTTTGCGTGTGTGTGTGCAGGCTGGGAAGAAGCCGGTGCGCGCCGTGTTGTGGGTGTCGGCAGATGGTCTTCGCGTCGTAGACGACAAAACAAAGGTAACGATTCCCTTCGTGATCAAAAGGAACAGGAAGCACATGTGGCTTTGGCAGCCTTAAAGCTGCGCCACTTATTAACAGTCGTGAGGCTTGGCTGCATCTGCTCCCGTGACCTCCAAAAGGTCCGCTCTGGAAATATGTGCTCACTGTCCCTGCAGTGGAAGGTGTGAGAGCAGGTTCAAGGGGGTGAGCGGCACCTCCTGGACAGCACGGGTACTGCAGCCAACCTGTTCTATTAGCAATATTGTATTATATTACATTTGGCTGACGCTTTTGTCCAAAGTGCATTACAGAAAGAAAAAAGAATTGGCCCACAAAAGCTATATATATGAAATATGGGCATAGTTGTAATTATGACAACTGTAGATTATAATTTTGTTTTAATTAATCGAAAAGAGCATTTGTCAGAAATATTGAATAGATTTTTTTTATAATTTTTTTTAATGTTTAGGATCTTGTATTTGGCCTGGTGACCTGGTCTGTTCATTATTATTATTTTTTTTTTTCTTGACTTTTTTTTACCTGAGAGCAGACTGTATTTGAAGCTGAAAGCATTACACTTTAATTCGAGCACCCTTGTAACCGAGGCCTCGTCTCTGAAGTACTGTTCACTGTACAGTCATTCATCCCACATGTTGAACTAACTCGTGTGTGTGTGTGTGTGTGTGTGTGACCCGAGTGTTTTAGCTTATGAGAATGTGATGATTGTTATTATTCTTTTTTTTTTTTTGCAGGACCTGATTTTAGACCAGACAATAGAGAAAGTGTCGTTCTGCGCTCCAGACCGGAACTTTGAGAGAGCGTTCTCTTACATCTGCAGGGACGGAACCACGCGACGCTGGATCTGCCACTGCTTCATGGCCATCAAAGACTCGGTGAGGAATCCTTCTGAAGCTTCGGATTTTTGGAAAAGTGATTATTAGTAGATTAGTAGAGTAGTAGTAGATTTAAAAAAAAATGTCTGTATGATGGTGATGATTTGGTGGTGATACATTTATTTATTATTTTTTTGTCTCCTCAGGGAGAGCGCCTCAGTCACGCCGTGGGTTGCGCCTTCGCCGCCTGTCTGGAGCGGAAACAGAAACGGGAGAAGGAGTGCGGCGTCACGGCAACCTTCGACGCCAACAGAACCACGTTCACCCGCGAGGGCTCGTTTCGTGTTACTACGGCAACAGAGGCGGCGGAGCGGGAGGAGGTCATGAGGCAGATACAGGATGCTAAAAAAGGTCGGTGCGGGCTGTGTTATTCTGGGACCTGGAAAAATTGGTCAGCTGGTGGTTTAACTTTATGTCTTTTTATACATACTCCCACTTCTGGCTCATGCTATATTTGACTAGTGCCTGATGGAAACAGAAAATAGACGTCTGACCCTACTAATTAAATTTTTATTATTATTTTTACAAGACCAAAGTTTATATTCACTATATGTTGCATATGGCCATATGGGTTTATTTATAATTGATTGTATTTTTTGTCGTGCGCCTCTCTTCACAGCAGAGACGGACGTGATGGTCGTCGGGAACTCGGCCACCAGCGCGACGAACTCCTCGGCCCAGCAGACGGGCGGCTCGCCCTCCCCCTCGTCCTCGCCGCCGCTCTCCGCGGCCGCCCTGGGTGCCCAGGCCATCCCGCGCAGGCACGCGCCGGCCGAGGCTCTGGCCCGGCAGGGCTCCTTCCGGGGCTTCCCGGCCCTCAGTCAGAAGACGTCTCCCTTCAAGCGACAGATGTCGCTGCGCATGAACGAGCTGCCGTCCACCATGCAGCGCAAGACCGACTTCCCCATGAAAAACACAGGTCAGTCTGGGATTTCCCCACCGGTTCACTTCGAGAAACGCGGCAGAATAAAAGGCCTCGTATTCAGCGTTGGTCCTCTCCTCTCCCGTGTCCTCCTGCAGTACCGGAGGTGGACGGTGAGAACGACAGCATCAGTTCTCTGTGTACTCAGATCACCTCAGCGTTCAGCGGACCCCCGGAAGACCCCTTCTCCTCAGCTCCCATGCCCAAGCCGGCCTCGTCCCCGCAGTCTCCTGTAGCACCAGGTAAAACCTCCTCCTCCTCCTCCTCCTCCTGTAGCCTCCAAATATCTCGCACGGGTCACTGAGCGTTTACATGTGGATCAAAGATATCTATCATTTCGCTGGTTTGTGAGGAGCTCTGGTTGTAACTGTGTTGCATAGCCAAGTTTAAATTTTGCCCTATTTTTGGCGAAAGACATCAGGAAACACGCGCTAATTCTTTGGTGGCTCACCGTAGAAAATAGTTTCTGGGCAACAGGCCCAGTCATTTCCCACAATTAAATTTTTATGGGCAAATGGAAAATCGAGCAATAGAAAAAAACACGTTTAAATGATATCGCTTGTAATTTGTTAGTTGACGTGCGTCCGCTCTCATTTTGTCCCAATCATTTCTAAACCATTTATTTAATATTTGCATGAATAACACTACCTAATCACACAGAGACGTTGCGCATGTCTAACACACTCACACACACACACACAAGCCTGCTCTGTACTAGCATGTGTCTTTTATAATCCGCTGTAGTGAACGGCTCGCCTCCCGCCTTCTCTGTCACTGCTGCTGTTGTTAACCCCGCCGTCATGGCCCCCGCTCTGCCTGCACGAGAAACTAACCCCTGGGCCAAGACCCCCGGGGGGGGCCCGGGCCCCCCGCAGCCAGGTGAGGCAGCACCTGGGGAGGGGGTTACATGAGGAGAGGATATTACGATGGGCTTTAGTGGGTCCTTTTTTTTATTTTTTTATTTTTTTTATGAAGATGGTCTCTCTAATTATCATAAACCGTGTGTTAATGGAACTGATTGTCTTCCTGTTATTGACATTGGCACTTTAACTGGAGCTGCTGCAGGTTCTGAACAAGGGGTTTGTTAATCATTGCAATTTGAACTTTCTTATCAACCTGCTCAGCAGCCTCAGTGTCATTGACATAAAGCTCACTGAGGCAATTTGACGACTTTAAACCCCCTCAGCACCAGAAACAAAAATATGATCGTCGTATTTTGAGTGTCAGTGTTACGTGAACATCCACATCTCTTATGTCCATCACATTAATCGGCTTCTGCCCCTCGTTATCCCAGGTTTATTCGATTTTTTTCATTTCTTTACAATCAAAAAGTAAACCCTGGATTGTTTTCTCGTACCACTTTGACAATATGTGCAGAGTGTGACACGCTTTTCTCCCTCTTTGTAAACGTACTTATTTTTATTCTTTTCCTGGTACAACAGGAAGCGACTGGTCGTCCACTCCGGTGATAGTGGTCCCGCCCCCGTCCTCCCCGGCCTTACCCTCCCACAGACGCACGCCATCAGAAGCCGACCGGTGGTTGGACGAAGTCACCAAGTCGGTGCGTGGACCTCAGCAGAATCCCATCCTGGCCTCGGCCTCTCCTCCTCTTCCTCCTCCCACCCAGCACTTCTCTCCGATCGTCCAGATGCCCGTGGCGTCCGTTCCCTTCCTGACCCCTCAGCCCCCCATCGTGCCCGTCCTGCCCCCTCGCCAGCTGGGCTTCCACGCTCAAGCTCCGCCCACCTTCCCCATGTCCAACGGGCTGCCGTTCCCGCAGCCCAGCGTGCCCGTGGTGGGCATCACTCCGTCACAGATGGTGGCCAACGTTTTCGGCTCGGCCACGCACACGCAGGCCTACACCGCCCCCGTCTCCACGGCGACCCACGAGGCCGTCGGCTGCGTCAGCCCCTTCATCAAACCGCCGCCACCTGTCGCCGTCAACCCCGTTCACCTCCAGTCGTCCAACGGCAGTGCGACTTTTAACGGCGCCAACAACTGGGCGTCTCCAGCCCAGCTGGCTCCTCCCTCCCCGGCCACGCAGCCGGCCCCTCCGCCGCAGCAGGACGCCTTCGAGGCGCAGTGGGCGGCGTTGGAGGGTCGCTCACGCCAGCGCACCACGCCCTCCCCGACCAACCCCTTCTCCACCGAGCTGCACAAGACCTTTGAGATTCAGCTCTGAAGACGCGTGTGCGTGAGAGGAGGAAGTAACCGGGACAACGAGGAGCGAGCTCAGAGGGGCGACTCCCCCCACGCCACCACCTCTCTCTTCATCTGGCTTTTCAGTGGACGAGCTCGGCGCGGCAGACGATGGAGAGCAGTGAATGGACAGGGAGCAGGAATCCAAAAAAAAAAAAAAAAAAAAAATAAAACAGGGTGCTGCTCCCCAGGCATTTAAAAAAACTAAAACAGGGTGCTGCTCCCCAGGCATTTCATTGGCATTGTCTGTGTTGTTTTTGTTTGTGCCGCGGAAGTTGGAGTGTGTGTTTGTGCGTGTGTGTGTGTGTGTGCGTGTGTGTGCGTGTGCGTGTGTGTGTGGGTGTGTGTGCCTGCCCAGGCCATACACCGCCCCCCCCTGCCTTTCTCTGCCTGGTGGAGCGCCCCCCCCCCCGGCAGAGGAACCGCAGCACTGAGAGAACTCGGCTTTCCGTACCTGACGTTCTCCTCAATGACTTTCCAATCCGAAGGAAGAATGGAGCGAGACAATGCCAAAATCTTTATTTTTATGCATTAAGTATATTTTAAATAGCTTTGGAATCTAACAGAAGAGTTGTAAGTAATCTTGCCAAAGGCACAGGCTAGCTACAATGAGACGAGTCTATGTTCGTGTATACGAGAAAATGACCCTATATATTATACATAAATATATATATATATATATATAAAGAATCTATACTGTACACACACAGCTCACAGCAGTGCTAATTTCTAATGTGATGTAAAGAGATTATGTGAAGGGACAGCTGCTTTACTGTTGTGTTTTACTGTTTTATTATTATTTTTAGTTTTTTTTTGGAAGAGAAATCTCTTTATTGCCGTCTACTGCATCCTGTGATTGGATGTGAAGCATCTCACTGTATATATGGTTTCATTGCAGCAACAATCAATGTGGACCTAGCAGCGGTGGTGGTGCCCGACTGGTTGCCTCTCTGTTTTTAATAGTGTAGTACACATCAGTACTTAACATTTTACTTCCTCTGGCTTCATTGTCTTCTTTTTCTCTCTTTTTCTTTTGGTGTGTTAACAACTTTTTTTTATTTAACACAGTAGGACAAGTCCTCTCCTCTTTTCTTCACTTATTTTATTTTTATTTTTGTTCTTCTTTTTTAAGTAGATTTCTAAATTTTAATTTTGCACAAGCACTAAAGTAGATGATTTGACTTCACAGGTGACCTTGATCAACATGGTTTAGTCAGTCGTGGCCTGAAAAACAATTATAATTTTTTTAAATCAAACCTGTGAATATGATCTATTCTCTGATCTATTTTTCCATTTTGTAATTATTTCATTACTTTATTCCACAGAAATTCTGAAGCTAAAATATTGAATAAATTGATGGTGGTAGAGGAAAGAGTGGTCTGTGTTTCTGAACCAATATGTACTTAGTGTTGAGTAACACAATTTCATTCTGCAAAGAAAATATTTAAAAGCATTTCATAGACGGAATATATTGTAATTTTTTTGGTAGGCCTTTTACTAATTTAAAATATTAAACTTGTAAGGGACAAGTATATAATTATCAGATTTTCTCTTTACATAACATAATTAACAACTTAAATTTACATATAAGATGTAGGCTATATTAGAATATTTTATAATAAATTATTAACTGCGTGCCGTGGGTCCGTCCGTCCACCAGGGGGCGCTGACCGCAGAGCTGCGTCCCGCTGCAGCCGCGTCAATATAAATACAAGCAGGAAGTGCTGGGTCAGCTCAGCTAACATTAGAGAACATGTGTTAAGTTGCCCCTGTCTTGGTCCATAACGTGAAGGTAAGACTCGCAACACCAAAATCTCCTTTGTGTAGTTGTGTGGCTTCGTGTTCGGTTCGGTGCGAGGTCCCCCCGGTTCCCAAGGAGCCGCAGAAGGAGCCAGTTGGCATGTTAGCTGTGGCTGAGTTAACCAGGCTAACTGTTGTTAAACTTTACCTTAACAGTATATGATGACAATTGAGGATGAAGTGTGTCACCAAACAAACGCATGTCAATGAAAAGGGGGATTTTTTAAAATCCAAACCCGGTTTAGCTCCTGTCTGTAGAACCGGTGAATGCTAACAGAAGTTGTAGTCTAGCTTAGCTAGCTGCTAAGTGATAGCTCAACTTTAATCATCGCTAGGCAACACACAAGTGTTTATGTGTTCGTGTTTTTGCACCTGAGTTCATAGCACACGCAGTGTGGTTACACACCCACTCAGAGTTGTGTTGACAACGTCGCTTCTGTCTGTAGCCTCATAGAGACTCATGTTAGCCAGCTAGCTTCTTGCTAACATGACCCGTGACCCCAAGTTAGTGACGTCAGCCTTATGCTTTTTGATTACTGAAGCTGCCAGAATGTGTGAATTATACTTTATATAACGTATACTGTGTGACTTTATATACTGCGTACTTTCTTACTAATACTTCATATTCTGTATATTTTGTGAATTATACTTTATAGACTGTGTACTTTGACTTCTACCTTATAAACTGAGTTCTGTGTGAATCTGGAGTCACACCGTTTTGAGAGATGATAGATGGTTATTAGTTCAACAACTCTTCAATTCAAATAAAGCCAGAAGTGTAATATTTCCACTGTAAATAAAAACAATATATATATCTTTTTCAAACTAACACAGTTGTGTTCCTCACGGATGCAGAACCTGTCCAGGTCCCAGGCGCAGGTTTAAATGGGATCTCAGTGACACAGGAGAAAGGTAAAGTATCTCTTGCATGTCAACACACATTTTGAAATGCACTGATTTGTCCACTTAAAAACAAAAATCTTTTTCCAACCTTTTTTGATGAAATTGTTTTTATAGAATCACTACAAGTCACCATGCCTCATCGAGGTGCTGTCACAGCCGTCATAACGACACTACTTGGGGCCACGTTGGGAGGGCTGCTCGTGTGGCGAGTTTACCGAACCAAGCGGAAGAGGCTGCCTTCCATCCAGAAGGCGGCGGATCCCGTGGAGAAGAAGAAGAAGCCACAGCAGCTCGCGGCCGCCGCGTGCGAAACAATCGGCCCGCTGCAAAACCTCGCCGAGAAGGAAGCGAAGGTTTCGGAGTGTCGGACCACGCCACCCACCGCTCCACGTGTTCACATCCCGTCCTCCGAGCAGCTGCTGGGCGTCGACCCAGTGATGGTGAGCTCCGAGGAGGAGTGGCTGCAGCTGTGGCCCAGGCTGCAAGAGGAGCTGTCGGTGTTCCCCGTGCTGGGGCTCGACTGTGAATGGGTAAACAGCGATTGTGTAAGAAATACCTTTTGCATGTTTTAACAATATGAGGAGGAGGAAAAAAATCCACCTGGAACTATTCTGCATTTTTACCCTTTGTGTTTTTAAGGCTCCTCGGTCGTTCTTTTTGGCTGGTTATTGCGTAACTGGCCGCAGATTAGATTCAGGTGGAGTTTTCCTGTGAGTCCCCCGCTGTTGTGTGACGGCATTGTTGTGCGTTTGTGTTTCAGGTCTCGGTGAAGGGACATACGTCCGCCGTCTCTCTGCTCCAGATGGCCTCCTACTCGGGCCTGTGTGTCCTGGTGAGGCTGCTGCCGTTTCGTAGCGGTCAGCAGACCTTCCCGCTGAGCTTAATGGAGGTCCTGCGAGACCACCGCATTTTGAAGGTAGGCGTCGGTTGCTATGACGATGGCAAGCGCCTGACGCGTGACTATGGTCTGTCGCTGGCGTGCACTGTAGACCTGCGCTACCTTGCCTTAAGACAAAGGTACGGTTTGACGTGGGTTTAAAAGCCCATTTTTTGGTTATTATAATTCTTGGTCTTTTTTCTTATGGTGCGTCACATTGTGAGAAGTGATTTGTTTAAATTGAAAGTGGTGTTTTGTAATTATTAAAAAAAAAAAAAAAATGTAGGCAAGCAGCGGTGAGTAACGGACTCAGTCTGAAGTCTCTGGCTGCAGATCTGTTGAACGTTTCTCTGGATAAGTCTCTGGGGCTGCGCTGCAGCGACTGGGAGGCAGATCAACTCACGCTGGAGCAGGTCGGGATCCTTTTTGCATTTTTCTTTTAACATTGACTGGTTTTTTCACTTGTGATTAATGACAGACCGTTGAATTAGTCCACCAAATGTGAGGAGGTACTCTGGGAGGCCGTTTGTTAATTTTTTATGAAGAATATAAAATGACTCCCAGTTGATGGATGTCCACAGATGAGCGCAGAATTACTTTGCCTCATCCTCCCTAATATTTCTGTTTCCTGTCTGCTCCAGATGACTTACGCCGCCAGAGACGCCCAAGTCTCCATCGCCCTCTTCCTGCATCTCCTCGACCTCCGCTCCGAAGCCGGACCCGTCTCATCCGGCGGGCCTTCCTACTCGGAGTTGGCGTCCCGCTGCCAGGGCCTGGTGGACGTGCCCTTCAATGGCCGAGGAGAAGCGGACGAGCGGGCCGCGGATAGAGAGAAGAAACGCAAGAAGCGCAAACCAGCCTCCTACGAAAGCCCCGAGTCTGGAGATCAGCAAGTCCCAGACCCCCGGAAGAATAACAAGAGGAAACCGCTGGGCGTGGGCTATTCTGCCAGGTAGGAGGAAACCACACCCAAAAACCCCCAAAATATATTCTCCTGGTTTTATTTTTCATATATAGAAGCCTTGCATTAAAGCCTCCTCGCTGCTCCTCTGACAGGAAGTCTCCTCTCTATGATAACTGCTTCCTCCACGCTCCCGATGGTCAGCCGCTGTGCACCTGCGACAAGAAGAAAGCCAAGTGGTACATCGATAAAGAATTGGCCGGTACGTTCGAGCTAAGCGTGTTTGGACAGCTGCCCGGCCCACTTGATTGGTTTCCCTGTTAATCCAGGAAAAATTGTACCTGTGTTTCCGTCGCAGTTCTTCAGAGTGAAGATCCGTTTGTGGTGCAGTTGCTGTTTGAGCCGTCGGGACGTCCCGACTCCAAGAAGGATTATTACCTAACTGCCAAAGAGAATATCTGCGTGGTCTGCGGCGTAGCCGAATCCTACATCAGGTTAGACTGGATTTTTCTTCATTTTTCTGTAATTATTGTCTTTATTTTTTTTCCAATACATTTCATTTCTTAGTTCTATATAGCACGTGGAGTCTAGAACTCAAAGATGTTACATTTTATTGGTACAAAGCCAAGAATTCAAAAATGCTCACACTGAACGTAACACTTGAGCCTTTGATGAACTGAAATCAGGAAAAAAAGACCTGAATGATGAATTAATTGTATAAAAAAAAATATTTTTACCTTTGTATTGCTGCTCTGTTGATATATTAAAAAAAATATATATATATTTACCTGTTTTAAAATATTTCTTTTCCTAATCTCATTTTTAATTGAATTACTTTGCGGATGTGTGTGGAATTTTTTTTTTCATATATTTTTTGACTCTGGTCACACAGGAAAAACGTCGTGCCTCACGAGTACAGGCGGCACTTTCCCACCGAGATGAAGGACCACAACTCCCACGACATCCTGCTGCTGTGCACCAAATGCCACGCCGCCTCCAACGTGCACGACGGCTTCCTGAAGCAGCAGCTGGCCAGCGAGTTTGCCGCCCCGCAGGGCTGCGAAGAGGGCGTGCGCCTGCAGGAGGACCCGGACCGGCGCCGCGTGCGCTCGGCCGCCCGCGCTCTGCTCTCGGCCGGGGACGCCATGCCCGAGCAGAGACGGCACGAGCTGCGGGATCTGATCCGGAGCTTCCTCGTCGTGGACGAGACGCAGGAGCTGAGCGAGGCGATGCTGCAGAGCGCC
Organism: Colistium nudipinnis; assembly: GCA_016785305.1. Classification (NCBI taxonomy): domain Eukaryota; kingdom Metazoa; phylum Chordata; class Actinopteri; order Pleuronectiformes; family Rhombosoleidae; genus Colistium; species Colistium nudipinnis. The sequence goes on from JAFBJU010000174.1 coordinate 535,741, forward strand.
GCCGGCCTGGAGACCAGGTGAGTGTTTCGCCATTAGTTACACAAAATTAATTTATTCATAGGATATATAAAACGAAAAACGGCAGATTCTCTAAAGCAGGACGTGCTCCATTTATTTTGTTTATTTATTTTTATTACTCCAAGGGGATGAGTGAAACATGGGATACTGTAATAAGTGGTGCCTGTGTTTGTGTAGCTGTTTTTAGACATGAACTCTGGACGTTTGTGTTTTCACATCCAGCCCCCGAGTGCATGTCTGAAACCAACGCACACACTTAAACTTTCCTGCCGGCCTCGGACAGTTGGAGTTTTTTTTTCGTCCCTCCTGTGAGCGCTGCGATCTTTACTTTTTCTCGTTTTCAGCCAGAAAATTCAATTTAACAATTTCAATTTCAAAGTGGGTTGCACAAGCGCTCACAAACGCCTGCAGATTAACCGGACAAACATCGACAACCCATAATGCATCTCTCTCCGTGGAGCCGGTTTAGTCGGCGCTCCGGGTACGCATGCTGCGCGCGCCGAGTCACACAGAATGTGCCCCCTCTCTCCTCTGAAGGATTTTCAACGAGGCCTACGTGCCCCACGGCCTGAAGGTGGTGGAGGCCCACGCGCAGCGCGGCCTGCGCGGCCTCATGGAGCTGGAGCGCCGCTGGAGGCAGCACTTCCTGTCCGCCATGCGGCCGCGCCACCTGCCTCCCCTCTGGGCCGTCGACCACAACCACGACAAGTTCCTCTGCAAATACGGAGAGGACCTGCCCGTCAAACTCAACTGACAAGAGTCCCGGGCCGGATGGGCGCAAGCTTTTCTCCGCCTCTCCGAGAACCGGTGACATGATGCTGCTAAGTTCCCCACGAGTGAGCAGAGACTCACCAGCACTGAATCTGAACAACACTACAAACTTTGCACCGTGGCCAACGCGTTATGTATATGGACACTTTTTTTTGTTTGTTTTTAAATGACAAATGTATAATTATTTATGAAAGCAAGGCTTAAGATATGGAAATTTATGAAGTGATTTATTTTTTTTTAAAGAGAAAGCTGCGGCCTGCTCTTACACTTAACCCCTTAACTTGAACCCCCCCCACACACACACCTGCAGGCCAGCAGCTTATGGCCTCCATCAGTCTGCTGAAACCATTAGCTCTGTAGAGCCGGGCTCATTTGGACGCGCGGCTCTGCTGCGGTTTCACTCTGTTGTCTGTTTTAAGTCGATGGATGAAGGAAGACTTTCCCCCCCGAAGCAACTCGACATCAACTTCAATCTTTGGGTATTTTTTTTATTTTTACCTTTTTCAAAAGATGAAGTTGATCTCCAGGGTTAGCTTCAGGCCAGACTCTATGCTCTCATTAATATATATATATATTTTTTTTTTGCAGAGGTGGAGACGAAACGCTCTCAGATTAACGTTGGCTCATTTATTGGATCATTTAAACGTGGGATGTTTGCGTTCCTGCTGCCGATTCTCCCGATGGTTGGGCAGGTTTCCACGGCTCATGTTTTAATGTGCCTCCTAATCCCCCCCCCCCCAAAACCGGACCGGAGACATGTCACAGCTCCAGGACACCAGCTCCTTTTTCATTTTTACAGCAGTTTCATAAACGACGTCATTTTACACAATCCAAAGTGCACAGTCGGGGGGGGGGGGGGAAGAAAAAATGCCAACGCTGAAGGGATTATAAAATTGATCTTAAAAAAAAAAAAAAAAAAAAAATCTCCCCCTCTGCAAGGTGGATTTTCATTTTTTGACTGTAATTAATGTATTTAAAATAGGAAATGTTTAAAGTATTAAAACAGATGTAAGCCCTGATGCTGTTTCTGTTTTTCCTGAATGATAAAAAGAAATGAATAAAAGTCATGTTTGTATTAATCCTGTGGGGCACATCTTTAAACACGACACATTCACCATTTTGTTTTTATTTCTTACAAAATCACAGTTTAATAAATAGTCTGTAAAAATGAGTACAAAAGCGGTTTCTTAACATTTCATATATGAATCACTCATGACTTTCAGGTCAAAGGAGTCCTTCTTTTTTTTTTTTTTTTTTTTTTTGTCAGGAATGACTTTTTACAATCTAGTTTTGCTGAATTAAGGCCTCTTGATTTTGGCATCAGAACAATCTGTCAGTCAAATGTTTATTTATCTGACGTTGAATTGGTGTTGAATTAGTGTATGAGCTCCCGTGTGTTCACAGTTCAGAAAAATAAGAAAAATAAATCAATGAATATATATTAAAAAAAAAATATCAACATGCACATGTAAATAAAATCTTTGACAGAACTGAGCTTCTTTCCAACGGTCAGTGTTTGACACTGCACACATGAACACGACATAAACGTTGGCACATGACGCGGCTTCGTGGAAGGGGATTCCATCAAAAGTTGACTTGAGGGTTTCTTTTTGTTATTTGAAGTGGATTGAGATGATTATTATTAAACAGGATCATTTAATTTTGGCAAACTTTTGGAACTGCTGCTTCCAAAAAAACAAGACAGTTTTGATGGAATTCCCTTTTTGTTCTTTTTCTTTAAAAAAAAAAAGAAGAAGTGTATCATTGGCGAGGAGTGCAATCCTGTGTTTTGAAGGACACTGACATCTTTACTGCGTTACGGCGAAACCTCTGAGGGACCCAACACATCCGAGGATTTAATCCAGATAAAGGAATGGACAACATGTGATAATTTCCCAAAATTCCAAATTGCTCCTTTGTGAATCCTCTGATGTGTTTCTTCCCAGACTACTGCAGAGAGTTTCAACACTAAATTACTGCATATTATTAAACTCCTTTTGTTCGTTCCAACAAAAGAGAATTTTACATATAAAAAGAAAAATTGACAACGCATTTTAGGATGATTTAGTCCTACATCTCTCTGAAGTGTTTTTTTTTGTTTTGTTTTTAGGGGACATTTCATTTCACATTTCAGAACTACTTCAAACTCGCATCACATTTTTCTTTTCAGATACCAATTTTCTTTCGAGGTACACTGAATTAAAGGCATATTCTTAACTTTTCCAAATTGCAAATCAAACCTCGACCTTGAACAGTTAACGCTTAAACTCTAAAGCTACAAAAAAAAATAAAAAATTAAGACATTTTGCAGATTTCTTTCAATTTCAGCCTTAAAGGTAAAAATCCATGTACACAGAACATTCTGTTTTTTTTGTGGGGGAGAATCTCGACTCCCTCACACGAACAAAATTCACATTCTTCACTCAGACCAATAGGATTGTCACATTAAAATAAGACGCCGCCAAAAATCATAGATATATTGCTCCAAAACAAATCTTCGGCTTAGTACAAAAGAGCAAAAATGCCATGAATAACGAGAAATCAGATTTGGAAAATGTGGAAAATGGGAAGCGGATGATGATTCCTCTAGTTTTTTGGTCCAAGGCTGTGTGATGATGCAGAGAGGCTCAGGTTCTTTTAATGCCGTGTTTTCGTTTTATTATCTTAAATTTAAATTTGGATTTTTTTATCCGCATCATATTTCCCGTTACGTGACCCCCAAAGCCCTTTAAAACATGTTTTAAACACAACACGGGCTTCGGTGACTAAATGAGCATTTTTCCTCCTCCTCACTGCACCACCACTGCTCCTAACAACCCTAACTCATTATTGCTTGATGTTTTATACACACACGCACACACACACACACACACAGAATGGGGGACTAGACCGTTGTTGCCTCTGACTGACCTTATTTCACAGTCAGACTCCAGCCTGAGTAACGACAACAACAACAACAACAACAACAACAACGGTCCAAAAGAAAATAGAAAAATAAATCAATAAATAAAACGAGCACGACTGCCTAATTATTATTATTATTCATCTTTTTTTCCTCTCTGTGCCACTTGGGATTATTTCTGCTCCAACAAAAGACACACTCCAGTTTGTGGGAAGAGACACAACATGGACGTTTGCTGGTGTATTCAGGATGTAGCACAAATTCTTTGGAGTTTCATTCGTTAGGCCGAGACGATGGAGCCGGCGGGGCCATGTGTTCACACACACACACGCACACACACTCTCCGTCTTTAGATCCAAGTGAAGGCACACACACACACACACACACACACACACGCTTCCTTTCAGAATGCAACTCATCTGAAAACACAATTGGCACAGATTATCAAAATAAATACCCTGGAAGCTTGGCACTATGCAGTTAAAAACTTCACATTTTTGTTGTTGTCGTCGAAAGAAATCTTATAAAAAACTATTGAATAATCTCAGTCTACTCCACGTTTTTTTTTTCTTCCCTTATCCTCACTATTACTTATATACCATATGCTGATGAAGCTTAACACCAGTGTAAAAAAAGTGTAAAAAAAAAACTCTGAAAGACGTAACTACCACTGAAACAATATAGCTCCTATTCAAATAGATTATTATTTTTTTGTCCACAAACGTACATTGAAATGAAGTATCTAACATCTATCAGACCGTAGATAGTGCTGTTGTCTGGTATGCATCTCTTTTTATAGTGCCTCTTCATTTTTTCTCCTCCTCTTCCTCCTCCTCCTTTTTTTTCCCGAAACAATCAGTTCCTTCAAAGTAAAATCTGAATTTCCCCACAGACCGAATCTCTTTCCGCTCCGGGGTACAAACAGGAAGTCGGATTTACCTTTTCCTGTGTGTTGTGCCACCTCGGATGAGATTTTTGTGTGTCTGTGTGGGGGGGGGGTGGGCCGTTAGCTCACAGGTGTCCCTCCAGGATGCTGGTAACCGCCTGGTCCAGGGACGGGGGGCCCGAGGGGGCCCGGGCCGGGGCAGGGGAGGGGCCCTGCAGGCGCTGCAGCTCCAGGATGCTGTCGATGGCGCTCTGCAGATGTTCACTGAGCATGTTGTCCTCCTGGAGTCCCGCGGGCTCCGGCTGAGGCGGCGCCTCCAGCCTGTAGTATTTCAGTTTGGGGGCGAACCGCCTGGTCCAGGGACGGGGGGCCCGAGGGGGCCCGGGCCGGGGCGGGGGAGGGGCCCTGCAGGCGCTGCAGCTCCAGGATGCTGTCGATGGCGCTCTGCAGATGTTCACTGAGCATGTTGTCCTCCTGGAGTCCCGCGGGCTCCGGCTGAGGCGGCGCCTCCAGCCTGTAGTATTTCAGTTTGGGGGCACTGACGTCTCTGGGAGGCAACTGGAAGCAGGCCGCCTGTGGCTCTGGCATAGTAAGGGGAGGAGGATCTGGGGTTTTCGTTTTGGACCTGGGGGCCGTCTGTGGGACGTCCCGTGCGGGGTCACTCTGCAGAGCTACGCTGGACGCCTCCTCCGGACACCGGGGTGCGCCGTTGGGGGCCTGAGAGTGGCGTTCGTTCGGGGCTCCGCCCCCGTTGGTCAGCTGGCCGGTGTGGTCCCTCTTGAGTCCGGGGTCGCAGGCCGCCGAGTTGTGGACCACCTTCCGGGAGCCGGACTCGTGTTTGATGGTGAGCCGGAGAGCGCCGCGCGAGCTGGAGCGGTACGTCCTCAGGCCGGGGGGCCGGTCGGACACTCTGGTCCAAGCTGGTGGAGAGGACGGGCTCCCCGAGGGGCCAGGGGGCGGGGCCTCGGAAGGGGAAGACGCTGATGTAGCCAAGGCCATCACAAACGACTCTGGAATAAAGACGTGTCAATGTTTGATGAAAATCACTCATTCTGACCTCCTGGACAGACACAGGTAATCCAGATTATCAAATAATTTAATCCAATGAATTTATCGAAAATATTAAAGTTTTTAGATAGAAATTTGCTCTGTATGACTCAGAAAAATATTTATATATATTTGTTTTTATATTATAGATATTAATTTAACATTACAGTTAACAATGTTAACTATCATTTTAACTATAAAATGCGTTTATTTCATATTATTTACGGTAACTGACCAGCTGAGATATGGAGTCCCTCAGGGATTTATTCTGCGCCATCTTCATTTTCCTTGCATAGTACATTTTAAGGGGATATTTGGAGGGTTTAAAGTTTTTTGTAATGTTTGATTTTATTTTTCCAACAATATGTCCCTATTATCTAGTATATTATATTATATGAGTATATTAATGTGTAACTTTTGCAAACTACACCCACAGGAGTGTTTATTCATGCGCTCTTTGAGAAAAAAAAATGTTTTGGAGGGCATTTAGTGTCTCTTGAGATTTGTGAAAATAGTGTTCTATTTTTAAATATTAATTATCCATCCATAAGTCCCAGGGTCCACAGCAGTCAGCACTGACATTAAACAGTTTTCAAGAGCTTCCTTCCTCCTTTCCAGTTTTTAATTAACGTCACCCCCCCTTGCTTTTCATTTGCTCCTAACCTCTCACATCCCTTCTGTTTTTTTTTTTGTCTTTCTCAGCACGACCTTGCTCCACATTTACACATCTTAATTACACAGTCACACCTGGGAGCCGCTCTGCTGGAGCAAATATGGAAGTTGCCGAGCCGCTAAATGACTTTGTTAGAAAGAAAGTGAGAGGCAGTGATTTATCATATCATTTTCCTGTGCCAGCCGTGGGATTTGAAACAGCATCATTCTTATTAACACACACACACACACACACACACACAGATGTGATGTGACACTGACCCGGGTCTCTGCGGGCTCTCCGTCTGTCCTCTGCCAGGGCGAATCTCTCGGCCTGGAGGAAGAGACGCTCCAGCATCACCATCTCCGCCGAGGGACTCTCCTGCTGTGGACAACGGTTCACGTCCCATCAAACAAAACTGCTGCTGAGTGTGGCCGTATATATAATCCAGATTAGGTTCTGATTTGGGATTGTAGGCGGGAGTGTCTCACCTGGGCCTCCCTCACCAGCAGCTGCCTGTATTTGTTGACCATGTCCTTGGTGCGTTTGAGCAGGAAACCGGACACAGTGTCAAACTCCTGGTCCACTGTGGACGGAGAAACACTGTTTTCACAAAAGTTTGCAAAAGTGACAGGATTCATATATCTCTGATATAACCGTAATATAATAAATTCATGAATGTCACCACTATGAGATTTTGGAAAGTGTTTATCTATTTACTTATATTTATTCACCTTTAAATTTGACAATAGGTTATCAGAATATTATTATGACACCATGATTTCCTGATGCTTCGTCTCCTGTCCACCTCAGGTAACACTTATCTTATCTTATCTTATATTAAGCACAACTCTATTAAAATGCTTATATCTGTGTGTTGTGTTTTTGCTGCTGTCACAGACCTGAAGTGAAGTCGCTCTGCGTCTGCAGCTGTCCGGCGCAGCTGTGGTAGGGCAGCAGGCGGCGGACGGCGTCCTTCAGGGTGGAGAAGGACCGACCGGTGAACGGGTGCTGGACGGCTCCGTGGTCCAAACAAAGCTGCTGCTGGAACCTGGAGGACCCAGAGACCACAACAGGTAATTAGAATAAATGTTTGATAATTAAACACAAAGCTTTGACTGCACATGCGTAACATTTGGGTAAAGTTGGCATTAGTAAAAAAAAAAAAGTGAATTGATGTGATTTTCTCCGACCTGTGGCGCCGCATTGCTGGTGTGAGCGTCTCCTCCCTGTGCGTCTCCAGAGGACCTGCCAGCTGGCACAGACATGGCATTGAGGACGCACACAGGGGTGAGTTTTAAAGTCATTCTGAATTAATCATTTCTGAGCCTCAATACTCAATATTGTCAGTGTAAAGCGACATAAACTGCAAGAAAATTTGCAAAAAATTGTTCCCCCATTCCAAAATGGACATTCTCAAAGAAGTGGCTGCATTTTTGGAGATGAACTGGACGTGAGTGGACGGCCCACCTTGGTGTCGGTCTGGACCGGGACACCCTGGACTGCAGGAGAGAGAGGACGGACGTCGAGAGGAAACGTTTTCGTCTCCACGGCCAAGGCAGCTGTTGGCTCTGATCAGGGGACACGGAGACGATGAAGACAGAAGTGATGAAGAGGATGACGATGGGATTCATGTGATAGTAAAACAACACAGAAAAGACTCACTGTGATGCGTGTGCTGTTGGACAGCAGAGTCGTCTTCTCCTGTGGAGAGAAGAGCAGCCGTGGGATCGGGCGGAGGAGAGGACAGAGGCTGGGCCTGGATCGGGACCTGGACCAGGACCTGGGAAACAGGGGGCTGGACCTGCATCTGGTTCTGGGCGAATAAGGCCGGTGGGACCTGGTACTGGTCCTGAGGAGCTGGAGTCTCAGGGCCGGCCGGAGGAGAGAACGTCCTCCCGGTGTCCTGGACGGGAGGGGACGGAGTGTCCTCAGGAGACTCTTCCACACACTGACGGGACGTCCCAGTGGGGGCGTCGTGACCGGTCTGAGCTTGAGACTCTCTCTCGCTGGACACCGGGGGGGCCAGAGACCCCATGGGCTCCACTGATCCAGCCAGTAACTCAGAAGCCAAGGGAGAGCTGAGGGCTCGCTGTGGCGGAGGTGAAGAGAAATTCACCAAGTGTGCACATGCAGATTAAATACGTCTTTCAGAATGAAAATGAATATGAACATAACGAAAACAAGGTTTTCTGTACAGAGCTGTACAGATTGTGCGAGAGAAAGTCCTCACAGCTCTACTTTATAGATTTAGAAAATCATCCTTTTTTTTCATATATATACTTTACATTTAGTTTTGTATTTATTTCACTGAGTGAAAAGAAAAATAATCATGCTGTAGATTTAGCGTTACCACATTTTCATCTCTGACCTGTTGCAGATGCTGCATGAAGGCGTCTGGATTCTGGCCGATGGAGCGAGCCACCTCCTCCGCCGCCTGGCTGACGTCCGCCTCGGGCACCGCTGACGGAGCAGGGTCGGGGGAGAGCAGAGGAGGCTCCGGAGGAGGCTGCAGGACGGGGACCGCCGGCGGAGAGGCAGAGGTGGGCTGAACCGGGAGGCGCTGGAGCACGTGTCCGTAGGTCTTTAATAGAACGAGACGTAATAGTAAATCTGGACTACCTTTTATTTATTTAATTTGAGTTTGCTTTTTTTTTTTATATATTTTCTGCTTTGAGAATGGAGTTTTATGATATTCATTAGAAATCTGGTTTAAATGAAAACCGTGCAGAAAAATGTAGAACACTGGTTTCTATCATGTCTCTTTGTTAATGTTTTTCAAAGCACATTTTGGGTGAGGACGATTCCTTTTTCTTTCTTTTTTTTTATTTTTCCCGGCATTCACAGGATTCATTGACATGCAGGTGAAAAACCTGCTTGAAAAAAATCTGGCATTGTGCAACTTAATTTACTGTCTGCATTTTAAAATGTAAAAAAAAAAAAAAAAAAAACGGGGACCGCCGGCGGAGAGGCAGAGGTGGGCTGAACCGGGAGGCGCTGGAGCACGTGTCCGTAGGTCTTTAATAGAACGAGACGTAATAGTAAATCTGGACTACCTTTTATTTATTTAATTTGAGTTTGCTTTTTTTTTTTATATATTTTCTGCTTTGAGAATGGAGTTTTATGATATTCATTAGAAATCTGGTTTAAATGAAAACCGTGCAGAAAAATGTAGACCACTCTTTTCTATCATGTCTCTTTGTTAATGTTTTTCAAAGCACATTTTGGGTGAGGACGATTCCTTTTTCTTTCTTTTTTTTAATTTTTCCCGGCATTCACAGGATTCATTGACATGCAGGTGAAAAACCTGCTTGAAAAAAATCTGGCATTGTGCAACTTAATTTACTGTCTGCATTTTAAAATGTAAAAAAAAAAAAAAAAAAAGCGGATGTTCACCTGCGGCAGTTGGTGGAGCATGTCCTCCGAAGGCGTCCTCCTCTCCTCCGGGACGGCCCTCTCGGGGAGCAGCACCACGGACGCCTGCTGGAGGCTCAGCTGCCCCTCGGACCCCCCCGGCTGAGGGGCGAAGGGCAGCCCCTGCACCACCTGGGGCCCGTTGACGATGGAGATGGAGGCGAGATCCTGGGGGAGCATCCCGGAGCTGTTGATGAGGGTGATGTGGTTCCCGTGGACCAGGGTGGCCCCACGCGGCCCCGGGCCTCCCGCGGCGGCGGCGGCGGCGTACGCTCCGGCCAGCTGCGCCGGCATCTGGAAGACGGTGGGCGGCGCAGACTGGAGGTGCAGAGGTCCCGACAGCACGGTGGCCTGACGCAGCGCCAGCTGGCCCGCCGGGGTGGTGAAGACGGGTCCGAAGTTGAGCTGGGCGGCCGGGCCCCGCTGGCTGGGGGTCAGCAGAGGTCGAGCTGCGGTCGCGGGCTGGGAGATGGTGACCGGACACTGGCCCGGGAGGAGGAACTGGTTCTGGCCTTGGAAGAGTCCCTGAGGCTGCAGCAGGAAGGAGCCGACGCCCTGGTTGACCAGCTGCAGGCTGACCGGTTTGGGCAACGGCTGCGTGGGCGGAGCTACGGGCTTCTGACCCGCGGCCTGGGACAGTAAGATGTTTGGGGAGGACGTCCCGGGGACGAAGGTGAGACCCGGAGCCGGTTTCTGCCCACAGGGCTTTGGGCTTATCTGGACCAGTCTGGGCTGGATGCTGATGGGAAGTTTTGGCTGGATGAGGGGAGGAGCCCTCTGCAGGAGGAGGGCCTGCGGCGCCGCCGCCGCCCGCAGGGTCGGGGTGGCGACGGGACGGCCGGCCCTGTGGAGGATCATGCTGGAGCCCTGGGCGGGACTCAGAGAGAAGGAGGTCTCCGGGGGAGGGGCGGGGAACGCGTTGCCGGGCAGCAGGCCCATGAGCTGGGGCTTGAGAGACGGGCAGCCCGGCCCCACCGCCAAGAGGGACGGCTGAGGAGGCTCCACCGCCGCCTGGGTGTCTCTGGGGGTCACGGGCAAGGTCACGGCCTTGTGTAGAAACGGGACGGCGGGAGGAGAGAGGAGCGGAGCCGGGGGGTACAGGGACAGAGCGTCTCCTGGTTGGGACAGTCCCGCCTCCAGGGCCATGGTCTGCTCCGTGATGTCGGCCTCCTGCAGGCTCTGCTGCAGGATGTCACACGCCACCTCCGCCACTTCCTCCTTCTCCTCCTCATCCTCCTCTTCCTCCTCCTTCTTCGCCTCACAGCCGCCCCCCACAGGAAGCCCACCCTGCACCTCCTGCGGGTCCTCCTCGCCGCCCTCCGGAGACGACAGGAGCGCCTCCTCCAGGAAGGACAGATCCACACAGCCGGGAGGAGGCGTGCCAGGGGAGTCCCTGCCGTCTCCCAGCAGAGAGACGGGGCTCTGAGAGACAGACAGAGAGGGGGAGGAGTTAACGGGAGTGTAACAGGAAGTGGTTTCAGGCACAGACGGGGTGGTGGGGGCGCAGCAGCTTGTGGATCCAGACACTCACCGGGGCGTCTGTGAAGAGCGAGGCCTCCCCGGAGGAGACGTTAATGAGCAGGTCCTCCGTCTGCAGCTGGGGGACACACAATCACACCGAGGATCACGTTACAGTCTACAGGTCACGCAAGAATGAACACGTGAACGCGTCCCGTCTCCAATGTTGTGTCTAAGGATTTGTTTCTCACCTCGTGGGTCCCATGAAGGAAGTCGTTCAGGGCTTGGGGGTCACTGCGGAGAGGAAGAGGGGGAAATCAGATTGATCTCAAACTCAATTGAAATCCAGCTTCATCCCTGCTCCATTCTGAAAAAACTCACCACAAAACATCGAGTAGGCAAGTCCCATCTTCATCCTCCATGTCAACTGGGAGGAAGAGGCAGATAAATGTAATCAGGTCAATATATATATATATATATATTTTTTTTTTTCTTCTTCTGTTTGGGAACAAATCCTTTCAGTCATTTCAGTGACACCGGACCATCTCCGAGTGTCATAGTCCAAAATAATACGGACCTACTTCATAAGTGAGAGGCCCCATACAGAGCGCTCAGGCTGAGTTCTGGTGGAGGCCTCATGGGAAATAGTGATGGCGAAGCTTCGGTGCCTGGAGGCGAGGGGAAGTTCGGCCGAGGCGGCGGGACGGAGACGGTTCCTTCCTCTGATGGGTCATCGCGGCGTCCTGGACACGCACACACACACAACGCAAGCCAAGTGTCGCGAGGTCACCTAAGGTCACCACGAAGTCCCCCCCAAAAAAACACTCGAGATCAATATGGGATTCATCAGATTCTCCTCAGGGCTGCTGGGATTTGGATACAGACTGAGTGAAAAGGCTGGAGCCAATAATGAGACTGACAATATAATAATAATAATAATAATAACAGTATTGATTATGTCTGAGGGCGAAGAGGAAAAACGGAAGCTAATGTTGTGTCTATGACAGACATGAGACGCTGTAAATAGACCTCGGATGTGACTCGATCTCTCCCTCATGGCTGGATGGGAAAACACACGCGCGCGCGCGCGCATGCACACGCACAACAATGTGTAGAAGCTGAGCACATTGCAGCCGTGTTACAACATCTTCCAGGGGAGGTCCCTGGAAGAAAAAAGAACAACACCACCTCCAGACAAACGTCCCGCTGTGGTGTGTTTGTGTGTGTGGGTGTGTGGGCGGTGTGTGTGTGTGCGCGTGTGTTTACTCCTCCGCAGTGAGAGCATCATCTAAATCTGCAGCGACGCTCCGGGAACCGCTCGCGCATGCACAGGTTACATAAGGTGAATGTGTGTACCCGTGCAGGATGCGGAGCCGCATGCTCGCACCCTCATCCCCGCCATCCTTTTATTTTCTCCCTATAATAATAGCCATCATCCTCCTCCTCCTCCTCCTCTTGATTGTGTGTCCTGTGCGCGAGCGGGGCAGCTGACGCCTGCTGTAAATCACAGCGCGGTAACAAAAGATGCCTTGTGTTAAACATCATGTCCACACAGACACAATCTCCCGTCGGTGTGTGTGTGTGTGTGTCTGGAGTCAATCTGCGAATCGAACACGCACACGCACACACACACACACATAGAGAGAAAAACAAGAAGGAGAAAGAGGAGGAAGGACACAAAAAAACTCACCCCTTCTTTGTGGTTTATTGTCCTGTCAGACGGGCCTCTGCGCCATCGATTCTCACTCAGTGGTCCTTTCAGATGCTAAGAGGAGGAGGAGGAGGAGGTGATGGAGGGGGGAGGTGATGGGGAAGGGTGGGCTGGAAGAGGAGGAGGAGGAGGAGGGAGGGGGGGGGGGTGTACCGGGGTGGGTGTGAGAAACACACTGACTGGGAGAGACGATCACAACACAAAGGTGGATGACAGAAAAAAAACAACAGAGTACGACTGAGAGGAGGAGGAGGTGGAGGAAGGAGGAGGCGGGGATCCAGCCTCAGCTCCCCCGGCTGCACGAGCCGAAATGTGTCCGCCTGAAAGGAGCGCAGGAGGCGAACACGCGCCTCAGTGCGGAGCCCCCCCCCCTCATCCCCGCGACACGTGCTCCCCATCAGGGTCATCGATTTTCCTTTTTCCTATTCAAAGATCGATATGCGGAATGTGAGCCGGAAGAGTGGAACACAGCGGGATTTTATTTCACTTACCTACATCAAGCGGATCGATGATGATTGATTAGATATTAGAATTGTTTTTTTTCTTTAAAAAAAACGTCAACAGCAAAATGGCTCCAAATATTTAAAAGTAAAAAATAATTTTGATCGGGTTCCAGGCAAATAATTTATATAGATTTTCAAGTTTAAAATTTTATTTGTGAGTGAAAAGTGGCTAAATGATCATGTAAAGTAAATAATAATCACTGGTAATATTTGTATTAAATTAAAACTGAAAAAACAAAAGAAATGTGGATTATAGAAGGAAAAATGGGGAATTGACACAAGCCATAAAACAAAAGGCAACATCCAGGAAGTTATTTAAAAGGGAAAAACTTTATTAATAAATCAAACGTTCAGATACAAAATACACCTCATCTCTGGGGGAAAAAAAAAACACTTTAAAAAAATGCTCAAAACACATTGGGTCAAACTTCTTCAACACACGTTACATATAGTAAAAATAATAGTCACACACACACCCAAACAAACGCGTCCGTTCATCAGGTCCCGTCACTTGGCCGCCTGCTGGGCCTGACGGCGCAGCAGCACGTAGATCTTCTCTTTGATCCAGTCCTTGTTGTACGGCTGGTACGTCTGCGTGTCGGTGCGGTACCTGAGGCAAAAAGGTGTATCATATTTCAACTTTTACTTTGCTTGTTTAATTGTATATGAAGTCAAAAAACATAGTGTTTTATTACATTTTAAATACAAGTCGTTTTGATGAGTTAGTTTCAGGTGTAGACTCCATCTGCATGAATTCAACTAACTTGGAATTAGACCTAATTAACTGAGTTAAAACCCTAATGCATCAGTGTGGATGGAGCCTAAACGGACTGAAGCCAGTATTTTCTTTGTCAGACACTTACACCAAACAGCTGAGGTCAGCCAGGTCGTCGATGAAGTCAAACAGCTGGCTGATGTCGTACGTTATCGACGGGCTGTTGGGGTTCATTCTCTTCAGATGCTCCTCGTACATCTTACAGACACCTGGGAGAAGATGGGACAATGTTTACCTCATTTGTGTCAGGCTGTGTTGTGATACTGAAAGGGTAATAGCGTTGTAAGACTGCCATTGTGAGACTGTTATACGTGTATATGTGTAAAGAGGAGGAATGTGGTCATTTTATACTTATTATTAATATATATAGCTTACCTTCCATACACTCGTTCACTGATTCATAATCAGCGTACGTCCTCCCCTCGGGCCTCTTGGTGGGCTGCACCAGTAGGATGGTGTGAGACTGCAAAAAAAAAAAAAAAAGATTTATTTATATTATTCACAGTTTACCAGACTCCACGTTATATCTTTCTAAGTGTTATTTCCTGGTGCAAAAATAGTAGATCAATAAATAATCCATGTTAAACACTTAACTGCACCCCAACAAATAATACCATGTTAAATATTGTTGTATAAATGATCTTAATTCAACTGAACTGTTATTTATAGTGCTGCACTTTCATTAACCATCGCTCTGTATGAAGAACTTTCATTTAACCTGTTCATACAGTTTTCAGTACAACATATACATAGTTTAGAGTACAGGACATGTTTATACTACAGTATTTCAGTTTATTTACTTATTAACAGTGAATTTGAGCCTTTGAAGCCAAACGACCCACAGTCATGCTAGTAGCAGGTACGGTGTTTTTATCGATTATCTGTTCGGATCAGATTAACTGGACACGCAAGATTTACTAAGCAAGTCCAGATTAAAATATACCATCTTTAAACACGGCGATATTAGGACAAACTCACCATTCTTGTGTGGGATTTTACGTGGACAGTTTGTGTTCCTGTGTCTGTCTCTCGGGCTCTATCGTCTCCACGGCGCTTTGACCTGTGACACAGGAAGTAGTCAGGAATTATGCTGAGTTCACTTAACATCAGCAGAATGGGAAAAACAACTATTGCTTCGTCTCATTGTGTTGAAACAGTATCCCGCTAATCCAACATTGTTCTATGTATAGGTTGTTTAATGTATGTTTATTTAAATTAAATATATTTTATTTGAATACATTTTATGAACAGCGAATTGAACAACGATGAAAATAGGAGTCTAACATCGGTTTCACCCTGAACGCCCCTTTGAGAAACCGGAAGTAGTGTACGGCAGCGGCCGGAAGTCGAGTGGGCAGACAGGAACAACAAAGAGGCGAGAAAGCGCCCCACATTTAAACCTAAACTTCCAACCACAACCTGGATTAAGCAATCTGCTCTTTTGTGAAGGTCAGTGTTTGTGTTTGTCATAGTGTGATGTTCAGTGTCTGTTGGTCTGTCTGTGAGCTGTGGCGGGAGCGTAGCGTTAGCCGCTTAGCTCTTGCGGCCGCTACCGTTATCACAGTGTGCGCTAACGAGCTACTGTAGCTTCCAACCTCCAACTAAACGGTCACAGTTACAGTATTAAGCTTTAATTTCTCCCTAAATAACGTTAACAACAAGTTTCACTCCACCTGTGTTTGATCAATAATTAATAGTCAAGTTAATTAATAACTTTATGCTACATCCACGATGTGGCTTGTTGTTAATGAATATAAATCAAATTCAAAATATATTGAATCTATGTCCACAGGATCCCGTTTAACTTTATCATTAACTTCTATATTCACTGTTAATGAATAAAAATAGTAATGTATTTATAATAGCAACATTTTATAGTTTAATATAATAAATCATGTTCTGTTGAAAGTATGTTGGTACAAACCAGGTGCTCCACACTGTAACTTGAGACTTTTATGAATGGAGAATTTGGACGTTTACTGTAAATTAAAGAAGATTAATGACAGAGAAACTTTAGTGTGTTTGTGATCCATGGCCCAGAGGGACACTACCTTCCAAGAAAACATGGCTACACAAATCTGTCAACCGATATATATAATGATATATATATATAATGCATATTTTGTATATAGTGTAAGTGTTGTTTTCTGTGTTTACAGCCTTTATTTGGTCTGTTGCCATCCGTGGTGCTTTTAGGCTGAATATTGTCCTGTCTTCTCTTCCATCAGGGCGGAAGAATTTGGTTTGCATGTGAGGCCAAGTGTCTGCCGAGCCAACAATGGTCAACAATATTGAAATGGATATTGAAAACAATATGGTGAGTATCAAAGAATGCGTCACAGCTCCTCTTAACACTGTGTCCGTGTCCGTGTATTGGGAAATGATTTGTCAATATTTGAGTTGCAGTCAAAAGTGTGTCCGTGTCACATCCGTGATGAAACAGTCACAGTTTGTGACTGGAACTGGGTTTTGTTGTTGTGTCACATAAGTTGTTGAACTAAGGTCGGAAACCTAAGTAATAAGAGGGTGTCTGCTGTCTCTGCTGTCAGCTGTATAGGTGTGGCGTTTGTTCCACGGATCAAAGATCCACTTTTACAGTTACAGCCTGCTTTACAATCCTTGTGGAGTTTTTGTTTACCCCATAATAGTTGTGTATGTACAGTACAACCACATTTTGGTTTGGGACCCACATTTCACATTCATGTCTGAAATCTGCTTAGTTTTTGCAATAAATGGCATTTAACACACATTTTGAGGTGCTGCCACAATATATCACTTCTTTTAAATTGGACTGATACTGTAAAGACCTGTGTGTATATATATATATTTTTTTTTTCCCTCTCGTGTCCTTGTTACTACCGTTGGCCTCATTCCCAGGGACTGGGAAACAATGCGGCGCACCACACAGTGAGGTCATTCTGTACAGCAGCCTGTTTAAACAGCTGTGGCAGCTTTCACTATTCACATGTCCTCCTGTCTGTGTACCTGATGAGATTGCTTCACGCCTGGGCCGCCGCATGTCTCCACTCGCCTCGCAGCCTGACACCTTTCGTTCACACAGTCTCCTTGAATTTCCGTTTTTTTTTTAAAGATTTCTTCCCAGAGTGGGCGTGTTGTTATCCTGGTGTCGCGAGTGTTAATGTGCCAATATAGATAGGATCATCTGTTAAAAGTTTGTTGTGGTGTCCTCACAGTTTCATATAATAATATGTTTTTTTTGTTGACGTGCTGTTTAAGGATCTGGATCATTTTTAGCTGTAGTTGCTTTTATAGCCCAGAGAGAAATTAGACATTTTGGTGTGCCGACTTAAATGTGAAAAATCCTGAATCATTTAGAGGAAGCACTGTCACGGTTACTTTTTCTACAGTTTTTCTTCACTCATCATGACGCTGTGAGTGTTGCCACATCTCTTGGTGTGTTGGACCACGCCTAGATAGAGGATTTGATCAACAGGCATGCGCTTGTAGATTCTGAGAAATGACTGGTGTTGTTTTTGCTCGTTTAGATTCTCTTCGTCCTGCGCTGTTCTTCCAATTCCACAATCTTCTATGTTTATATGTGTGGTTTTATTTGTGTTTCTATAATTATAGAAATACTGTCTTTTATACTGTCCCTGCAACATTATTACAGAAAGTCACAATCACCAAATAATATTTAGATTAGATTAGATGATAAAAATGAACGTGACTGCTCTCCTTCACCAGCAGGACCAGCAGGAGTCCAGTTCCGCCCCTGAACCTGCCCAGCCCACGCAGGAGGCCAGCGTGACCAGAGCGCGGTCTAGGGGAGGTTCAGGTGCTGAAAGAGGCGCCGATGGAGGAGGAGGTGGACCGGAGCAGAACGGACAGCCTCCCGCTGCCCGACCACCACGTGTGGTGGAGGCCGACGAGGACGAGGACGAAGAGCTGACCTTGAAATACGGGGCCAAGCACGTCATCATGCTGTTCGTGCCAGTCACTCTCTGCATGGTGGTCGTCGTGGCAACCATAAAGTCTGTCGGTTTCTACACCCAGAACGACGGACAGAGATTGTAAGTGTGATGACGTGTGGGGGGGGGGGCTTTCTCAGCTCACCTGTTCTGGTGTTTGAATGCAATGCGTCGTCAGTGGCACTAGGTGGCGCTACTGCGGTGTATTCACTGTCTTATTCCTGCATAGTTTGAATTCCAGCACATCAACGTAATTGCAAAAAGGCATTAGGGGCGGAGTCTGGCTCCGTGCACAGGAACATAACATTTTATAACTTTTCCTTCTACTGAAATAGCAATAAACATAAAAATTAAGATCACACAAGTTTGAGGTCACCCAGCTGTAATAAAACCCACAATCAAGGCAGCTGCACACAGGCACCAATAATCCTGACATCTATAATGTTATTTGCTGCATGTCTGACCTCGGTGTGCGTGTGTAATGTGTGTCCTGGAACTGTCCCCCTCAGGATCTACACGCCGTTTCCTGAGGACACCGACACGGTGGCACAGCGGGCGCTGAACTCCATCCTCAACGCCACCATCATGATCACCGTCATCATCGTCATGACGCTGGTGCTGGTGCTGTTGTACAAGTATCGCTGCTACAAGGTACACCAACCAAAACCGACTCACACCGTCTTATGATGAATAACAAGTGTGGTGGGGAGAAGAAAAAAAAAAACAACTGCCGGGACTTAAAATAATAGTAGTAATTATTTATATTGAATTATTTCAACCTAAAATGTGCTGAACTCTTGTTGAAAAACCACACACACCCAGATCACCAGACGCCTCAGGACAATGCCCTTTTAATTCTCCTCGTCGCTCATTGTTGTAAACCCCACCCGTCTAGTCGTCTTGGTAGTTGGAAACAAACACCCCGGACGTGTTTTCGCAAGCACTGATTTGTCCGAGCAGCATCGCATGTGAAATCCCGTGATTCTGATTCTCTGCCGTCTCAGGTGATCCAAGGCTGGCTCTTCCTCTCCTCCCTGCTCCTGCTCTTCTTCTTCTCCTTCATCTACCTCAAGTAAGCCACTCCCCCGGACTCTTCACCCACTCTCCGTTGTGTGGAATAAATGGAGCCTTTCAACCTTTTGGTCTGTGCTCCGTCCGACAGGGAGGTTTTCAAGACCTACAACGTGGCCATGGACTACTTCACCCTGGCCGTAATCATTTGGAACTTCGGAGTGGTGGGCATGATGTGCATTCACTGGAAGGGACCTCTGCGGCTCCAGCAGGCCTACCTCATCATGATCAGCGCCCTGATGGCGCTGGTGTTCATCAAGTACCTGCCAGAGTGGACCGCCTGGCTTATATTAGCTGTCATCTCGGTCTATGGTAAATCCTGCGCTTTTACCTTGACCTTTGGGTGATTCACGAGGAAGACGTATGCCTCGGCTCAACCTTGGGAAGCTCTTACAGACATCTGCTTCTTTTTAGTGCCTGAGGAAGGAAGGAGGAGAAAAAAAAACATTATTTTTTTCCTTTTTTTTTTTAAATATGGAGTTGATGTGCAGAATCATTCTATTAGATATAAAAGCACATAAAACATAATATATTTTTTTGGGGAAAAAAGCCCAGGTTCTCACAACTGCAAAACATGAAATCCTTCAGATTTTTTTTCACGCTTTTTATATATATTTGTAATAAGTAGCGACAGATCATCACTAGTGTGCAGAGAGTAAGGCTATGTGTCCACACTTGTGCACACATTTATTACGCTAAGGTAAAGCAAGTGAGAAATTGGAAAGCTGAACTGAGGACGTATGCACTTCACAAATCACTTTTTGTCCTTGTATATCAAGGACTAGTTATTAAAATATGTAGCTGACAATATAATGAATGAAGCAACAGTTTTTTTTCCATTACTTTGCAAAAAAAATCAAAAATCAAAGTTAGAATATAAACAAGACATTCAAAATGTGTGACAAAAACTACAGTAAGGGTGCTAATGACTTAATGTGCTTCATTTTTATAACATATAACCATTTTTTTTGCATATACAAAAAATTTCATCAGTCCGGCTGCCTTTCAATGAATTTGGTGGTTGACCTCACTGGTGTCTCCGTCTTCTCTCCCCTGACAGATCTGTTGGCCGTGCTCTGTCCCAAAGGACCCCTGAGGATCCTGGTGGAAACGGCCCAGGAGAGGAACGAGCCCATCTTCCCTGCTCTCATCTACTCATGTAAAACTGACACCTGCGTTTATAAAATCTTGCACCAAAAGTTCTAAATGTAACATCTTGACTCACTCCCCTTTTTATTTCTTCCCCCCCAGCCACCATGGTGTGGCTCGTCAACATGGCCGACACGGAATGGCCCAAGAGGAATTCCACAGAAGCGGCTTCGCCTCAGCACCCGGCACCAGAAGGTGGGCGTGGGTGTTTTTGTTATTATCATTATTCGACGGAGGTGGTGCGATTGTTTAGTCTGACTGGCGTTGTGTGTTTGCAGCCGTGGCGTCCGCCGCCCCCTCCAGCCCGTCCCAGGACGACGGGGGCTTCACCACGTCCTGGGTCAGCCAGCAGGAGCACCAGCTGGGCCCGCTGGAGTCCACCGAGGACACCAGGCAGGAGATCCAGCAGATGCCCTCCGCTCGCCCCCCCGTTGATGATGACGACGACGAGGAGAGTGAGTGCTCGCACCGCACTGGCCTACAGTCTACGTTTATGTCCAAGACCAGGTTCCATTGTGGGCTTTAAAAAAAAAAATACGTCTGAAGTCATTCCTTTGAAATAGAATTAGAATGAAATACCTTATTTTAATAGTTAAAACAAATGCTGTTGAATCAAATATTGATGGATTCAATTATTGGATCAATACAGACGGTGTAAACCACAGTTTTACACACCATATAGTCTGTGTTGAAAAATATGAAAATTAAATATGATCAATCTGGACCAAATACAAAAGCTTGAGGGTCACATTTTAGCCATCAACAATAAATCTTACTTTTTCAAAATCTTTGAAAAATAACGAAATGGTTGAAAATGGATTTCTTGAAGGTTTTAATGCTCATAATCAAAACTGCATTCTCTTCCACACAAGTGTCTGCCCCTGTAGTAAAACTATAAACAAATATTCTTCCGACATTTAACACTCGTTAAATGTTGGACCCCGGCCCCCATGTGAAGCCCAGCTCTGTAATTCCAGCCTGTGAATTCCCAGCTCGTGCGACTCTCTCCTCTCTCGGCGTGTAATCATCTCTCTCCCCCAAACGTATAAAACATTTTAGGAATGTTTTTTATGTGTTCCCCTTTTTCTGTGAAATGAGCGTGTTGGGATTTTTTTTGTTGTTTTTTTTCCCCTGTCGGAGCAGATTAGGGGAAGCCATTATTCGTGTTTAAATGTTAGGTTTGGTGTCCTGGCTATTTTAAGGTCCTAAGACATAAACCTTCCGTAAATATGGGGTCGTGTTTGTACAGTAATTACAGCCAAGGGAAAAAAAGGTTTCTATAGGGGGAGTTGGAGGGCAGAATTGGAATTAACTCCACCCTGAACTTGGTGGCGGTCTCTCTCTCTCTCTCTCTCTCTCTCTCTTCTCCCGTGTTCCCAGGGGGCGTGAAGCTGGGCCTGGGAGACTTCATCTTCTACAGCATGCTGGTGGGAAAGGCCTCGGCCGCAGCCAGCGGAGACTGGAACACCACGCTGGCCTGCTTCGTGGCCATCCTCATCGTGAGTCACCGCAGCTGCTTATTCTGGTGTCACCCACAAAAGCAATCGTCTCTG
Organism: Colistium nudipinnis; assembly: GCA_016785305.1. Taxonomy (NCBI): domain Eukaryota; kingdom Metazoa; phylum Chordata; class Actinopteri; order Pleuronectiformes; family Rhombosoleidae; genus Colistium; species Colistium nudipinnis. The sequence continues at coordinate 557,580 of JAFBJU010000174.1, forward strand.
TCTCTCAGCTTTAAACATCCAACCCCATCCGTTTTTCCCCCTGTCAGAGCTGAGTTTTGTTTGGTACACAATAGCTATATATTATATTTTTTCCCGTTTTTTTCATTTTGTGCGCCTCCGCCTCCGCAGGGCCTCTGTCTGACCCTGCTGCTCCTCGCCATCTTCAAGAAGGCGCTGCCCGCGCTGCCCATCTCCATTTTCTTCGGCCTGGTCTTCTACTTCGCCACCGACAACCTGGTGCGGCCCTTCATGGACAAGCTGGCGCTGCACCAGTTCTACATTTAGCAGGACGCTGCCCCACCACCACCCTCACCTGCGCACACAGCTCTCTGGCCACCAGCACGAGAGAAATCCCTTTCACAGCCAGGGTGGGGTGGGGGTGGGGGGGGGTGGTATGCAGAGGATGATGTGGGGGCCAACCCAGCGCCCCCCATCCCTTCCTAAAAACTCACCACGACGGGATGTTTTTGTTCTGCCTTTCTTTCCGGTTCCAAGAGAGGGTACTCCCCACCACAGCTGTCCTCCATGCATCTTTTATTTTTTCCGTTTTAAACCAAGAAGTGACGTTTCCGGCTCGACTTGGGACCTCGTCTTCGAAAAATAGTTTTGTCTCGGGCAAAATCTTAAGAAGTTAACGAGTGAACATTTTTACCTTTTTATTTATCCAGGGAAGCTTTCCAAGAGCTCGACTGCTTTTTTTTTTTCTCTCCTTCTCTCTCCCCCCTCTTCACCGACTCGTATAGATCCATATCTCGGATCTGCCCAGTGCAACCGCAGTCCTCAAACTGGGCATGAACAGTAGTCGCCTGGATCACGGACCTCAATAAATCACATTTCCCAGCACAAATCTTGTTTTCCCGACTTGTGAGCTAGCAGCGCCCCCCGTCCCCCCGTCCCGCCTCGAGCTGCACCGAAGATAAAAAAAAAAAAAAAAGGGCCTTTAAGTCATGGACTCTCAGTGATGTTATTGATTATAGATTGGTAAATGGTGTAGTTTGATTGTGTATGAGCTGGCGGTCGCCAGAGCGTGCTTTCCTAACCGCTATTAAGAATGGTTAAGACCATTTTGTTTTCTTTGCCACTTTAGACACAAGAAGAAAAAAAAAAAAGCTCCGATGCCGGAGCGGTTTTACACCCAGAAAGATTTTTGCACTGAGCAGTGTGGAGAGCTGGAAAATGTATGTCATGGGTTTGAGTGTTTTTTTGTGACACAGATGGTAGTAGTTGTAATTGTGGGACAGAAATGTGCTTTGGATTATCAACTCTGACTGAGATGTAATGTTTTTCTTTTTTCTTTTTTTTTTTACAAAACATGTCCAGGGACTCATACCTGTGGTCATCTGGTCCAAAAACCTCGCCTGGTGCTGTCTAGAACTATGCTACACAAAATGTGTTGTGTCTGTACACAGATAATTGCTGTGTGTTTTTTTTTCCCAAGATATGCAGAGAGGAGACAATTTGTTTCTTTTCAGAACAAAGGGGTGGTTAAATGTTAGAAGGGAAAATGTGACAGCAAGCAAACACTTATTGTGCAGGTGTTGAGTCCTAATTGGCTGTTTTAATCAAATTCAAAAGCAAGAAAGCAAAATGTTTAAGTCATTGTCAAAAAACATTGAGATGTGTATGAAAATCTCACAGGAAACGCAGAGTAAAGACAGCTTCAAGCTTGCAGAGTAAAGAAAACCAAGAGCAATCTAACAATATTGTTTGTTTTTCCCAGAATGCTTGTTTCCCTTTTGGGTTTTTTCGGGGGAATTTGTTGAGTGACTGTTTTTTTTTGTCCTTCACATGCATATGTGTGTTATGCAAGGTTATTCAATTCTGATTGTTTTTTTCTTTTCTTTTTTTTTTAAATAAACAAAATGAAAAACAATTTTTTTTAAATTCCATGTATTCCATTTATATATGAATTCATTTTAGTTTTAGGATTTTTTTAGGTCCTTCAAACCTGTGCACATTTTTTTTTATTCTGTATCCCATGAATCCACCAATTTTATATGCTGGATTATATTTCCTGCGCACCATTATTAAATCATGTAGTGGCATGACAAAATGCTGGCAATGCTTATCACACGGATGTCATTGGTGCAAATTCCTCATTGGCCATGCCCGTCACTCGGTTAGCCAGAGGTCAAAGGTCCTGTCCTAATATTCCCACACAGTGATGAAATGCTGTTTTGTCTCATGTGTCATCTGCTCTGCTTTTTTCAGTGAACCTCCCAGGAACTGACGCAAAGCATCTCTAGGAAACATTGTAGGAATTCCTCAACCGTCCTCCGGTGCCAACTGGCTGACGGAGCGCACGTGGCACGTCGCCTGGAACACTGGATGCGTTCGCCCGTCGCCGTGGCAACCGTTAGTCCCTAGATGGCCGGGAACAACGACCGAGCCTGACTCCATAAGGCCCCGACACCTGCTCAGCCCAGATTACGTGACACCATGCACCCTTCTATCCCCGGGTGAGTTAAATCCATGAAACTTCTTTTTTTTCCATTTTGTTTTGAAGGAAAGTTTCTTTTTTAGATGATGTTAAGTTAGACGTCAACATTTCTATGTCTGCCTTTTAAGCTTATTGACTGTAAAGTGGATGAGACGACAGAGTGACCTGCGTTAATCTGTCGGCCACTGTCATCCTCTGTGTGGAGTGGGTTATAGACAGGAGACACTACCACTGCGTGCCACGTGTGTGTGTGTGTGTGCGTTTGAGATTTCCCAGGATAGCTCCGCTAAAGGGATTACTTCAGGAGGGGGGGGATTAGATTAGAATAATCGCTCTAGACTGGAAACAAGTCCAGACACTGACCGACAGAGCAGACGAGGAGAGTAAAGAAGAAGAACCTTGAAATCAGAAATTCTGCGTAAAAGGGTGACCTAAAAACTTCCCAAAGAAGATGTCCAAGGAGCAGCTGGAGAGCCTGGTGAAGCGCATGGAGGAGACTCTGTCTGAGATGGAGCAGCTGAAGCAGCACTGCGGGAAGCAGAGCGAGGAGCTGAGCCAGCTGGTGGTGGAGCTCCGCAGGGAGAACAAGGAGTTGGTGGACAAGTACGACCAGCTCACCGCGGAGATGAAGGAGGCCAAGGAGATCATAGATCAGCTGCAGGACACCAAACATGCCTTCAACGCCAAGGAGCGGCAGGCGCAGAAGCTCAGCCGCCAGCTCTGAGGAAGCCCCAGAACCGGGAGGAGACCTGGACCAGATCCGCAGAAAACCAGAATCCCGTTGAAGGTCAAAAAAAAAACGAGCAGATGCTGGAAGCGGCTTGTTGCTGAAGATCTTTAAAGACTGGGTGGGAATGAGGGCCAAACTGAGCACAGCTGTTTTCTTTGACATATAGAAAGGGTGTTTTTTTTTTTTGTCGTCTCCATATGTGTGTACATTTTTAGGCCGAGGAGGAGGCAGGATGGATGTAAAGTTTAGTCATTTGAATGTTCATTTCAATCCTGTGGCTTAGGGCTCCCTTTAAAAAAAATCCCTGGCTAGATTTAACAACCTAGAATCCAGAAAGTGGAGGTCTGAGATTAATGTGGAAAGTGCCGAATCCGGCTGAAAAGCGAAATAATGGCACAATAAGACATTGTGCTCATTATTATGTGTCTATAATTAAAACAACAACCTGTCCCCGAGGCTCCTGTAAAGAGTTTATTTGATGGCATCCTCTGGATATTATGTTTAGTTGTTAATTGAGCAGAGGAAGTGGGTGGTCCAGTATTTTTTTTTTTTTTTTGAGCTTTGAAGAGTCAAAGTGCTTAAAGAACCTTTTTTCACACCACATAATTGTGAGATGTCAGGAGAGAGAAGAAAAAAGACATGGAAACAAGATAACATGGAGCCAGTGTGGCTTAAAAAGATTGACACCGCGGCAATCGGAGACACAGTTTAAAGGGGATTAGCCCAAATTAAAAATAAACACACTAAAGTAAAGGTCATAAGGTCACCTGTAGACTTATTTATTGTTTGTGTCAAAAACAATGTTGTGAGTGATCACCTCCTTCAGTTTCTCCCCAGATTCCATTTAAATAAAGAGAAGTAAAGTAAATAACTCAAATACTGCATGGGGAAAAAGGGTTTCACTCGCACTTTTATATTTTTACTTTTTCAGATTTTGTACTTTCAAGATTTTAGAACAGCTAAAAGTGACTCTTCCTGTCCCCTGGATGGAGATTATATCCTCTGAATAGAAGTCAGTGGTCTTTTGGGTTTTTGGAGAGGGAAAATAAAAGAAGTCAGCAGCTAAACCGTAACTCAAGCCAAGTACACATTACACCCGCCATTTATTTTTACATGTGCCCATAATCACGTTGCTTAATTTCAGTATCTTTGCGTGTTTGTGTTTAGACGCCTCACCCCCACCCTCCCCCCCCAAAAAAAATGAGAAAAGAGAACGGGCCTGGAAATGTTTTAGGGAAACATGTGTCGGCTCACGTTTAAACTTAGCTTCGGTCGAGGCAGTGGTGGTTTCCTCTTTAAAGCCTAAAATAAAAACTCTTAATTTCATGTCATTTTAACATGTTCTGGATGACACAGCAATTAAAAAGTCACATTCTACAATAACACCCTCTGTGTTTGAGATCAGGCCTTTGAATTATTGCCAGAATTACATTGAAGAACAAAGAGATTTACTCCAAAAATGGTTTCCTCTAAAACCATGATGATTATAAATTTTTAAATAATAAAATCACCTATTGAGATTAAGAACAACCAGGGAATATGAATTTGAAGTAAGAAAGTTAAATAAGAGAAATGTTTGTGTTTGACAGGTCACAGTCAGGGTGAAGGAAACGCACCAAAATGGCTACCGTAAAGTGGGGACAAGAAAGAAGCTAAATATCATGTTTCTTTATTTTTTTTATTAAACAACGGAGCAAACGTTATATTTTAGCTTAAGTAGCCGTGAAGCCAGTGTGTTTTGTGAGTCGCGTTATAGTCGTGTGAATGGTCCAACTCCAGCGTCTGTAATGGCTGAAAAAAAACGGCTAAACGTCACACAGTGGTTCGCTAGCTAACGGCTAACGAGCTCAAACCTGTTTGAGCCTGTTCTCTTCTCGATAGGATAATATGTCTCCACAGTGTTGTGTCATAGATCAGATTTAACACATTTAACAACAAGCACTTTCTATTTGGCCGTATTTCTATATTTCTATAATCTCTAAATCACCATTGATGGAGAATCACTGTCTGTGCTAGCAAACATGCTGCAAAGGTCATTTTAAAACCAGCTGAGAAAATCATCATCTTCATCATCATCATCATCTGTCAAGCCATCGCATCTGAGGTTAGTGTGAACGAATCACGTTAAATGCCATAGTCCACGTTTGCTGCTGTTTTAAGATTGAATTGAATGTATTTAAAAGCATACCGGTTTATGTTTTTCATTTTTGTGTGTGTGCTTTATTTGGTTTTAATCAGGCCAAAGAAAGAGAGGATGCGTCAGCAAAAACCCAAACTCAACATGTGGAATCCCGGTGAACACATTCTCCAACCACTTTACAGCTGAATCTAATAATCCAGCCTTCACTTTACAGAGCCCGGGATTACAGAGGCAGAGAATGGTGCGTTGGTTACCGCAAAACAGTAATAAACTCTCAAGGACCCTCATGTGGGACATGCCCCAGCAAAAGCAACACGCTGACTAAGCCGGTGTTATTTTTATTTATTTATTTCATATAGTGAAATGACAGAGTGTCGGAAACATGCAGGAGGGGGCCGGGTGGGGACCGGGACCGGGCGGGGGCCAGGCGGGGACCAGGGGGGGACCGGGGGGGGGCTCCTGGTTAAAAAGCGCAGCGGAGCCTCCGCGGAGGAGCTTTAACCGGCAGCACGGTCCCGTGTGAGTGTGCGTGTGTCTCTCTGTCTGTTTCCGGTTGCACGTGAGACACGTAAAGAAAGAAAGAAGGAGGACAGACAAGGAGGAGCAGAGAGAGAAAAAACTCTTCTATCCAGGACACACCGCCGCAGCTCCGTCTCACACACCGGAGAAGCTCCGCAGCAGCCGAGCCTCCACGATCCGATCAGGGTGAGGAGAATTTCTTTCATTTCGTCTCTTATCATCAGACATCGATTCGAATGATTCTTTGGTGGCTAAAGCTTTAGGGATTTGGAATAACATGTGATGGAAATATGCATGAGAGACAAAGTTGAACTCTGAGAGAATGAGATAAACATGACAGGAGGAGATAAGTGTCTGTTTGTTTTTAGGAATTTTAAATATAATTATTATTTATTATTATTTATATAATTTATTTATTATTGAATCCTGATTAAATATGCATTGAAGGTGGGACAGAATTAACCATCACAGAGGAGTCTTCTGTACAAGACGCTGCTCGCCCTGGCTGACTAATGAATTATTGTTCATTTTGTTCAATAACAGCTTGTACAAGCTTAAGGCTTAAAACATTTTTTTTGATCTACTGCAATAATAAGAAAGTGATTAGAGAATGACACAAAGATTTGGAACAGATCTGCGGTTCATTTTAGTTTAATAACAATAACTGTTTGATTAGAGAAGAGATCAGTGTGATTACATAGCATTATTATTATTATGATTATGATTATTTTTATTATTATTGTTGTTGTTATTATTCATTTTAATTAAAAACATGTAATAAATCAAAACAAATGTATTATATATTTTTCAAGTATTTATAGTAATTGCAGCTTTTTATCTGATATGTATTATTTGGAAATTGGAAAAGAAAAAAAATCTTTCGGACTGTTAATAAATTAAACTAACTTGGGCTCTTGAAAAAAAATGTCTTAAAACATCTTACACTAATCCTATTCCATTTGATAGACACAAATATTAGTAGATTAATAGGGGGAAAAAAGGTATCAGTGATCAGGTGAAGGCTTTCTCCTCTTTACTTTAAGCCCAGATTGAAGAGAGCAGTCTCAGATTACCACCCCGGGCGGGGTACACTGTGAATTTGCTTATTTTGGGGTCTTGAGTGTTTGTGTGGTCTTGAGAGAAAGCACAAGAAAAAAGTCTGAGTGCCTGTTGTCTCTCCTCTCAGACATAATCACCCCTCTGTTTTCACCCCGGGGGAATTTTATTGGCCATGGCTGACAGCCCCCCCCCCCCCCCCCCCCCCCCCCCCCCCCCCCGCACCAAAAACAAAAAAAAAACCCCCCCCCCCCCCCCTGCAGGAAACACTCCAAAAAACAAATAAACAAACAGTCTCTCCACATACAACAAAAGATCCATTTCTGGGTCAGTTGAGCAATTCAGCGCGGAGATAACGGAGGTAAATGAAAATTATTATCAGGTTTTAGAATCACAATAATTTTTGTTAAAAATGTTACAAAACCTACACGGATATCTGCTGCGAGTCCAAGGTGACATCTTTAAATGGTATTGAATTCACTGAACAAATCAGCAAAATTGATTGTGATTGATTTATATGATAAATTTATATGATAAATCAATTTATATGATAAATCAATTGCAGAACAGAATATTTCCTTCAACTTCCTCAGACACAGACTTGAACCACAGATCCAGCTGCTGATCCTCTGCTGTGGTTCGTGGCTGCAAACCAAACCACAGAGTAGTTTTTGTGTACATTGAGTTCGTTTTTAAGTGCTCAAAGATGTACCGTAAACCATTACCAAACATAGATTTGAATCATTTTAGGAAATGTTTTTAGTAAATGCTGCAGGGCAGCTGAACATGGTACTGATTATTATTATTATTTTTATTGTGTTGTTTTTTTTAGGCATCCCTGCACTCTTCCCCCTGCCCTCACAGATCATTTTTGTACATGTTGGCCTCTGTCTGACATCAATCACAGTTTTTTTTCTTGGCTTGTTTTCCCGAAAGATGTTGCTCAATGCTATAATAGCATCCGTTAGTCACAGTAAAAACAAACAAAGAAAAAACACTGGCTGTCTTCTATTTTTATTCCCAGTGAACAATGAAGATGCTCCTGCCTCTGGTAATCCTTCAGCTGCTCCTGGCTCCAGCACTCATGGTAAAACTCCCAATGCATCCACAGAAAATGAATTCACACTTGTAATAAAGTTTTAAAAGTTGCTTAGCCCACACAGATACCTTTACATCTTTTATTTTCTTGACGTTATTGTAATCGGTGCATTGTTTTACTGTATTTCAGGCATAATGGAGGGCTTGTTATGTTTTTCACATATTTGTGTTGTTGAACCATTATGAATGTATTCACAGGTGCCCAGTATGGATCACTGGGAATCCTGGGGTCCTTATGGAGAATGCAGTCGCAGCTGTGGCAGCGGTGTGACCACGAGAACCAGGCGTTGTATCACTCAAAGGTAAATCTGCTGACCCTATATTTACCTTATTTTATGTACATTTATATAAGCATGTCTTAAACACACACACACAGGCACTAACGGAGTCACAAGTCAGAGGCCTTATCTTTTTTCAAACCCATGCTCGTTGTGAGGCCCTGAGCGACACGCAAACACACACGCGCACACACACCGTTTTTTTTTTGGTTTTCCTGTCTGAATAAAGCTAATAGTGAGGTTCAGGAGCACAGACAGATCTATCTTGATTGTAAAAGAATGCCTTGAAGTCACCAGGACCTGGGCTTGTCTTACATCTAACACAGACTGCAAGGAGGGGCCCTGTGGAGGGTTCTCTCTCTCTTTACTGGGTGTTGCCTGTTGGCTGCTGAAGAGGATCAGATGGATAGTAAACATTTCTATCTGTCCTTTTTTCCCACTGAAAATGTGGAAAATAATTGATATGAAACACAGGATATATCTCAAATAAAGGTTTAATCTTCATACAAGACTTTATCATTCCCCGGCGTCATAAAATGTTCAGCAGTAATTTGGCAATACCCTGGAATCTAATAGAAATGACACGTTTGACTATATATATATCTATTTTTTGAATGCCCACCAGATAGAACATGTCTATAAAAATGTTCCCCTGACGTGTTCAAACATTCACCTTGTTTGACACTTTGATGCGTTCACGTGATGGGAAGCAGTCTGAATCCATGGATCCTCTATTCTGTTAAATTCACATTTGAAGGTTTGGCATTGCATTATTTTCCCATTTTCCTCTATTCAATGCTGGTTTTCAACATGTCCGTACAGCCAGTCCGTGATTCAGACAGTCTGAGTAAGTGAGGAGTCATACCGACTTCTACCTCGTTGGATAAACACTGTCATATCCTGTCTGCCAGATTCCCCTGAATTACACCTTTTAAATAATATAATTTGACAGAATCATTGTGTGCTTTGCTGGAACTCCCATTTCACAATATAGTCGCCTTTAAGTTTAATTACATAACCAAGTGTGGAAGTGGTTGATCAATAATCTGGCACAGAATTATTTTGACGTGTATATTTTTGGAAATATGAAACTTCTTTTTGATGCTCCAGTGGTTCCATGTTCCACACCCAGGTGAGACGTTGAAGATTTGGATGTTGTGACACGTTTTCCTTTCAGAACTGGCACGCTGACAGAAGCGTGTCTGGTTTTATAGGCTTGCAGGCAAGTACTTTTGGAGAGGATTATTATCGTCGCTGCTGTGCAAGCGTGCAGATGTTTCTGCTGACTTTGTTGTCAGCAGTGTTGATGTTCATGCTTTGCTGAGAAGTCAGTTTTGCTTTTTTTTTTTTTTTTCATATGCACAGATTAAAGGGAAACGCCACTTAATGTCGGGAGCTGAAACCGGTTATTTGTGAACGCCCAGACACTTTGTATGTCTCACCTGGTCATTAACTGGCTCTGTGTCACAGTGATGACACCCGATGGGTTTTAATGCCACTTTATCCCTAAAATATGACAATTTCTTTTTTTTTTTTAATTACTACTGTGAGGTTGTTCAAAACATATCCTCACATTCGTTGCAAGGTTTATATTTCAACAATTTGGACATCAATCCTGTGTCAATCCTGGAAATGTAGGGGTTCGAAAGATTAGACAGGAGGGAGATGATCCAGACCGCCCTGTCGTACGATGGGAAATGTAGTTTTTATGTTTTTCAGCTGTCATTCTCCATTGATGCAAATTAGTAAGTGTCTCCTTGTCCCGCTCCGTTTTCTCCATACAGAAGTGATGGAGGACACAACTGTGTGGGACCAGATAAGTCCTTCCGCTCCTGCAACATCCAGGTGAGTGGATCCTTCTGAAAAATGTATCTCTATCATGTGCATAAGGTTTGACGGTAATTCTTTCTGCAATTGTAATGCATTTGCAATTGACCCCCTGCTCCTCTCAGGACTGTCCCGAGGGATCCAAGGATTTCCGCGAGGAGCAGTGCTCCCAGTTTGATGGCACGGACTTCCAGGGAAAACGCTACAAGTGGCTCCCGTATTACGGAGGTAGACACGCACCCATACAAATATGTGAAATAGATGTATGTAAAAAGAAAAAAAAAAAAGGATTCTCATCAGTAAGAGCTCTTTTAAAAAGAAATACAAAAAATAAAAACCCGTCTCCTCTCTCGCGGACAGCTGAGAACCCCTGTGAGCTGAACTGCATGCCCCGAGGAGAAAACTTTTTCTACCGCCACCGCAGCTCGGTGGTGGACGGCACGCCGTGTCACCCAGGACGGAGGGATGTTTGTGTGGGCGGAGTCTGCAAGGTAGGAATCCATGACGTGAAAAATGTGTATACAATATGTTTATTTTTTCCAAGCACTATCACCGTTCCTTTCCTTCTCCAGCGTCTGGGCTGTGACAACATGTTGGAGTCTCCTCAGCAGGAGGACCCCTGCCTGCAGTGCGGGGGCAGCGGACAGTCCTGCCGCCTGGTCAAGAACAGCTTCTCTGTGCGGGACCTCCCCACAGGTACCGTGCTCCGTCTTAACTCGCTGCGCCAGCTCTGACTGTGAGGCCCTCCGACCTTTATTTGTTTGTGGGCGTGCTCGAGTCGATTTGTGCCTCTCCTCTTCCGTCTCAGGCTACAACCAGATGTTCATCATCCCCGTTGGAGCCACCTCCATCAGCATCAGAGAAACGGTGGCGACGCGCAACTACCTCGGTAAGAAGTGTAATTCTGTCTTCGGTGGTGCATAGTGCGAGCCCCCAGTATGTTCACGTCAAAACTACCTCTGTGTGGTCAGCCATCAAGAACCTGCGAGGGGAGTACTACCTCAATGGCCACTGGGTCATTGAGTTTTCCAGGGCCACGCCCGTCGCCGGCACCGTGCTCTTCTACCAGCGCGGCGCCGAGGGCGACAGCGTCCCGGAAACCATCATCGGCCGCGGCCCCACCACTGAGCCCCTGGTGGTCGAGGTGAGACCGCGTGGCCTCGCATTGAAGTTCAGGCAGTCTTTGGAGGATTACCAATATGATCCATTGATCAGTCTATTGATTGTTATTCATTACGTACCACCTGCGTCCCTCAGCTGATCAGCCAGGAGCCCAACCCGGGAGTGGAGTATGAGTTTTACCTTCCGAACGGACGCTCCAGAGAGGGCTACTACTGGAGCTTTGGGTCCTGGTCTCCCTGCAGCAAAGAGTGCGGATCAGGTTAGACTCTGGGATCTAAACTGGATCTGGATTCAGAGCCAGTTTGTGGTTGAGCGCGATACCGGCTCAGTTCTTTTTCTTCAGTAACTTTTTTTCTTTCCTTAGGCTACCAGTCCCGTCTGGTCTTCTGCACCATCGATAACGAGGCCTACCCCGACTACCTCTGCGCCTCTCTACCCAGGCCACAGACCAACCGCACGTGCAACCCCCATCTGTGCCCCGAAATCCACAGGTACATTACGCTCAAATTCCACAAAAACTTTAAACAGCATCCAGCATCCACGTGTCCCGCTGTAAGTAAACGGAGTAGACGAAGTGACTTCCTGAGTTGTTTTTTGTTTTTTTGACTGTCCTTGGTGTGTTATGACTTATGTCTGTAAGGATGGCGTACCTGTATCCGCCACAGTTGTGGAGATCCTCACAAAGACCCAGAGCCTATGTGTTCAGGTAACCCAGGCTCTGTGATCGTAGTTAGTTAGTTTTGCTTTTTTAGGTGACCTCAAACACAGGGGGGGAGATCTGGAGATCTGAATCAAAGGATTTCCCTCCCCATCCCCCACATGCACACAGGGACGTATCCTTTTTGCTTTCTGCCTTCAAAAAGAAGCAAAAGATTAATGTATGTCAAATTATAACGCACTACCCCCCCCCCCCCCCCCCCCTTCGCCTGACTCTAGCATTGTTTCTGTAGTATAGCACACGCAGCCCCTGTTCCTCCATATGGGGCCATTGTCCAGCTCAGAGATCTGATTTCAACTTTTTACCTGACTGGTTAATCTGAGACTAAATCTCTGAAGCTGTGTGTTAATGCCAGATTTCCATTTTTTTTTGTTAACCCTGCCCCACCTGTGGCCACTTATCCCTGAGCTGGACTGCTGCTCCCTGATCGCTTCAGCAAACTGTAAAACTTTGCGCATTTACGCAGCTGATGTGCGGTGAGGTGTTTGAGGGGTTAAAGGTCGTCATGCGAGGGGGGAGTGAGTGGATGGCGTACGTACCAGCCGTGGTGGGGTTGTGACTAGCCGGAATTTCCTGCTTCTTTTATTAAATTCAATGGGATGTGTATAAAGCGCTCCCGGGTTATCTCTCATTTTAAAGATATGCTGCACTGAAGACCAGAAAAAAAGTGTTTTTTTACTTTTTGAGTTGCATGCATGAAATAAATCCAGGGAGGAATTTTTCGAAACCACTTTCTGCTTCTAATTACCGCTACTAGAATAAGTGAAACTAACAAGGAGGTGACCAATTCATCTTCTCTTCGTCTTTTGATTTGTTGAGGAAAATGAAATCAGAGTGGAATTTCTAGATCATGATGATGCTCTGATTTGTGGAATGAAATATTGTTTTCCAACATTGCCACGACGACACCTGTACAACCGTTGACTCCTGTCTTTCCTCCCTCCTGTTCGGGGTTCCCAGCTGGAGAACCGGGGAGTGGAACGCCTGCTCCGTCACCTGCGGCGGAGGCTCCCAGGTGCGCAGCGTCCAGTGCGTCTCCCATGATGCGTCGGGGCCCCGCGTGGTGGAGGATGCTACCTGCGCCGCCTACTCCGAGGCACCTCCATCCCTGCAGACCTGCAACATGCACAAGTGCGCAGAGTACCACGTGAGCAGCTGGAGCGCGGTGAGTGAACTTCTCCGTGGTGAATCACCGCAGTACGATATTATCGCGATACTTGTCGCGATTCAATATTATCGCGGTTTTGCATATATTGCAATATGCTGGGATATTTGATGTGGTTGTGGTCTGCAGTGCTCTGTGACCTGCGGTCCAGGTGAACAGACCAGAGAAGTCACCTGTGTGGGTTCAGGCGGGACCCGGCTGGAGGAAACGTCCTGCAGCACGTTGCTCCGCCCCCCCGCGGTCCAACCCTGCGCGGCGGCCGCCTGCCTGAAGCGGATCGGCTGGCACGTGGGCGAGTGGGGACTGGTGAGTGGGACCACACAGTACCACACACTCACTCACTGGCCGATTGTGAAACTTCGTGTCATAATATCGCACAACCTATTTCTCGCCAGTGTACCAAGAGCTGCGGTTCTGGTTCTCGAGAGCGTCAGGTGATCTGCTCGGACCGAGAGAGGAACCTGTACCCAGTGGACCAGTGTGACGCCCACCCCAAACCCACCACGGTGGAGCGCTGCAACACGCAGCGCTGCTACGGTCCACAGGGTGAGTCTACGCCAAACCCCAACATATTATGGTCAATTCATTTTTTGAAACTTTATTTCTTGGGCGTCCCGTCACATTTTCAGGAGGCCAAATGTTGGCTTTTGCAGCTACAACCTAGTCTGTGTCGGTGTTATTCACCCACTGCGTTCTGTGTGCAGTTGTCCCCAGCGTCCAGGACCCACGAGGACTCGATAATACCCAGACTGGCTTCCGGCCCTACGTGCCAGATCATTCTACAGGTGAGCGGTGGATTTGACAAAAACGAGAGCGTCTTCTCATTGTGGTTTGGATGTAAGGTGTGACAACAGCTATTAGAAATCCAGTCACTTGGTCCCAACCAGCCCCCACCCCCCCTTCCTCCCTTCCTCCATCCCTCCCCGGCCCCACTGTCCCAGCACTAATTATCCAGGCCTGATTGACATGTTTTCCGGGGTCATCGGCCATTGTCGGGCCTTATTAAAATATTTCCGAGGCACTGAAGTGTGTCGGTGGTGTTTCTGGCACGTTCTGGCATCTTTTTTAGCTTTCTCTGCCGTCACCGTGGTCAGGAATTTCAAGTCTTCAACTCAGGGTTGACATATTATTTTTCAACTCTGTACGTGGCGTTTCCGGAGCTTTCTCCACGATTAATCTTTCCACAAAGAAATACGCCTGTGCCATTTTGCTGTGTTTTATTTTGTGTGCCGTGACGTCTCCCTGGGCGGCCTCAGGCACAATAGCTGAGACCCTATTGTACACGTGTGTGTGTGTGAATCCGCCTCCTGCTTGTTTTCATTGTCAGGCCACAGACCAGAGACGGATCCCACCCAGACCAACACAGTCCAGGACCCCCACAGCTCCGCCCCGGCCCTCCACTGCAGCCAGTCCTATTACGGCTGCTGCCCCGACGGACGCACCTCAGCCGGAGGCCCCCAGGGTCTGGGCTGCCCCCGGCTCCCGGCTCCCACTCCTATCCAGCCATCCTGCGCTCAGACCAGGTACCCAGCTCCAACCTGTCATGGCACTGTGGTCAGAGGATCCACACGGATCCTCTTTTAGGCTCTTGAGCCCCTGTTTTGAAGACGCCGCTGCGTGTTGCATGGCACGCCTGTGATTATGCAAAGCTGGCATGCCATGTAAAATCACACACGGGGGCGCAAATATGCTGGTTCAGCATAAGCGAGGGATAATAAATGGTTTTGGGAACAGCCACATAGAAGGATCTCTGTGGGAAAGTGGGGTGTTACTTTTATAGCTGCGTGCCCACTACTATGTATAATGCACAACCACGGCAATTACCACTAAACGACCAGGTTGAACTTGAGGTTTTGCTACAAATGTGAGAGTTGTTATTTTAGGCAGCACAGTACATGATGTTTCATTCCTCCTCCTCCTCCTCCTCCTGTGTGTGTGTGTGTGTGTGTGTCAGTTATGGCTGCTGCCAAGATGGTGTGACGGCGGCTCAGGGCCCCAACAAGGAGGGCTGTGAGGAGTTTGTGGCCCCTGCACCGACTGTAAGTAAATGTAGCTCACAGGCCTTGACCTATTATTATAAAAAAAAAAAAAAAAAATCTCAAAATCGATAAATGACAAAAAAAAATTAAGAAAACTAAAATTGTGTTTTTGGGTGGGCATTTCTTTTTTTTTTTACATTTTATAAAAAGAATTATGTGTGGACATGAAAGCAAATAAAGATGATGAAAATATATTTATTTATTTATTTATTTATTTATTTATTTATTTATTTATTTATTTATTTATTTATTTATAATAATATAATTTCCTTTTTTCACCTCTGTCACGACACGGGGGTACCCCTCAGATTGCTCCTTCTCTCCCGACTGAGAATGCGGTACAGTGCCGAACCACCACCTACGGCTGCTGCTACGACCGCACCGCACCTGCAGGAGGTCCCGACGGCGAGGGCTGCGCCGACCCACCACGCCACAGTAAGGGGGTCCCACACCACATCTGGTTGGTATACACCGATGAAGATGTCTGAGGCGTGTGTCTCTCTGTCTGCAGTCGAGCGCTCCATCTGCTCGCTGCCGCGCGCCGCCGGCTCCTGCAGCGGCTGGGTGTCGCGCTACCACCACGACGTCATCGCCTCCAAGTGCGTGCACTTCTGGTACGGAGGTTGCCACGGCAACAGTAACAACTTCATGACCCGGGCCGAGTGCCAGAGGGCGTGTCCGGGGCCCCGGGCCCCCGCTGGAGAGCCCGCCTCAGGGAGAGAATCCCCCCAGGGAGGCGCCACATCTGGCGGAGCGGGATCCGCATCTGCAGGAGCAGGAGCCAGCGCAGGGGGGTCTGGTGGACAGTCGCGCACCATGGGGAGGATCTTCACCGTCCAGGGGGGGTCGACCGGCGGAACCGGCCGACAGGCCAGCAGCGCTGCCACACACGCCCACAGAGCCAGGATCTATCTGAGGGCACGCCAGCCCTCGCAGGCCACCGCGGCCCAGCAAAGCCGCCCTGCAGCCAGGTAAGACACCCTGGAGACCCAGGGGGGCGTGGCTTAAAGCTCAATACTGCCTTCCTGCCCCCCCAACACTGAAGGAGCTCCCCACTGAGTCTGAGTACCAGCCAAAGACTAACTTTGTTCGTCAATTACTCCCTCACACAATTATTATTATTTTTTTTATTATCTGTCGATCCGAATATTTCATACTGTATGTCCAGTGATTTTTTTTTTTTAAATGCATCATTCTTCTTTACGTAGAACCACACCACTCAGCAGATTTCACTCCCGCCTCCGGGACACAACCGCGTTTCTTCCTTTAACCTCCGCAAAAATGTCAGGAGTCGTTAACGACCTCACAGCGACCCTACAGCTCGTCTCTCCTTTGTGTTGTTGTGTTGTATGTTGCGCTGGGACGGTTTCTTTGTCTGCGTGTAGCCTCCTGCACGTGTGTGCCTTCTACCTCACGGTGTCAGTCGGTGCCAGCTTTGGGTCTTTTGTGTCGACAACCTGTTGTCATGAGTTCAAACTAATAAAAGGTTCTGTTGTGGTGCTTCACGTCTGTCGTCCGTGTGTCCTCACTGCTCATCTTTGCTCTCTGGGAAACTACTGGTTGGGTGGTGTCCTGGTCTCATTGTGTGTCAGCGTCACCCGTGTCATCATTTTGTGTCTCGTGTCCTTTCTGTGTGCGACACCTGGATTTCCTCTCCGTGTTTTCCTCTCCGAGCTTTTTCTCCAAAGCCAGGTGGTGGGCGCTCTTTATGTTTTGCTTTGGTGACGACTAACACAAGTACCAACAGTGGAGCATAAAGTGACTCTTTTCCTCACTTGCTTCCTTCCTTCCTTCCTTCCTTCCTCTGTCCTCTCCCCCTCGTGTCTCCTCAGTCTGACCCTGGGAGAGGTGTCCATCGATAAGAGCGACCCGTCCAGCGTGGAAGCTCTGGTGGGCCAGACGGTGGTGCTGCCCTGCAGAGTCCGGCCTCCGCCCTCCTCCACCGTCACCGTGGAGTGGAGGCGGGAGGGAGTCCCTCTGTCCACCCACAGGTCAGTATCACACACACACACACACACACCACTGTCGGTGGCTTTATTTCTCTTTTTAACATTTTTTCTTTCCCCTCAGACATCACCAGCAGCCCAACGGCTCCCTGCTGGTGGGTCCTCTCACCAAGCTGGACTCCGGTTGGTTCCTGTGCGTGGCCACTCGGGAACGAGAGAGAGACCACCGGTACATTTACCTCTCCGTCTCAGGTAACACATTTAATATTCTAATTATACTCTATATTCACTATAGGCTGTTTCCTGTGGCAATTCTACACATTCTGTATCTGCAGTCATTCGTTTTATGTTTTTAGGAACACATTTTTCAGATCCTGCAGGGTTCAGGCAGTTCAGTAAATTCCAGACTGTGTGCGCAAAAGACTAGATCAGTGTCAGAGCTCCATGTGCGAACGGATAATTGGGGCCAGAATCGGTCAGACCCCTAATTGGGCCGACCGTAACCCCAATTAGTGCGTCACACGTAAAATCCCGAAGGACTGACGTCACGGATGAAGTCAGAGCATGCTGAGTCTTTATGCGAATCATGTGTCGATTTGACGTTACCTAAGTGAGTTCGGACCGCGGCTCTCACATTGCGTGTCCCCGTCCTGCGTGTCCCACAGGGGGCGCGTCTCCGCCGGTTCCCACCTCGCTCCCCAGAGACGGCCCGTTCCCTCGGTAAGAGAAGTCACTGCCCGCCACTCTATGTTCATTGAAAAAATAAAAAAATAAAAATTGGAAACTGTCCCTGACGTCAGCTCCGTGTCTCCCCAGGTTCAGCATCGACCGCTCGAGTTCTTCTTCGCTGGAAATGCGATCTGGACAAACCGCGCGGCTGCCCTGCGTTATCGTCCCTCCCTCAGCTCTGCAGTCTGTCCGCATTCAGTGGACAAAGGACGGACAGCTACTCAGTGACCCCAGGTGTTCCTCTCATTCTGCTCCATCTATGTGGCTTCTGTACAATTCTGATTGGAAGGCATTTTGAAAATCTATAGAGAAGTTAAATTAGAATTTAGATGAAAAAAAACCCCGAATTTTTACTATTTTAGCCAAGTCTAGTTCGGTCCAGATGTAAATATCCAAACATCTGTCATAGGAGTGTTTATTAGAACTCATTCCAGACATTTATTTTACCCAGAGGATGCATCCAAAAGAGTTTGTTGTGATCCTCTGACTTTTCATAAATTGACTAGGAATATATATAAAATAAACACTGTCTGACTCTATCTGCAGAAATATTCAAAAAACAAATCCAAACTGCTTGCTTTGTTGCAGGTTCACTCAGCATTCCGACGGGACCCTGATCTTTGGTGGACTGAGGTCCGAGGACTCGGGGGTCTACACATGCACGGCCTCCAGTCCGCAGCAGCTGGAGCAGAGGCAGCTGCACCTCCGAGTGCAAGGTGTGTTTTCATCTGACATCCAGCTATTCACATGGTGCTCAGTATGTTGGCCAGATACTACAGACAGATTGAATGTGCTGATTATTATTATTGTCAGTAGTTTCTGATAGTTACCAGCAGATGGCAGTAAAGCTCGCTCCACTCAGAAACTCCCCAAATGATATCAACTGAAAAGGGTGGAGGGACATTAAATAAAACATAATAACTAATTTAATCTGATGTGTTTTTGGTGTCATTGTCCAGCGGACCTGAGGATCACGACGGCCCCCAACAACATCCAGGTGTCTGAAGGCAGCACCGCCCTGCTTCCCTGCGTGGTGTCAGGAGACGACATCAACATCGGCTGGTCCAGGTGAACATGAACATTATGTGGAAATGTGAAAAATGTAAAATACTTGAACAAAAACATATACAAAAAAATAATAATAATCACAAAACCTTAATCTTAACCTCACATGTTTAAGGTTCATATAAGTCTACTTTTATCAATTGATGATTCTTTGCTTTTAGAATTTGATGGGCCTCAAATAGAACATTAATTCTTTAATTCTTCTGAACAACATTCTTTTTTTTTAAAGCTGCCATTAAAGGGCAGTTAAAAGAGTGACGCCTTAACTGACTCTAAAATCCTCATTTACGACAGAAACGGCGTCCCGGTGCGTCCAGACGGTGGAAACATCCTGATGTCATCTGACGGCAGCCTGATTCTGAATAACGTGAAGACCTCGGACGAAGGCACCTACACCTGCAACGCCTACACCGGCATCTACTCTGTGAGTGCCACGGCCGAAGTGAGGGTCATCAAGGACACGCAACAAGGTGAGGCTGAGTGACAAAACCCACGCGTGTAAATGAGTTGTAACCTCATGGTTTAACAGAAAAGAGAAAAAAAGGTTTTAAAGTCAAATCGGTCATGTCCAGTGTTTACGTGATGCTGCAACAAAAAAAGAAAAACGTATATATATATAATAACTTGTAAAAAAAATATTTTAATCTGCGTCACACATCTGAGCAAAAATAAATAAATAAAGGTACGATTCACTGAACACCAGCTGTGATTGCTGCCCCCCCCCTCCCTCCTCGCAGGTGGGGATGTGCCGCCAGAATGCGTGGACCAGCCCGAGCTGGCCAACTGCGAGCTGATCGTTTACGCCCGACTCTGCTCCAACTCGTACTACTCGAGTTTCTGCTGTGCCAGCTGCACCAGGCATTCCCAGAAGAACGGCAGGTTTGGTCGCTGGGCTAAAGCCACGCGGGTCGTCACAAACTACGGGGCGGGCGGCTCGCGTTTTTTGAAAAAATAACACCAAACTTTCAACTCTGACTCGCTGCTTTTGCCAAAAGGACTTAAAAAAACAAACAAACAAAAAAAAAAAGGCTCAGATGTGACACCAGGTTGTGAGTCTGGGCCTTAAAAATGCAATGTCCATATGATCCTGTGAGGAGCACACAGAGGCACATTTTTTATTTTAACTTATTTTTGTCTGGACCTCCTGTCGGATGCGTGTTCTCCGTTTTATGAGAGAATCGCATGGCTTTTAATATGAGGTCATAAAAAAAAAGGATGTAACATCTGGTGAATCTACTTCACATCTGCTGTAGTTTTTGGCCACATCAGCAATATTTCAGGAAACTACTGTACTTCAGCTACAAACAGACTTTTAATTTTTTATGTAATTGTTTGATAATAAAATAATATTTTCATAAAAAAAACAAAAATACTTGACTTGAACCATTACATCGCAAACCCAAAACCAAGCTTGCCTTCCCGGTTGGCACCACAAGAGGGCGCTCAAGATGTCGTCTCATTCAGCAGCTGGAAACTTTCTCCATCTCATCAGTAAAATATGTGTAATCTGGATCAATAATGTAATTTTTTTCAAATATCAAATGAATTTAAATAAGGGTTTATCATTATGTTACTGCAAAATCTGGCCGGTATCTCAGGCTGATATTATTAGGGTTATTGCACCTGTAGTGGATTTTTTTAAACATAACATTGCAAAGTTTATAGCTTCAAAAATAAAATGTTCTCTTATTTATCACCTTCAAAACAAACAAGTTTGAAACAGGATATTGAATTATCTTGATGCCCCTGTTTCCTGTTTATGTCACTGCAGCGAAAACCAAACATGTTTTTTGCAGGGAAACGAAAACAGAGAAAAAGTTTTTTTATCTGCAGCACAACAACTTTTGCACATTTTTTTGCACATTTCCGTCGGTAGATCTGAGTGAGCAGCTGTTGTTTGTGATATTTGAAGTGGATGCTGTTGCTTCGGTTGTTTTTTGTTGCAGCTGCGTGCTCAGAGATGTGCAAGCGTGGCCGTGGGTTGGTGCAGAGGTGCAGGTGCATCCTGGGAGCCGCAGGTTGTGGTTGCAGCTCAGAGAGCGATGTGCGGGCCACATCCTGCTCCTCTGCACAACGTTGAACGTTCCATTTCCTGTTGTCGTGTCTCAGACTCTCGCTCTCAACATTGACTTTCTTTCTGAGTTTATGTTCATAGCTCATGAAGAGGTATACGCTCTGTAGTACGTGGCTTATGATTGTGCAAAGTGGAAAAAAAACGTTTTTTCAAAAATCTATCATGAATCAAATAAATCTATTGGAATAAACTTAAATAATTTCTATATAAAAAAATATATATATATATTCTAATTAATTATAATGTAAATTATAAAGGCAGATTTGGCTAAACGTGAGTCATCTCTCTTTTTCTCATTGGAAAAAAACAAACCAAATGAACCTGTTTTGCACATTTAAATGCTTCAAGGTGGAAACTAGTTTCTCAGAAAACAAGCAGCTTAAAAATAGCTCAGTCTGAGTGTAGGATGAGATGTCCTGACCACGAGGAGACACAGTCATCACTGTAATTCATTTATATTTAAACGTACCAGAGGGTATGACTGATTCCTGATATGAAGATTGATCCCTCTCTGTTTCTGTTTTAGATAAAAGCTGAGTATATATTTAAAAAAAAAACGTTTGAAGACTGGAGAAAGCCATCAGGGACATATTTAGGACAAACTACTACGAGAACCCAGTAAGTCACTCGGGACAAAATGAAACCCAAAAGTGTTTGTCAGGATATTTTGAACAAAAAAAGATTTATTGAGAAGAAATGGATTCACACAAGAAAACACGTAACACCATCAAGTATCTATGAATGCACGGAACACAGATTTCTGGAAAAATAGGTTCAGCTTTATTTCCTCTGCTGGGCTCCCAGTTCCTCTACTTTCCGCCTGAACCCTGAAAGAGACACGAAGCAGATGACCCTTTAACCTCTCGTTTTTTTTTTAATTACTCACTCTCAGCTTTTGTCGAACCTGCAGTTTCCACAGCAGGAAGACGACAAAGGCTCCGTAGAGCACGCTCTTGGCGATGAACACGGCGTAGGAGAGCTTGGCTTTCAGCGTGATCCTCAGATAACGTTCTGCACACAGTTCACAAAACATCCACGTCACTCAACGGCGTTCAGGAAGGAAACTGTGGCGCCACACCATCGGATATTTACCTTTTGTCATGGTGGTGATTTTATCTGGGAGAAGAAGAAGCAACGTATTAGACACGTAGTGTGGGCCCGGATTAGGCGTTTTTTATTTGTTTTTTTTTCAACATACTTGGTTCACCATCGATTGAACGCGTATAGTTGGTATTTGTCTCTCCGTCGAAGAAGTCCACAATGCATTTAAATTCTCGTCCCGGTGTGTACCAGTCGTCGGCGGACACCGTCAGCCTGCTGGTGATTGTGTAGCTGTTGTCGTCCCGCCGGGCATTGTCGTCAGTGGCGACCCCTTTGGCGAGAGTCTGCCCGTTGCTCTGCCACGACACGCTGACGTGGTCCGGGTAGAAGTCAGAGGCCACGCACAGCAACGTCTTCTCCCTCTCGTCGTTGATCACGTTACGACACTCCTTGGACGACGGGCTGAACAATGTCACTTTCGGGCGTTTGGGCTCGTGCTCTGGTTGGAGGAAATCAATACATTCGAGGAGATCAATAATGAACAAAAAAACTAAATATGAACCCATCTAATACAAGCAGGATTAACACGGAGATTTCGATAAAATGCCTTTTTTTTTTTTACTTTAGTTGCATTATTTCTTACCGAGAACTGTGAGTTTGGTTCCCCCTCCAAAGTAAGCAGGATAACCAGAGCACACTGCTGACTCGCACGTAAAGAACTGACCTCGATTTCCACTGTATCACCTGTTCTAAAATACCATTGAATCCCCCTTTTTTTTTACAGCTTTACAATTTTATATTAACGTTAACACTGAGCCTGAACAGGGATTGATTTTATGTATCAAGTGTATATTTTTAATAATTTAACGCAGCAGAGTGATGGGAAAACTTCTCAATACCAGCTTTTTACAGCTCAACGGTAATTTAGCATTTTTTCATTTTATCTCAGAAAATAGACATGCAAAGGATTTTTGATGACTTTTCTTACCCAAAACTGTCAGTTTGGTGCCTTCTCCAAAGTAAGCTGGTTGATAGTTAGTCACACTGATACAAGGCTACAGAAAAAACTGCTCCACCCATCCGGACACTGAAAGCCGTCACTGTCTTTTAATTTTAGATGAAATAAAACCTTTTTCCCACCAACATGTAGAACTAAAATATATTAAAGCTGAATACATTTGATGCTCTTATATATTTTTTAAAGTTAATATTAGGGAAGATTTAAAAATAAATAAATCCTGGTAGCTATCAAACAAACCTTTTTGCAGATACATGATATTTGTATTGATTTAATTATTTATTTATTTTAATAATTTTAAGTATTCTTACCAAGTACAGTGAGTTAAGTCCCAGCTCCAAAGGAAGCCTCTGACAGTATTTTCACAGAGCTGATAAGAACTCCCAGTGTCAGATTCTGGGCATAAAGCCCAATGATTTATTACCACACTACTCTCACCAGAGCAAACTCGCCACAAGACTTGTTTACATTTGAATTTGGCTTATTTTGCCCTTAATTCTTTAAAACATTTCTGCATCATTTAGTAAATGCTCTTCCGCTAAATTTTAATTATGACCATTGATTTACTTCTCACGCAGGGAAGATCAAATTACGAGAGTGGAGCTCAGCGAGGTTATTTTTTTTGTAGATTTTCTTACCTAAAACAGTGAGTTTAGTTCCAGCCCCAAAGTATGCCTCGCTGTATGAACACAGAGATGTTCAGGCGTAACAAAACTCTCTCTCTCTCTCTCTCTTCATCTGTGCCACTTTTTATTTATTCCAGCCCCCCCCCCCACCCATTTAAACATTTAAAACATTTCCCCTGTGCTCCTGCTTCACCTGAAACCTATTGACAGATTACGTTTTATTTTCTAGTTATTCCATGATTTTAGGAATTTTAATATGTTTTCTTACCTAAAACGGTTAATTGAGTTCCTCCACCAAAGTAAACCTCTGAAGCAGAGTCACAGTGAACTGGACGTGTGCTCAAAACGGCTTTTTACTTTGCTCCCTCCGTTTTAATGGATGTATCAGTGTGACTTTTAAAACTACATCCTGTTTTATTATAATAAAAACATGTCTGTTCTTTTTTTCTCTCCCCCACTTACCTAGAACAGTGAGTTTTGTTCCCTGGCCGAAGTGAGCTTCGTACTGACACAGTGTTCAAGCTCAATAACATAAAACGATAAAAAAAAAATCATTTTTTCGTTTTACTCACCCAGAACTGTGAGTTTCGTACCCTGGCCGAAATAGGCTGGGTAATTGACACAGTGCTGGAGCTTATCATCAAAAACTACTGAGTTAAATTTAAAAAAGATTTAAATACTCAATAACATTAAACGTATTAATGCACCGTTTTCATTCTATTTGTTATATCTTGTGACCCTGACTTACCTAAAACAGTCAGTTTTGTTCCTTTTCCAAAGTACGCTGGGTTTAGATTGTCACAGTGTAAAGACAATGAGCATCAAACTCTTTCACACTTTCAGACTTTTAGATATTACCTAAAACTGTCAGTTTGGTTCCTTGGCCAAAGTGAGCAGGATCAGTGTTGGTCACAGTGTTCTCTGCTCAACTCAATAGTTCAGATTTGTATGATGTCGTTGGTACGTATGTTTACATTTTAACCTTCATCTTCATTTTTCTTTTATTTAATTGTTTCACTAGTTTGTTGCAGGTAAATGGACGCAGTGAGAGCTCTGACTTACCCAAAACGGTGAGTTTTGTGCCTTTTCCAAAGTATGCTTCGTTTACATTGTCACAGTGTAGAGACACTGGGCAGCAAACTGTTCATATTTTTTTTTACACTAATACTTCTGTTTATTCTAAGACTAAACATTTATGAATATACAATAATAAATGTAGGAAATATTTACCTAAAACTGTAAGTTTGGTTCCTTGGCCAAAGTAAACTGGATTATTGTAGTTCACAGTGTTCTCTGCTCGACTCAATAGTTCAGATTTGTATGATGACGTTTGTGTACATTTTTCCTTCATGTTCATATTTCTAATATAACATTTCTTTCCAGTGTACTGAAGCAGTGAGAGCTCTGACTTACCCAAAACGGTGAGTTTTGTTCCTTTTCCAAAGTAAGCTTCAGCTCCAGTGTCACACTGACTGTCTCCTCTACCAAAAAGTCCCAAAACCTTAAATAATCTCAATGTGAAGATATATGTAAATAATCCAGAGGATGAACATGGTTTAATCCTGCAGGATGAGTCAATCAGTATCCAAAGTTATTTGTGATTGAAAGAGTGGCACGTTGAGTTAAAGAATAATCCAAATACAAAATGATATTTAAAACTTATGTCCATCACATTTTCTACAAATAATCTGTTTTTTTAGTTTCAAAGTGTCCTGCCATCCAACACACAGTCAGATTAATAATGTTTTCTGCTCTACAGCCGTCTGTGCAGTGTGTGTGTGTGTATGGGAGGAGGTTTTTGTACAGCGGCTCTATGGGACTGTATCACCGTGCCCCCTGTCCCCACGGTGAAAAAGCATCACACAAAAACTTGAAGTGTGTTTCCTCCTCCTCCTCTCCTCTCTCCCTCCCCCACCCAGCTCCTCCATATCTCATCCTCCATCTTTCTCTCTCTCTCTCTCAGCTCGCTCACGCAATCTGTCTGCTGCTATTTCTGTGTCTGCTAAGAAAAGAAGTGAGAGAGGAAGCCGGGTTTATTTGTTTCTTTTTGTAGCTGATCACAGGAAGTGACATCACTTATGGTCACACCTCTTTGTCCTCAATATATAACTGCGTTGCTTGGCACATGCTCTAGTCATAATGTTGCAGTTTACTTCATAATAGAGCAGAAGAAAAAAAAAGGCATTCTGATCAATAACTGATATTATCAATAAACTGTTAAAAACATGCTTCAACATTTACCACACTCCGTCAGATTTAATGTTTTTAATTGTATTATTAACATTTAAAGGTTATAGTATGAACTGTAAGAATCTGTATTCCAGCCCCATCATTTTCATCTTGTATTAAATATTCTCTCATGGAACCATCAAATCAACACATTCAAAACATATTTAATTTATTTTGTATTTTTAAGGAAAAAAACAGTGGTGGAAGAATTGAGTATTATTTTATCAACTTACTGGATTACTTTAGACTTCTG
Organism: Colistium nudipinnis; assembly: GCA_016785305.1. Lineage (NCBI taxonomy): Eukaryota > Metazoa > Chordata > Actinopteri > Pleuronectiformes > Rhombosoleidae > Colistium > Colistium nudipinnis. Next base: position 583,693 of record JAFBJU010000174.1, read on the forward strand.
TATCTATAAAAAATTTTTTTTTTCTGTTGTTGCTAATTGTATTTCATATCATCAATGTGAATATTTAAAGTAGCTAAAGTTGTGAAATAAAGAGATTATAAAATAAACAATACTTTGAAAACAAGCAAGAAAGTAGCATAGAATGGAAATGCACAAATAAAACACAAGTATTTCAAGGCTGAAAACAGGTGTTAACCCAAATGAACCCAGTAGAGGTCAGTGTGGGATTACCTCTCACATTTATTTTAATTCACAACAGGCATCACACAGAATTAAAAGAGTGAAATAAATTTAAAAAAAGACATCAACAGGAGTGTGACACAGATGAGAAACGTTCTGTGTGGATAACAAACTAAGAGTGACACGTCATCCTCGTCATCATGTTCACACCTGCTCATTTATCTGAGCTCACCATCTTTGTGGTGAAGTGAAGAGCAGCAGTTCCTCCACCCTTAAATGCAATTAATTCATACATGCTGTTATTCAATGAAATGATTCTGTCGCATGTATATGTTATATTGTTGTTTGCATGTCGTCATGCCAATGCACTAACCCCTCTCACTGCCCCAGCTCCCTCTCGTTTTTGTCTCATGTCTTGTCTCCAGGTTGTTGTCAAGCTGCTGAGGTTTCCTGAACAACTGTGCAAACCTGGAGGCGCAGAAATACGAGGCCGAGTCTCCGGCCTGAGCGTGGTGGATCTGTAGGGTGGAGCTGAGCACCGCAGGCCGGGTCATGGTGAACCTGGAGCTGCTGAACGGCGCTTCGGTGCTGGACAAGTCTTTACCCAGAGAGTGTGCGATCAGCTGCAGGTCCCCAGTCTTCTGTCTGTACCGGTACATGTAGTCATACTGGTCATCATCCTGTTCACACTGCAGAGTTACATTCTGGTTTTCACGGCTGAATACAAACGGAGGCTGGTGAATTTTCACGCAGGAGGAGAAATCTGGAAAAAAAAATCACAATTAAACAAACAAAAAAAAATCCTTCAGCTGAATTGAATGACCTTACCGGTGAATATAAAAAGTAAAATGAAAAACAGCTTCATCTTCACAGGGATTATATACTGAAAATGAAGTTATTATTTTTTTCACAGTGTGTGTGTGTGTGTGCGCCTGCAGGCTGAACATCTACAGCTGCGTGAATGAATGTGAAAAGCCAAGCTCACAGGTTCTGACCCGCCTCCTCCTCCTCCTCCTCCTCATCCAGGTTTCTCAGTCCAGATCCACTCTCATAAGGTATTTCCTTTAAAAGGCCTGTGTCTTGACCCCAGATGTTGAACTATTTTCTTTTAAACACGGTATGAGTACAAGTATAACTGTTAATATGGTCATCTCCACCAAAGCTCGCTCTCTCTCTATCCTGAATCCTAATTATTGTTTTTTCACTTCCTCTGTCTCATCAGTTTAGCGTGGAACCCAGTAAACCACAGCACATTGCACAGCGTTTTTTTTTTTACAATTTAATTCTATAATAATAAAGTTTAATTCTTCTTCTTTACTAATATAACCTATTTTGTTATTTGTATTGTTATGTGTTATTGACACAATAAGATATTTTAATCTTGACAACTTGACCTCGGGCGTTTTAAGTGTTTCCGGTCTGGCCGGTGACGGGTCGTACACCTGCTAAATGTTGATTGGGGATCTCTGTGAGACGTGATTGGTCACAAGCTGTTCGATAATCTATATCCCATGGGCTAAGCCCCGCCCACTTTGTTTTTGCTCCGACAGGTGCTAAAGCCACGAGAGCGATGCGTGCGATAATTAGCAGGAGTCATTTAACGTTTTAATGTTTTATAAACAAAATAATTAAGCAACTAAAATCCTTCAGATTAACAGGAATTATTCGTGGAGGGAATGAAGATGTTGACGCCGCGGCTGGACGGCTGTGGAAACAACCAAAGTTTGGACAAACGCCAAATGTTTGGACGGACACACACACACGTGAACGGTTTGACGTGGATTTTTCCGTCGCTCTTCGGCTCGACTCGGCTCTCTCCGTGGAAAGGCCAGCTGTCACCTGAACCAGGTCAGATGATATTAAGACAGAAAAACCATCATCATCATGTGTGTATTTGTTTCTTGTGTGTCAGGTGGATGATTAGATTGTGTTTTGTTTATTTGGGTGAATTCTCATCTTACGATTTTGCTTTGAAACTCTTTTATAACATTATCTCCGTTCAGTGTTCCATTGTGTACTTTCAACACTTGTGGCTCTTTGAGAGTGTGAAGAACCACATTATTATTTTAAATCCATAATGTTGCACCTTATTTTCTATTATTGGGCTTAGGCGGGGAGCTAAGGAGTTCTACATTTTGTAACACTTCGTGGAGCAGCATATAAAGGTCTGATAATAAAGACTCCATGAACAGAGAGAGAGAGAGAGAGAGAGAGAGAGAGAGAGAGAGAGAGAGAGAGAGAGAGAGAGAGAGAGAGAGAGAGAGAGAGAGAGAGAGAGAGAGGAGTTTTCAGTGATGAAGTGCTGTTAAACCACATCACTGTGTACTGGCGGCACAGAAATAAACAGCTGAATCTTTCAGAGTCACGCTGGGAAGAATCAGAGCTCCTGTTCGTTGGTCCTTCCTGGTGATCTCAAGCTTCTTGACAAACTCGTCCTCGTAGACGGGCTCGCTGCCGGTGTAGCTGTACCCGATCAGACTGATCGATCCCCTGTCTCTCTGCTGGTACCACAGCATGACAAGGAGGCTGTCGTCGTCGTGGCTGCATGTGATCTCCACCCTGGCTGTGAGGTTGACCACTCTTGGATGTGACGGCTGGAAAGTCACACTCTCAGTTTGATCTGGAGGAATAATAAAAATACTCATGACAGATTTTAAAAGTTTAAAGTCACAGTGATGAAAAGCTTTCATGTTTGTGCTGTGCATATACATATATATCTTGATGAAACCCAGTCAACGTATTTACATGGAAGCAGGAGGAGAAGAAACCCAATGGCAGCCGGACACATGGTCCAGATTTGTCCTTCAGCAGGATAAACGCAGCTTCCTCCAGTGAGAGTCTGTAAGAAAAAAAAAAAGAAGACACATCACTTTTGTGCGAATGCAGAAATGTCAGATGAAGTTTTTTTTTTTTTTTGTGAGGGGGTGTAGTTAAACCACATCACTGTGTACTGGCAGCGCAGAAATACACAGCGGAGTGTGATGGTGTGACACTGGGAATAATAAGCGTCCCTGTCGTTGTGTCTCCTCTGGTTATCTCGAATTGTCCTGTAAACTGAGCCTCGTAGCTCTGGAGGCTTTGTGCATATCCAAACCCAATGAGGCTCATGGACCGAGTGTCCACACGTTGCTGATACCACAACATTTGTGCGAGGTTGCTGTCGTCGTGACTGCAGTTGATCTGGACCCGAGTTTTCTCCTCCACTATCTGCGGAGGAGATTGTAGAAAAGTGACGGCGCTCACCTGAGCTGTGGAGAAAAAAATGAATAAATAAAGATTAGATTATTATTTTTTTATATACAGAGAAAGATATTTCTAAGATATTTTTGTATTGTATTTTTTTGTATAAACTTTTACATCTTACAATAAAAACAGGTGACGAGGAAACCCAGCATCTGTGTAGATGAAGGCATGGTCGGGTGCTGAGAAAAGTATTGCTGAGGCTCGGGTTGTGGAGGCTGTGTGTTTGCGTGTGTGTGTGTGTGTGTGTGTGTGTGGGGGGGGGTGTGAATTCACCACACCCTCCTGATAACAGCTTAATATCGTGTCCTGTGCCTCCATCTATTGGTTGATTCGGTTTCTAAGGATCCAGCTATATTTGTTATTAAATTATTAAGTGAGTTTCAGTTAAATGTTGTTCACGTCAGCAGCCTGGAGCTATGATGGAAAAAAAGAAACAAAAAATATATTATGGTGAACCAGCAGCTGTGCTTTTTATTTCTCAGCCAGATCACAAGGTTCTAACCGTCCGTTACCTGCTGCATCACCATGGAGGTTTTTGTGCGACAGAGCCACAGTTTTTTGTTACTGTGCATACTCGCTGCTCCAAAATATTCCCCACTGTCCTCGGGGTGTCTCAGGCCGTGGATGTGAAGATAGGCCGTGTCCTCTCCATCTCCACTCACATTGAACCGACTCTGGAATGGCGTCTCCATCGTGACCACTTTATAATAAATATAACCAATCAGCTCCAGAGAAGAGTCCCCGGCCGAGCGCCGATACCAGAGAACAGTGTCGTACATGGGGATTTTGTGAGCGAGGCTCAGGCTGACGTTGTGGCCGGGTCTCTTCAAAAACTTGGTGGGACTCTGAAACACCTGTTTGTCTTTACTGAGGTAAACACCTGTGAAGAGAGAAAAGTGGTGCTTTCATTTCTGGCTTAAAATAAATAGTTCACTGATGGGACTGAGTGAGTTGATGTGAAAAGCAGTAGGATGAAATCCTGGAATCCCGGCATATGGGTGTAATATGATGAATATCACCTTTTATCCCGAACACAGTGATGATGATGATGATGGTGATGGATGTGACGAGACGAGGTGGCGTCATGTTGAATAATGAAAAAACGACCTACAGTCTGTGCTGTGCTTGGTGGTTCAGAGGGAGGAGCAGGAAGTTGTCACGAAAAAATCCTCATAAAAATAATCATTAAAAATAAAATCTATATTATAAATATCTTTTTATCTGTAGCATTTATGATTAATGACACTAGTTACACCGAAGAGTGTTGACGTGGGGCTTTTATACTATTGCAAAAATAAATGTTGTTCTTCATTGTGCGTCATTTTGGGGATGGAGAAGCATTTTGCTGGTCAGTACTGTACAGTACTGTTGGTTTGATTATTGAAATACAATTATTATTATTATTATTTAATACATTTTATATTATTATTATTATTATTATTATTATTATTATTATTATTATTATTATTATTATTATTATTATTAGTGTTGTTTGAAAGGAAAACAACAGCTCTGCAGTACTATATATATAAAATATATATATAGTTGTGTGTGTTCAATGAGTATTGAGTGAGTATTTCAGTGCCACCTGCTGGAAAAATACTTGCCATTTTATTTATCATTACATTTAATTGGCAAGCAGCTTTAACCCCTCCCCCTTTATCACGTGACTTCGGCCTTTCGTGTTATTTCAAATATAAACTTGAGATTTTTTGATCTTTATTCATCATCTGGGATTTAATGAAAATCCGTTTTCTACCGGATTGAAGGAAAAACAGCAGCACGTGTAGAAAAATCTTCCATTACGGTATCTGATCTTCACAGAACCAACGTTGGTTAGAAAAGTTTGATCCAGGTGTGAGGGGGGCCTGTGTGTGAGGTTTGTGTGCTGGGGAACGCTGGTTGCGTTGCACTGTGTAGACTGGCTGCACAGAAATACACGGCGCTGCTGTTCCGCTCCACTCCTTCAATCGTCAACGTGCACGTCTGGTCTTTGTTTGCATCCCCTTCTATTGTCACATTTATTCCCGCTTCAGGATGCCCAGTGTTTAAGAAAATGTATCCCAGGAACTGCAGTTGTCTGTTGTGTAGTTGTTTGTACCAGAAGATTCGATTGTAGCTGTCGATGCCGTGCGAACAGTTGATGTTTGCCGCCTCTCCGGGTCTTTTGCACATGTTCGCCGGAGTCTGGTGGACTTTGTCACTCAGAGAGGAACCTGTGGAAATGGCATATATATATATCTATATATTTATAAAACATATAGATACATTTTTCATATTATTGCACTCCTTTTTTTCTCACCTGAGACCAGTATCACATTAAAGGTTATACAGAAGAGAAAGATCATGATGTTGTCGTTGATGCCGAGGTCTCCTCTCACAGAAGGAGCAAAAAAAACATGCAACTTGTTCAGGTGGGAGGAGTCATAGTGTCGCTCGCACACACATTGGATCTCCCGAAGTTTCCGGTGAAGTTTCTCATGTTGTTTTATCAGCAGTTGAATTACGAGGTTATTTTTTTGGAAGTTGGAGTTTTTATTTATTTTTGATTTACTTCTCCATCGGTTGTGCATCACCAGCTACAGCTGCTGTCAAGCACGGTGATGCTGCAGAGGACTCTGAGCCTCCTGTCTCTGTCTGTCTGTGCATGGAAGGACAGACTGAGAGGACGTGGTCAACCTCACATCGTCACAGAGAGGAGGAGACACGCTGTGGTGCAGAAATATACAGAGCAATTGAATCCACTCCAAGAAATCGGCTCATTTTAGTAATCTAACTTTTTTTTTGTCAATTAACACAATTCATGACCTTGTGTTCACTCACTGAGCACATTATTAGGAACACCAAACTCATAACAGATGGAGCCTCCCTGTGGTCTGAAAATGACCTCGATATGTTTAGTTTAGTTTCTCCAAATGCTGATAACGGGACCTGGCACCTGTTGTTGAGGTTTGACTCGCATCATTATTTCATACGGTATATGTTGATCGTTTATTTTTTTTTTCAGTCACTCTTTTAAGGCGAGGGTGTCAGTTTCCTGTCGCATTTTATGTTTCTCCACTCCTTTGTCAGTGTGTCTGTTGTGATTGTGATATACAGCAGCTCATCAGGCGTGGTGCTGGATTGAGTCACGTCTGTGTATGGTGCGTGCGTGTGTGCGTGGGTGGTGTGGGGGGGTGTTTTTTTTGTGCAGCTGCACAAGCGTCTGCCTCACAGTGTGTGCGGCGACGGCACAGTAGTAAACTGCGGCGTCGCCCGGTTCTGCGTGGTTCACCGTCAGAGACCCCGACTCCCCGTCACTCATGTCGCCGGTGAATTTGTCCGGACTGAAGTCTCCTGTAAAGTCATGCTGGTGGCGGTAAGGCACCATGGAGACCATCAGCTTCACGGTCGCCCCCGGCAACTGCTGATACCAGCTCATCTCAAAGAAATGGCCACCCAGAAGGTGACTGCAGTTCATCTGAGCAGACTGCCCCCGCTTCACCAGCAACCCTGAGGCTTGCTGGATTTGATCCGTACCTGGAATTAAAAACCAAACCAGCGTTTTATTCTCTTTTATATTTCTACTCACTGACGTTTGTAGATATTGTTTATTTATTTATTTATATACCTGCAGCACAGAGCAGAGAAGAGGTGAAGATGATGAGAGCCGAAAACATTTTTGACCTGCTGGGGATACCGGTGCAGTGAGCATCACTTCATCCATCCTGTCATGTGACGTCCTCTCGGCTTAAAGGCGTGTCTTGCAGATCTGACCTAATTTAGTTTTGTGCCAAATACAATTTAAAAGTGAGTTACTCAAGAAAAATATTATTAAAACATTTTTTTTTTATTATTTAAGTGGAATGTCCAAAACCAATTAAATATGGCAATTATTAAATCAGGGCTCTGTTAAAAAAAATACAAATGCCAGTACAGACCTTTGTATTCATTAAAACAGAACAAAAAACACTTTTCTCCTCATCCCCAGGCCATGAGCTCCCCCTGTGGATAATATAACATATCCATATCTTCAGCTTGATGGTGGTTGTGGGTTTTTGTGGAGCTACCCGAGCGGCTCGTGTCACTGTGTTGACTCACGGCACAGAAATACAGTCCTGTGTCGTCGGGCTGCAGCTGCTCCACCCTCAGAGATCCAGTCTGAGTGTCTTTCTTCTCGGCTGGATATTTGTCCTCTGCGAAGCCGGGCTGATACTTTGCTGGAGTATTTGGAGTTGTGTAGACAATTTCCTTCATTGTGTCCCCTGGCAGCTGTCTGTACCAGTACATCTGTTGGTAACTCACATCTTTGGTGTGGCTGCAGTTCATGGTGGCCGACTGACCCGTGGTCCTCCACAGCAGAGGAGTCTGGGTCACATCGCTGCCATCGCCTTCACCTGCGGGGGGGTCAAAGTGCAGAGACAAGTTCAGCATCATAATGCATATCTAAAAAATAAAACAAATCTTTAATTGGAGAATTGGACGTTTTGCTTTATAACCTAACAACGTATATAATGTGGTGGAGCTCACCTTTCCTCCAGAGAAGAACAATTAATAAAGTTTGGAGGACATGTCTGATCAGGTCCATCGTTTGTAATTCTGAGCCTAGGTCTAATGTTACTCCGTGAGATGCCTGTGATTGACAGTTGAAAGTGGGAGGGTCTTCTTTAAAAAAAAATATGGCCCTGCAGGACATTATACAATGTGTTGATGTTTTTATCATGAAAAAAAAAAAAAATTGACGCCCCACTGCTGCTATGTTGCAGGTCGATCCAGGGGGAGGGGGGATTCCTGATGGTGGAGCAGCTGGAGTCCACAGCTCTGGTGGTGTCTGCAGATGTTCAACCTCCGCTCAACAACATCTGGAGAGCGTCCAAGGTTAGTTTGGGTCACAGACCCGATACTCCCCTCATACGTTGCACAAAAGCATACGGACACGGCAGCCTGTGTATATTTACTATTCTAAAAAAAATATATGATATGACATAGTTCATATATATGTAAATGTATTGGTAAATAAAATAGCATGTTCATCTGAAGCTGTTAAATTAGGTATATTTAAATGTGGTAACTTGTTTTTGTTGCTGGTGGCCTTTTGTCTACAACAAAATACATTTTACGTCTCGGCAGCATAAAACTTTTATTTATTTTTTAATCAGAGTGAGCAGCTGTTGTTTCTAATACAACACGTGATATTTGAAGTGGATGCCGTTGCTTCGGTTGGGTTTTTTCCCCAGCTGTGTGACATTAGAGATGTGCAAGCGTGGCCGTGGGTTGGTGCAGAGGTGCAGGTGCATCCTGGGAGCCGCAGGTTGTGGTTGCAGCTCAGAGAGCAATGTGCGGGCCACATCCTGCTCCTCTGCACAACGTTGAACGTTCCATTTCCTGTTGTCGTGTCTCAGACTCTCGCTCTCAACATTGACTTTCTTTCTGAGTTTATGTTCATACGTACGTGGCTTATGATTGTGCAAAGTGGAACCAATTCCATTTATTTCATGAAGTCAAATAATATCATAGACATTATCCGTTAAATGTATTGACAAAACTTGGTCGTGTTTCAGTTTGCTCAATGGAAAGACTTGCCATGAACTCGTTTGTGGAGTAATCCGGGGCTGAGATGTTTGAACACGTGTGGGTGGAAAATAGACGATTCTCAGAAACAGGCTGTAAAAATACTTTATCTCTGCATTTAGCTCATGGGTGGAATGAGTTGTGAGTCTTTTTTTTTTTTCCTTGCGTTTTTCTGCTCTAGATATACACAGAATGTAAATGTAATCTTTATCGGGTGATATGGGTAAATTCTTTTTTATTTAGTTTGTCGATAAAAAACAAAAAAAAACACACCAATGACAAGATCCCCTGAAACACTTTTATTGAGATGAAGATTAAGCTAAGATGTATTTATAAAATCACAAATACGCAGAATTAGAAATTCTTAAGAACATCATTTCTTTTAAAGTGTAGAATGTGAACACACAGATTTCTGGAAAAATAGGTTCAGCTTTATTTCCTCTGCTGGGCTCCCAGTTCCTCTACTTTCCGCCTGAACCCTGAAAGAGACACGAAGCAGATGACCCTTTAACCTCTCGTTTTTTTTTTAATTACTCACTCTCAGCTTTTGTCGAACCTGCAGTTTCCACAGCAGGAAGACGACAAAGGCTCCGTAGAGCACGCTCTTGGCGATGAACACGGCGTAGGAGAGCTTGGCTTTCAGCGTGATCCTCAGATAACGTTCTGCACACAGTTCACAAAACATCCACGTCACTCAACGGCGTTCAGGAAGGAAACTGTGGCGCCACACCATCGGATATTTACCTTTTGTCATGGTGGTGATTTTATCTGGGAGAAGAAGAAGCAACGTATTAGACACGTAGTGTGGGCCCGGATTAGGCGTTTTTTATTTGTTTTTTTTTCAACATACTTGGTTCACCATCGATTGAACGCGTATAGTTGGTATTTGTCTCTCCGTCGAAGAAGTCCACAATGCATTTAAATTCTCGTCCCGGTGTGTACCAGTCGTCGGCGGACACCGTCAGCCTGCTGGTGATTGTGTAGCTGTTGTCGTCCCGCCGGGCATTGTCGTCAGTGGCGACCCCTTTGGCGAGAGTCTGCCCGTCGCTCTGCCACGACACGCTGACGTGGTCCGGGTAGAAGTCAGAGGCCACGCACAGCAACGTCTTCTCCCTCTCGTCGTTGATCACGTTACGACACTCCTTGGACGACGGGCTGAACAATGTCACTTTCGGGCGTTTGGGCTCGTGCTCTGGTTGGAGGAAATCAATACATTCGAGGAGATCAATAATGAACAAAAAACCAAAATATGAACCCATCTAATACAAGCAGGATTAACACGGAGATTTCGATAAAATGCCTTTTTTTTTTTACTTTAGTTGCATTATTTCTTACCGAGAACTGTGAGTTTGGTTCCCCCTCCAAAGTAAGCAGGATCATTAGAGCACACTGCTGACTCGCACGGAAAGAACTCCAATTTTGAACCTCGTGTATTAAGGAATTTCTAACTAACTACAACTAATAGAAGTGAGCATGTCAGTTTTAATAAAGTCACAAATATCTATTTTTGATCCTGATAACACTTTTTTTGAACGTACTCAATTTTTTTTTCCCCCAAGAGTAATGTGAGTACTCAAAATACAATTTTACTTTACTTTATCAATTCATTAATTTGGGATTTATTTCCCATAGATTTCACCTTTTTCCATTTTTTTTTAAACCCACACAGCACGCTTGAATTCAAAAAATAAGAAACATTCTTTCACAATATTTTTGCACATGAAGGTTAAAGGAAGCTCTTAAAACAGACATGCAAAGGATTTTTGATGACTTTTCTTACCCAAAACTGTCAGTTTGGTGCCTTCTCCAAAGTAAGCCGGTTCATAGTTAGTCACACCGATACAAGGCTACAGAAAAAATGGCTTCACCGATTCGGCACTGAAAGCCGCCACTGTCTTTGTGCTTTCGTATTTGATCAAACAAAATCAAGCACCTGTGCACGCAAGACTGTTAAATACTTACTTTTAATAAATAAAATTGGTTCTTCACAAATCTAAACTCTTTAAAGAGCCAAACACATGTAAAGTTAACTCAACTTAATTGGTAAAACCGTCTTTTATTTGATCTGTATAAATATTTGATGATTATAGTAGTTAAGTATTCTTACCAAGTACAGTGACTTAAGTCCCAGCTCCAAAGGAAGCCTCTGACAGTATTTTCACAGAGCTGATAAGAACTCCCAATAAAGCCCAATGATTTATTACCACACTACTCTCACCAGAGCAAACTCGCCACAAGACTTGTTTACATTTGAATTTGGCTTATTTTGCCCTTAATTCTTTAAAACATTTCTGCCTCATTTAGTAAATGCTCTTCCGCTAAATTTTAATTATGACCATTGATTTACTTCTCAGGCAGGGAAGATCAAATTACGAGAGTAATTTTTTCTCCACTTGGGCATTAATCTTCATAAAGACTCAAATCTTCCTCTATCAACTTTAATCAAATTCATATCAACATGTTTTCTTACCTAAAACCGTTAACTTTGTCCCTCCACCAAAGTAAACCTCTGAAGCACCAGAGTCACAGCGACACATCCTCTATGAAATACACACTTCTCAACAGGGTTATAAGCTTTTGTTGCATTCGTAAATCCAGTGCAACACAAAACCTTTTTGATCCAAGTCAACTGAGCTGCTGTGATTTTTATTTATTTACTTTTTTTCTGAATTTATAAGAATCGTATGTTTTACTCACCCAGAACAGTCAGTTTTGTACCCTGGCCGAAATAAGCTTCGGAATTGACACAGTGCTGGAGCTTATCATCCAAAACTAATGAGCTAAATTAAAACACTTTTATTGCAGAGTTTTCATTATATTTGTTAAATATTATCCCCCCGACTTACCTAAAACAGTCAATTTTGTTCCTTTTCCAAAGTACACTTGGTTTGCATTGTCACAGTGTAAGGACACTGAGCAACAAACTCTTTCGCACTTTAAGACTTATAAGTTTTTTGATAATACTTCTGTTCAAGAATACTTCTGTTTATTCTATGAAACGTGAGATTTATGAATAAACATATATATCTAGTCATAATTGTAAGATATATTTACCCAAAACTGTCAGTCTGGTTCCTTGGCCAAAGTAAGCTGGATTACCATAGTTCACAGTGTTCTCTGCTCCACTCAATAGTTCAGATTTGTAGGATACGTTTTTCCTTCACGTTCATATTCTTTTTTGAAGCAGTGAGCGCTCTGACTTACCCAAAACGCTGAGTTTTGTCCCTTTTCCAAAGTACGCTTCACCCGCAGTGTCACATCGACTGTCTCCTCTGCCAAAAAGTCCCAAAACCTTAAATAATCTCGAGGTGGAGATGTATTTTAATAATCCAGAGGATGAGCATGGTTTAACCCTGCAGGATAATCCTTGTAATGACTAATTGTCTAATGTCTTTTTTTTTACTTAACATGAGTAAATCGAGTATTAATCAAATGAATGAAAAACCTTTTTTTGAGACAAAATCGGAATTTTGTCAAATCTCCTGTGCCCGTTTTTTGCTGACATTTAACAAAGCTTATTTGAGAATATTCCATGTTTTCTGCTCTTGTGATTGGCTGAATCAGCCGTCTGTTGTGTGTGTGTGTGTGTGTGTGTGTGCGTGTTAGTGTATGGGAGGAGGTTTTTGTACAGCGGCTCTATGGGACTGTATCACCGTGCCCCCCTGTCCCCACGGTGAAAAAGCATCACACAAAAACTTGAAGTGTGTTTCCTCCTCCTCCCACCCAGCTTCTCCATATCTCATCCTCCATCTTTCTCTCTCTCTCTCTCAGCTCGCTCGCTCACGCAATCTGTCTGCTGCTATTTCTGTTCCTGCTAAGAAAAGAAGTGAGAGAGGAAACCGGTGTTTAGTTTTTGTCTTTTTGTAGCTGCTCACAGGAAGTGACACCACTCAAGGTCACACCTCTTTGTCCTAACAGTATAAACGTGAAGAGACGAACCATCACTGAGTGATGCGACACTGTAGTTAATTATTCACACGTTGGTAATAATCCAGAGAAAATGACGTTACGTCGTTTGGCGATAAATGTGTTATTGTAGTTTGTCTCTGCTGTCAAGTGCAGATTTTTTTTAAAAACACAAGCGCATAACAATAATAATAATAGTAATAATTATAATAATAATTATAACAGTAATAATAATACTTGAAATAGGACTTCTTAAACTCTTTCGTTTTTTTGTGCGGAACGGAATAAGGCAAAGGTGAGGAATTTAAAGAAGTGGAACATGAAGTTGAAGTCTGAGCTGGTGGAGAGAATTATTCTTTATTTTTATTGTGCAGAAAAAAAGGAAGAAGCGGCGGATCCTTCCTATCAGACGGGGTATTTGTGTGTGTGTGCGCTGGGTGTGCGTCACTGTGACTGGCAGCGCAGTAGTACGTGCTGCTGTCATTCAGCTGCAGCTCCGTGATCTGGAGGGTGAAGTTGTTTCCGGAGGCTTCTATGAACGACTGGAAGCGCCCCACGCTCTGCTCGTGCTCTTTGGTGAGGAACCGGAGCGGCGCTCCGCCGTGGTTCTGTCGGTACCAGTACATGGTGAAGCTGCTCATGCTGTGGCCCCGACCCAGGGTGCACTGCAGCGCCACCGTCACCCCCGGTTGAGACGCGCGACCCCCAGACTGCAGAACCTCAACCGTGAGACCTGCACACGCACCAGGACGGGTGTTTTAAATTGGTCCATGTACACAAATGGGGGCAAATGTGAACCATTGAGGCGTGTCCAACCTACCGGAGTGAATCAGGGCGAGATGGAGGAGTGTGAGGAGCATGTTGGTGACCAGGAGGCTCTCTCACTCTGTTCAGTATATATGAGGAAACCTGAGGTTTCACAGTCTGACTGAAGGTGGAGCATCATAACGACCCTCACTTGCTGTTTACATTTTTATTTATTTATTTTATTATATTTTTTTGTTATTTATTAATTGTATTAATAAATAAGAATAAACACTTTTTATTCATCAATTTTCCTTTTATAATAACATTTAAGTGAATTCATTTTCCCTGTACTGTAGTTTAACTTAACTTCAAAATGTGTAGTGGTGGAAAAGTGCCGGAAAGGATATATTGTCTCCATAATACAGCATTTTACTGTAAATCTCAGAATATTGGGTTTTTAATGCCTCCCTGTCATTCCCTGCAGCATATCCCTTTTTTAACAAAAGAATATATTCACCACAACAGTAGAAGAGTCAAATTATACGTCCTAACTGGATGATATATGATGTTGAGTTGAAACAACAGAAAAAAAAAAAAGAAATGTCGGTGAATTCATCCTCCTCTTTTTATTCCCGTTTCATGCCATGTGCTGTGCCTCCATCTATTGGTTGGATCACAGTAACGTATTAGGAAAAAAAAAAAAAAACGCGTTACAATTCTTACATTTTATTCAGAAATGTTTACATGAAAGAAAAGTCTCCATCGCTTCATTTTCTGTTTGATGCACTTTTAGATATATTTTTTTTAATTTGTTTTCTATTTGACGCATTTTTTATTTTGCCTCCTAAACATGAAATGGATGTAGTATGTGTCACATGGCTTCAGTGGGTTCGTGTTGGTTTGCCGTTATCGGCTGCATCCCGATGGAGGTTTTTGTGCGACAGAGTCAGCGTCTTTAATTGCTGCGTCGACTCGCTGCTCCAAAATATTCTCCGCTGTCCTCGGGGTGTCTCAGCCTCTGGAGGTGAAGGAAAACGCTGTCCCTTCCGTCTCCGCTCAATTTAAACCGGCCTTCGGAAGGCCTCTCCATCGTTGGCAACATAAGAACCGCCTATCCGATCAGCTCCAGGGCGGCGTCTCCGTCTGAGCGGCGGTACCACAGAACCGTGTCGTAGTTCGGGATGCGATGCGTTAGGCTCAGGTTGACTTCGCCGCCGGGTTTCACCAACACTTCGGCTGGAGTCTGAAACACTTGTGCTTTACTCAGAGAAACTCCTGTAGTAAGAGACAATAATCTTCTTATCTTACATTTAGTGATAACATTTTTTGTGTGTGTGTGTGTGTGTAGTACCATTTACACAGATGACAGTAATGATGGATGTGAGGAGACCAGGAGGTGTTGTTGTTGGCTTTGTGGAAAAGGAGTGAAATCGGACCACAGGTTGGCGTACAGACTAATGTAGAGGAGCTGGTGTGTGTGCGCGTGCGTGTGTGTGGAACTACTTCCTGCTGTCATTGCGCTTTATTCATCAGTAAGAAGAACTTGCTCATACGCCATATCTGTGTTTAAATGTTGGTTGATTCATCAATCTTTTCCCTGGATTTTTTTTAATAAATAACCAAATATATATTTGGTTTATATATTTGGTTGTTTATAAAATATTGTTTTTAAGCAGAATTGATCTTTATTTTAGAGAAAACAACAGAGAAAGTAACACAAGTGCATGAGCTAATGATGATGCGATGGCATCAAACTGAATTTAACCAGAGAAAGCAGGTGTGTGTGCGTGCGCGCGTGTGCGTGCGTGCGCGCGTGTGCGTGCGAGCAGCCCATTCTGTGTTTTTTCCTGAAACCGCGGATGAGACGAAGCTTTTTGTTCAGTTCACAGTGTTATTTTGTCATTGTGCTTTGCTGGCTGCACACAAATAAACGGCACTCTGCTCCCCTGCAGTTTGGATTTGAACGATGAGGGAGACGTTCTTTGCTGCGTTTCCGCTCAGATCTCCCGAGATATTAAAACCCTTTTTAAAAGTCTCTTCCATGGTGACATCTCTGAAGTACAAATTTCCCATGAGCTTCAGAGCCGTGTCTCCCGGTGAGCGCTGGTACCACAACATCTGTCTGTAGTCGGTTTGATCGTGGCTGCAGAACATCTGCACTCGCTGTCCAGGTTTTACCACGAGGGCAGACGGAGACTGACGGACGTGGACTCCCAGACAAGCTCCTGGACAAAGACAAAAAAAAAGTAAAGAACCAATCGCATTCGCAGGAACTGGTTATATTTCAACTTGTTATCACCTGTAAGGAAATAGAGGAAGAGAAAACAAGTCATGCCGGCTCATTAAACCAAAAAACGTAAATTTTAAGTTTGAACTTCAACGATTTCACGTATTGAGCTCAGAGATGAGCTCATACTGATTTCACTGTGCGTGAACATAGCATCATATACATCTACATGAGCAGCGCCTCAGTGCTGCCTGCGTTGAACTCCAGTATTTCTGGTTCTCTAGCGCCACCTGTTGGAATATATATATGGACATATAATTGTGATCATATCAAAACTTACTGTGTTTGTTAAATGTTAGATTGCATTTTTTTATTCATTCATATTGTGAAATATTATATATAACCTGAAACCACCAGCAGAGAGTTAAATGCAAAAATGAACAATAATACGATGTTCATGTTGTTTATTAACTTTAAAATTCAGATTATTTTCCACCTCTGCTGTGAATAATCTCTGAATTAAACCTGATCTCTGGAGAAGGGGAGGAGTCAGATCGAAGATTAAGCCTCCACCTCGTGAGAGGAAGTGAGCCATAGGGTGTTTGTGTACTGAGGTGCAGGGTTGCGTTGCACTGTGTAGACTGGCTGCACAGAAATACACGGCGCTGCTGTTCCGCTCCACTCCTTCAATCGTCAACGTGCACGTCTGGTCTTTGCTTGCACCCCCTTCTATTGTCACATTTATTCCCGCTTCAGGATGCCCAGTGTTTAAGAAAATGTATCCCAGGAACTGCAGTTGTCTGTCGTGTAGTTGTTTGTACCAGAGGATTGTGTTGTAGTTGTCGTCACTGTGTGAACAGCGGATTTTGGCATTGGCATTTTCTGCTGGTTTCTTGAGAATTTCAGCCGGCGTCTGCTGCACTTTGTCACTTAGAGAGGAACCTGTGGGGGGAAACACACATAAGCATGTGGAATAGTAGAAATCGAAGAGACTCAATGTACACAAGTAAATAACATAATAAAATACAAATCTCTTATTTTCCAAATGTTTTTTCCAAATGTCAGACATTATTTGCAACCAAAAAATAGTTATAAATAAAAAAAACACAAACGCTTTGTTAATATAATCTGTGATAAATATAATAAAATATATATCAATTCCTATATTACCTGTGATAAGTATGATGTGAAAGCTGAAGCAGAAGACAGAGATCATCTTGTCTTTCATGGCTGACTTTGAGAACATGCTTTCTCTTGGTTGTGTGTTGTCATGACTGTGTGGTCACACCTCCGTTGGCGATGATGATGATCATCCTCCTCTTACTGCCTCCTTATATGACAGGAAGCAAAGACCTGAATTCAACCCAGTATTTTATTTAGTGTTCCATTCTGTAGTTATGGAATAGAATGGAATTATGGAATAAGCAGTGAATTTAAATACGTTTTTATTTTTATTTTATTTTATTGTATTTATTTCATAAATCTGCATCACAGTGATGTTAGAATAAAACTGATGCCTCAGTCAGAATAACTGCAACAACACAAAATTTGATAATAAATAAATAAATAAATAAATAAACAACAAAAACAACCATATTTTTAATAGCAATAATGAGGATGAAATACAGGGTTCAGCTTGGAGCTCCCCCTGTGGATAATATATCATCAGCTTGATGGTGGTTGTGGGTTTTTGTGGCGCTGCCCGAGCGGCTCGTGTCACTGTGTTTACCCACGGCACAGAAATACAGTCCTGTGTCGTCGGGCTGCAGCTGCTCCACCCTCAGAGATCCAGTCTGAGTGTCTTTCTTCTCGGCTGGATATTTGTCCTCTCCGAAGCCGGGCTGATACGTTGCTGGAGTATTTGGAGTTGTGTAGACAATTTCCTTCATTGTGTCCCCCGGCAGCTGTCTGTACCAGTACATCTGATAGTAAGTTGCATCTTTAGTTTGGCTGCAGTTCATGGTGGCCGACTGACCCGTGGTCCTCCACAGCAGAGGAGTCTGGGTCACATCGCTGCCATCACCCTCACCTGTGGGGGGTCAAAGATCAACTCTAATTGCTCATACTCATACTATACATTTTAATAGTTTGGACTTCTTGACAGAATTATTATATTTTAATCATTATTATGAATTGCCGTACCTACGATACAGAGCAGAGCTGCACAGAGTTGGATGAGACCGGCTGTGTTCATCGTTGTGTCCTGATCTAAAATAAATGAAAAAAAAAAACACGAAGAAGAAAGTGTCTGTGTCTTACAGGGGGTGTGATGTCAGAGGAGACGTGGGCGGTTGTGTTTGGGAATGTCTCTTCTCTATGATGATGTTTGATTGATTGTGTGCGAGGTCCCCCTACTGTATATCATATTATTATTATTATTATTATTATTATTATTATTATTATTATTATTATTATTATTATTATTATTATTATTATTATGTTGTTATACTTAATTATTACACTTAATTATTATTATTGGGAATTGGATAAAAAAAACTGTGCACTTATGTGGAGGCTGAGTTCAGGTGCATCCTGTGTGTGTGTGTGTGTGTGTGTGTGTGTGTGTGGAAAGGGGGGTGAGGGGGTGTGTGTGTGAGTATGTGTATGTGTGTTGGTTTGGAGGGTTTTTGTGTTGACTTGAGGAGACTCTGCAGCACCGTGCTGACTGGCAGCGCACAAATACACACCGCTGTCACTTAATGACAGATTGCTGATGGACAGGTCTGAGTATTTACTGCCGTCTCCGATAAAGCTGATTTTTCCTTGCACGTTCTCCTCCGGGTATGGGAATTTCAAATTTAGATAGCCCAGGTACTTTGGAGCTTTGCGCGCTTCCTGTTTGTACCAGAGAATGTGTTCGTGGTCTTTCCTATTGTGCAAACAGTTGATCTGACTGTCAACAGATTCGCCGGTTCTCTTCACCATGAAAGGAGGCGTTTGGACGACGGTCTCAGAGGCTGCTGTGAATATGTATATACAAAATATATTTTAAGATTTACAATTATAATCTGTGTATTCGGCATCTTCCTCTCTTGGCAAAACTCACCTCTATTCCCCGGAAAATGAAGGAAACACAAGGTGAACACTAAGAAAATCATATTTAACACATCACGCTTCAGCAGCCGCAGACGCTTTACCTGTGGTCAGAAACACATCACTACCATATAACAAACAGGGGGGAGGAGTCAGACGATGACATCACAGCTTTCCACTTCATACCACTAATATATTATTGATTCGATTTTTTATAATATAATAGAAGTTTACAGCAAGGTTTTAAAATGATTTGTCCCACCCTGCGTTTGTGAAAAATAATAATAAATAATTTTTCTATTTTACGGAAATGAACTCGCAGTCTATAAGTATATCTTTTTTTACAGATTATATACACTATTAATTTTTTTGTGTGTAGTCGCGTATGAAGAGTTTAAGGTGGGCGTGTCCAATGTATGAATGCATGAATCCAAGTCTTACTGGGAGTGTGTGTGTGTCCCTACTGTACGTTGGGTTATAACTTGTGGTGACATGTTGTGCATTTTGTTGAGCTCCCACGTGTGTGTGTGTCACCGTGTTGAGTCACAGCACAGAAATACAAGCCCTGGTCTCCTGGCTCCAGGTTCTTCACGGTGAACGTGCCACTGTCAGCGTCAAGTTTGTGGGCCGAGAACTTCTCTCTGCTGAAATCTCCAAAGAAGATGTTGCTTGATGTTGTGAACACAATAATTGTGATGGTTTCTCCTGGCAGCTGCCTGTACCAGTACATACGGTAGTATAAAGCACCCTTGGTGTGGCTGCAGTGCATTGTTGCGTTGTCGCCTTTGTTTTTCATCAGGATGGAGGTTTGTGTGACATCCCTCCCATCGATAAAACCTGAGAAAATAAAAAATACGTCACATTTTTATTTAACGATAATAATAATATGAAACATTTTCTAATTACCTGGAGTCCATGACAAAAAGAGCCACAGTGTGAGGAGGCCTCGTTTCATAATGATCGTCACCTCATGTCCTGACCAACACTGACTCTCATACCCTCCATGCACAGAGAAATATGAGGAGCCAGATGTGGGTGTGACACTGCACAGTGTGTATATAAATTGTATCATATTGTCGTTTTCAGGGTCAATTGTCGTGTGCCTGCGGCACGTCCCTCCTCTGTATAATACACGCGCATAAGATCAGTGATGAGATTATTATTTTTTATTTACACATTTATAGACAATTTTGAAATCAGTGACAAAAAAAACAACAACCTTCAAAAATAAACTTGAATATTTGTATTTATTTTTTGACAGATATTTAATGGATTAAATGAAATGATTTTTGATGAATGATTAATTCTGTTACTTCACCAATTGCAGCCCTATTTAAGATGAATCATAATTATTATCAAATATCCTGCATGTTGATCAGAGCACGAGTCCACGGCAAACTTTATTCCAACCCCTCACAAATTGTGTCGTGTCAGAAAAGGTCACAGCAGTGTGGAGGAAGTGGATAAAAATCTACTCGGTTCATTTCAGGTGCATCCTGTGTGTGTGTGTGTATGTTGGTTTGAAGGGGTTTTTGTGTTGACTTGAGGACACTTTGCAGCACCTTGCTGACTGGAGGCACACAAATACACACCGCTGTCACTCAATCACAGATTGGTGACGGACAGGTCCGAGTGTGTACGAGCATCTCCAGCAAAGCTGATTTTGCCTTGCAAGTCCTCCTCTGGGATGGGGATGTTCATGTGCAAAAATCCCACAAGCTTTCATTTACGTGGGTCCTGCTTGTACCAGAGAATGAGATCATGGGATGGAATACTGTGTCATCGCACTGGGGACAGATTCACCAGCGCTCCTGATGATGGAAGCAGGCCTTTGGGTGACTCGTCTGGTCTCAGAGGAACCTGTGGGGGGAAAATGAACAGAAAATACTTAAATGCAAAAAAAGAATATATTTCTCGATCTGCAGTGAGCGTTTTTTTCTTCTTTCTTGCCTTCACTTCCTGTCAAGTGAATTAGAATAACGATAAAACCACAAAGACCATGTTGTTCTATTCTGCGTCTGTACTGAAGTGGGTTTAGGGTCGTCTACGCAACTGAAGTCAATGCAGGTGTCGTTTTTTTATTTGCTGAGGTCTGTTTCCCCCTGCTGGGGTGAAAAAAGAGCTCAGGGTCACATGATTTTTAGAAGATTTTCTTCTGCAGCTTAAAATATTAATATTATATTGGATTTTTTTAATATGTTCAATCAATGCATTCATTATCATTAACGACAGATGATCATATTCTAACCTCCCACAGCTTTGTGTCATAATTAATTATAATGATTGCATTTGTTATGATTGACCCAAAATCGATTTAGTATTTTTTTGATTCATTATTAAATATATTCTTATATCTGCATCTGCATGCATTTCTCGAATAATCTAGAATCCCATTCTACTTTACTTAGCCAAAATTCATAATAATGGTTAAGTAAAAAAAAAAAAAGAGAGAAATCTGAGTTCATTTTAAATTCTATTGTGTTACCTGCGTGTTCACATCGAAATTAGGGCAACATTCAGACCCGTAGCGTGCCGTGGGTTTTTGATCAGGCCTGTAATCGACCCGCGGCACTGTGTTCACTCACGGCACAGAAATACAAGCCCTGGTCTCCTGACGCCAGGTTCTTCACGGTGAACGTCCCACTCTCAGCGTTAGGTTTGGTGGCCGAGAACTTCTCCGTGCTGAATTCTCCAAAGTCGTTCTTGGTTGTTGTCGTGAACACAATAAGCCTCATGGTCTCTCCTGGCAGCTGTCTGTACCAGTACATCTGGTAGTAGGAACCACCCTTAGTGTGGCTGCAGTGCATCGTTGCGTTGTCCACTTTGTTTTTCCACAATATGGGAGTCTGTGTGACATCACTCCCAGCAGCCAGACCTGTGTGTGAACGTGTGTGTGTGTAGATCAGTTTCAAGTTTGAAACACAAATACAACATGTGTGAACATTTACACCCTGAAGTCGTCGGCGTTCAGATTTTTTATTTTCTACTTTACCTTTTATGCAGAGCAGCAACAAGACCAAGCTGATGACACAATGTTCCATGGTGTCCATGCTCAGAGTCCGAGTCGCACAAACACACACATCCGTCAGTGTAGTTGCACACATATGAAGATCTGGAGGTGGGCGTGTCATAAATTGCGTAGTGTGGAGTCAAAGCATTTGTGGTGCTCAGGATCCCCCTGCCGAACGTGAGGTTAATAGCTTTTGGAAACGGTTGTGTGTACACTGGCGGGTTTTTGTTGAGCTTCCACGCGTGTGTGTGTCACTGTGTTGACTCACGGCACAGAAATACAAGCCCTGGTCTCCTGATGCCAGGTTCTTCACGGTGAACGTCCCACTCTCAACGTTAGGTTTGGTGGCCGAGAACTTCTCCGTGCTGAATTCTCCAAAGTCGTTCTTGGTTGTTGTCGTGAACACAATAAGCCTCATGGTCTCTCCTGGCAGCTGTCTGTACCAGTACATCTGGTAGTAGGAACCACCCTTAGTGTGGCTGCAGTGCATCGTTGCGTTGTCCCCTTTGTTTTTCCACAATATGGGAGTCTGTGTGACATCACTCCCAGCAGCCAGACCTGTGTGTGAATGTGTGTGTGTAGATCAGTTTCAAGTTTGAAACACAAATACAACATGTGTGAACATTTACACCCTGAAGTCGTCGGCGTTCAGATTTTTTATTTTCTACTTTACCTTTTATGCAGAGCAGCAACAAGACCAAGCTGATGACACAATGTTCCATGGTGTCCATGCTCAGAGTCCGAGTCGCACAAACACACACATCCGTCAGTGTAGTTGCACACATATGAAGATCTGGAGGTGGGCGTGTCATAAATTGCGTAGTGTGGAGTCAAAGCATTTGTGGTGCTCAGGATCCCCCTGCCGAACGTGAGGTTAATAGCTTTTGGAAACGGTTGTGTGTACACTGGCGGGTTTTTGTTGAGCTTCCACGCGTGTGTGTGTCACTGTGTTGACTCACGGCACAGAAATACAAGCCCTGGTCTCCTGATGCCAGGTTCTTCACGGTGAACGTCCCACTCTCAACGTTAGGTTTGGTGGCCGAGAACTTCTCCGTGCTGAATTCTCCAAAGTCGTTCTTGGTTGTTGTTGTGAACACAATAAGCCTCATGGTCTCTCCTGGCAGCTGTCTGTACCAGTACATCTGGTAGTAGGAACCACCCTTAGTGTGGCTGCAGTGCATCGTTGCGTTGTCCCCTTTGTTTTTCCACAATATGGGAGTCTGTGTGACATCACTCCCAGCAGCCAGACCTGTGTGTGGACGTGTGTGTGTGTGTGTAGATCAGTTTCAAGTTTGAAACACAAATACAACATGTGTGAACATTTACACCCTGAAGTCGTCGGCGCGCCCCCCCTGGAGTTTTAAAACCCAAACCCGTCTTCTGATCCGATCCGCTGGCTCCTCCCCCTCTGCGGTTTCTGCGAGTCACCGTGTAGATGCTATTGGACGCAGCTTTTCCTCACACAGCGGTGGCTGTCTTGCAAGTGGACACAGTTGGGGGATTCGCGAGATTTCGCGGAAAACTATAATGACCCGGGAATGTTGGCGTTGGTGAGCGTGGTCTTGGAGGGGGGCGAATCAGGAACAGATTCAGACATTTAAAAAGAAAATTGTAATGATACATTCAATTAGAGAGAGATCTGTGAAGTAACAGTTTATTTATTTGCAAAAATGTGATACAATGTGCTTTCGCAACACAAATCTGTATCTCTAAAAGAACTTTGCAGTCGGGATCACTAAGTAGAAATATTTAATTGATTACTCTTAAACGAAGGAATTTAATCACCGGAAAATGTTCCTTTTACTTTACAAAGTAAGAATCTAATGGTTAACAAAATGCCTCAAAACATGCGATTATAAATATTGATCCGCAATTTAAACCAGAATAATTGGCTGCATACCCTTTATATTTTTACCTGGTCAGAATTACTGACTGGTTTTAAAATGGCCGTCAGGGGAAAGTGTTGAATCCGCTCTTGTTGTGCAGCGGGATGCCCTCTGCTCCCCTGAACTCCTCGGCGATGTCGTCGAAGGTGCGACCTTTGGTCTCGGGGAGGCGGAGCCAGGTGAGCGCGAAGGCCAGCAGAGCCACGCTCATGAACAGGAGGTAGATATACTCACCGCAGATTTTCTGTGAGCGGGGAGACATAGAGGGGATATATTGGCCCAGATTGAAGCATAATCAGCATTTTTTTTTTTTAAGAAGAAGAATTGAGAGAATATGATGATGTAGAGAAAGAAAAGATGGAAGGAAAAAGAAGCTCAGACGTTTGATATATATATATATTTTTTTGGTCTTCGTTTCAGGTTGGCTGCGATTTCGGCTTTTTCAAACCCACGTGTCCCTGGTTCACTGTAACTGTCCTCGGTGTGTAATCACCATTATTTATTTAAACTTGTTTTAAAAAGATTTATCCACATTTAACCTTCAACAGATTGATGTTTCTTTTTTTCCGGCACGTACAGTGTGTGTGTGTGTGTGTGTAGCAGACGAGCAGATTTATAGTCTGTATTCAGCAGCCGTTTCTCTGAGGTGCACAAAAAAACCAGCAAAAGCAAAAAAAATCCCCCTCTACCGTTTATTTTTTTTCCCCTGAAGTGTAAAAAGTAAAAAAAACGTTACCAGTAATGGAGGGAAGAGGAGCGCCAGGACAAACTTCCCTCCCCAGTTCAGCATGCTGGTGAAGGCCATGGCGATGGGCCGGCCCGGCTGGTCGAACAGCTCGGCCGCGATGAACCAGGAGATGGGACCCGGGCCCAGCTCGTAGGCCGAGATCAGGCCGAAGACCAGCAGCACCTGCAGGCTGCGCAGCCCCGGGGCCAGGAACTGGAGCCACAGCAGAGACGACCCCAGGAGTGGATATTAAATATCATATATGCCACTCAATCAGGTCATCGCTATACATTTATTGGAATGCTACCCATCACGATTTTAGAGGCAATGCAGCCTGGGACTTTGAGCCATTTCCATCATGCGTGTCCAAACATTTTCCCTGAGACCATCTCACCAGGAGGGAATCCACGATGGTCATGAGGAGGTTGCACACGGCGATGGAGATGAACCCGGTGAGGAGCAGCCTCCTCCTCCCGGCCCGCTCCATCAGGAAGAACTGGAGAGGAAAAAAAAAGAAAGAACACGGCTCACGTTTCAGCCCTCGCTCTGGAAACGAAAACGTGGTGTGGTTCAAGCTGTGGAAAGGAGTCCACTGGTAAAATCAGCAAAAAACGGTCTCAGTATAAATGTAAGTAATCATTCCTAACACATCTCTGGAATATTTGACTTACCGCCACCAAGGTGAAGGTGACATTGACGGCCCCCACACCCAGAGTCAGATATTTGGCCTGCTCAAACTTGGCCTGGAACATTTTGGTGGAATAATTGATGATCTGGAATTTAAAAACGTAGTGAGTTAGTGGAGCGTCTTTCAGTGTGACACACTGGGAGCCAGAAAACCTGAGTGGAAGCGCTGAGATTGAATAATTTATATACATATATATATATAAAAAAAAACATAGTAGCAGCTAAATCTTCATCACAGACTTGAGACGTCTGAGTAACAAATGTTCTTGACAAGGACTCACGGCGTTGAATCCGGACAGCTGGCTGCCCAGGTTGACGATGAGGACGATGAAGATGGGCTGCCTGTACCTGCGCTTCTTGAAGAACTGGTGGACGGTGACGCCGGTCTGAGCGTGAGCCGCCTCCTCCTTCATCTCCTGCAGCTCGGCCATCACCTTCTCTCCTGGGCCTCTCAGCCTCAGCAGAGCTGCGGGGTCAAATCCAAAAAAGAAGCTCTAAAAATATATATTCAAATATATGTATGTATATATATATATATATTTTTTTTTAACGTTCCAGCCCCTGGAAGTCAGCTGTGGGAAATCTGAAATCCGCGGCTGAAATCCAGACATGTTCAAAAAAATGTCTCCTCTGTGATCTGAGAGGACGTTGGATGGATGGCGCTCCAGTTCCCCTCGAAGAAACTAGAAAATAGAAAAGTTTCATTGTTTCATTCCGAGTGGTACCCACCAGCCTCCGCCTTGCTCTCCTCCCCCCGGTTGATGAGCAGGTAGCGGGGGCTCTCGGGGCAGAAAGGCAACACCAGGTACTGGGTGAGGGCCGGGATGAGAGACAGGGAGAGCATCATGGCCCAGTGATGCTCCGTGCCCAGGGCCGTCTCCAGACCGGCCACCTGCAGGAACAGGAAGTGCACGCATTTTTTTTTTTTTTTTCCAAGTTAAGTCATTTCCGGACTCGGCTCTGCTCACCATGCCCACTAAGATGCCCGTGGCGAAGGAGACCTGGTTGAGGGTGGCGAAGGCTCCTCTCAGCTTGGTGGGAGACACCTCCTGGATGTAGAGCGGGTTGAGGCTCATCACCAGTCCGCAGAAGAGGCCGAACACCAGCCGTCCCAGGATCAGCACCTCAAACGACCCGCTGGCTTTGGATGCACACATCAAACTGGCCCCCACCACGGAGAGACAGTTCACGATCAGGATGGAGTTACGCCTGCAAGGAGGGAAAAAAAATGAAATAAAAAAAAGCTGCGTATGTGATGGGTAACTAAGATTTTTTTTTACCGTCCGTAAGAATCTGCCGCATATTTGACGCCCAATGAACCCAGCAAAGCTCCGAAGTCCTTCATGCTGACGGAGAGGGACCAGAGCAGAGTCAGGCTGTGGTCTGGGATGGACTGGTTGTGTCTCTCCCTCCATGTGTGGTTGAAAAACTCTTCAATGATCTAAATAAACCCCCCCCCCCCAAAAAAAAAGCATCATCACACAGAAGACGCATAAAGAACTTTAAAATCACTGAGGAGTATTTTTTTTTTTTTAAGTTTGACTTTTTTTGTATTTAGCTCCATCCATTATTATACCGTTTTTTTTTTGGTGGTACAGACAAAACAAAGCGTATCCAATCTTCACAATCTGATAACCCTGCAAGTTTCTTTGCCGATACAGATCTACAAATTTGTTTGTCCATCTGCATAGAAGTTTATTCTCTAAAATAATGTGAAAACTGAAAGTACCGAGAAAAAAAGCGAAACGTCCTGATTTTTGAATATGTTCTGATTCAGTCTCCTGTTTTTCCTCCTCAGCTCCCCCGCGTTTCCCGCTCACCTTGGCCGGGGCGTTGACGTTGCCGGTGTGGTATCCGATCTGCAGCGATCCCAGCACGGCAGCCAGGATGGACGTGAGCAGCGTGGCTGTCAAATGGTTCTGTGCGGGGGGCAAAAAAAAAACGTGAGTCCCATTCATTTATTTCGACCTCTCTTAAAACCATGTCACGTAAAATAATCCGTAGCTGCAAGAATTTCTTACGTCTAAAACTTTGATTGATTTTATTTTTGGGGGTTCCGCGTATAAACGCGCTGGCTCATAGACGCAAGTTAACCGAACCCATGCTGCTCTCAACATGACCGACCCGGTGGTTATGTGTTAAGGTCAAAGGTGACAGAAACCGCAGTATTTTCACACACTGGCAACATGTCCAGATTTTTAATGACCACAACCGAGTGTTAATGCTGCTTCTGTCAGACTGCAGACTTTAATTTGTGGGAAAAATGGGCTAAAACAAACAAACCTCCTGGCACGCCATGACCGTGGTATCACTCCCTCAAGGTGCAGGTGCATTTATTTTCTGATGACTTCCTCTACAGCAGAAACAAAAGCGAGAATGAACTTAAAACTTTGCGCAAAAATAAATACTGGGTATAAATAAATAATATAGCATGGAAATTCACTACTAACTAGCTGTTTTATTCTGAATAATTAATCGCAATAATTTGTGACTTTTTTTTTTTTTTTTTAATTACAACAAAATCCGCAATTTCACTCTTAAATCCAGACAGAGAAACGTTCCTTGTGCTTTTTAATTTATGAAAAGCCATATTTAAATTCAAGTCAGTCACTAAAATGATGTTTGGATTAACTTACCTGTGCTGTGCAGTAAAGGAATGCGCTCCTCTGGTCCAAAAAAGTGAAAACAAACAAAAAAAAGGAATGAAGTGAATTGTCATGTGAAAAGCAGAGTCAGAGATGTAGAGTTTAGTCGCATATTTCATATCAGGGTCAATATCCAGGAGGTTTTGAACTATTCATCCAGAGTTTGCACTGCGAACTAAACCAAAAAAAAAAAGTCTGAGATAAGTGAATCCTTTCCATGAGTAAAATCAAATGTATATTCATATTTAGTGGCACATTTACTGTTTGTCATCTATATTAACGTATAAATCGTACTGTTGGAGGTTCTCACCAGTGTCCCTGAATGTCCGTCGATTCCTTCTTCATCGCTGAATTTCAGATACAGTAGGACTGTGTTAACTTTCCTGACTGAACATACAGACGCCACCACTGGAAACTGTACGCACACAAACGCGCACGCACGGACGCACGCACACACACACACGCACACACACACACACACACACGCACACACACGCACGCACACACACGCACACGCACGCACACACACACACGCGCACACACACACACACGCACACACGCACACGCAAACACACGCACGCACGCACACACACAGAGTGATGCAGTCACACCCAGCTGGTGAATTTGGGGCAGGCCCGACAGAATGGGAGCTGTGGGCCTCCTCTGGTTCTCGTGGACCAGCTGATCCATCCTCACTGTTGCATACGGTAACGTGTCACCTCCCAGCACTGAATAGGCATTTCTCCAATAACGTGTGTGGTTGCGTAGTTGGTTGCAAATTTGACTTTGTGCTGTGATGATGATGATCAAATAGTCTGGCTAACTCACATGCCAGGGTCTCTCTAGGAACTACAAACTGTTTATTATATATTTACGGAAAAACAGTGGGGTATATTTTGTGGCTTTTGAAACTTATACAAAAGTATATATAATATATATATATATAAAACAACGAGAGTCTGTTTGTATTGGGCTTGCGGTTCAGCCGGTTTGTGCACCTCAACTCAGTTTGATCAAAATTGTCATACATGTGTAGGCTTTAGTTTGTGTGAATGTTTGCGTACTTAAGTGTGCAAACGCTTAATCCTTTGTATAGACCGTATGTGTGTGGTGCATCCTCACATGGAATACATTGTATTAGTGACAGCAAAATTAAATCATGATGTACACACACACACACTGTGGCACACACCTGCCCCGTGACCAAATCCAAATGGGCTTTTTTCTCTGCCGAGATGCACGAGCCAAATAAATAAAAGTAATGCGGAGACAGATGAACTTCATCATAATGTTGAAGTGAGGAAATCTGCCATAACCTCACCACAGACCACAAACATGGTTTGTGCATGAAAATAATCTTGATCATAAAAACGAAGTGAAATCTGCACAAATCATCGGTCCCTGAGGCTGGAAGTGATGAGGAGCAGATCATTTCAATCAGAAGAACTCATCTGCTGCACTGACTCATAGATAATAATAATAATAATAATAATAATAATAATAATAATAATAATAATAATAATAATAATAATGATAATGATAATAATAATAATAATAATAATAATAATAATATACCAGGGTTGAGTGGTTGACAGAAAACATAAGGCCTTCAAAACAACACTCATTTGACTTTGAATCATTTTGACTTATTTATTCTTGTTAAAACAAGCTGGAATCAAGTAGACAAGTTTAAGCACGGAAAAAAAAAGAACACTAGTTATCATTAGGGGGTAAAATGCGTTGTCTACCTGCAAGCTCTGTTCTTGCAGCTGAGTTCTCAATTAGCATGTGGACACGCCTGTCTGCACCGTGACCTCTGACCCCCTGAGCCCTGGCCTCCTGGCAGCTGACCCCTGACCCTGGGCTCAGGTGCTGCAGAGGGCATCGGGCACAAATGGCAAACAGTGTACACTGTCCCTCCCCCCACCGCTAATGTTTGGCTATCACACAAAAGTAATGGTCCTCTCTAATTACCTGTAATTGTGTTTGATCTGTTTCTAAGTGTTTCAATGCACACGACGTAAAAAAAACCCCAAAAAACTCAAAATTACCCAGAGGCTCAATTTTTTTTGTGAGATCCAAATGACTTTGTGTCTTATTCGATAGTAATCTATTTATTTATTGTATAAAATGTAATTATAATCCAAACATTTTATTTTTAAAATATAAATCACTGCTAGGTCAAGAAAGTCTCAAACAGTACTACAACTATTACACTTTCCAATATAACCTTACTCTTTTAGTGATGATAATTTAAGTCTTTAAAAAGGTAATACAATAAAAGTGCTAATTTGATCCAAAAACCTAAATCTTTAAAAAACACTTTTGTACAAAGATCTTGTAACACCTGCACTGCCCACACGTCACTTTCAAAATGCCCAAATTCCACTCTTCACCTATGAAAACCCCCTCGCCAACCCTCCCACCTTCAACAAAAGAGAAAACACACACACATGCACACATGCACACGCACATACATCCCTAAGCAGCTGCGTCATTATAAAACTCTTTTGAACTTCACACTGGAAGTCAAAAGCCACATGTGTCAGTACAAGACAGATGTACTGCAGCTGCCTCCTGGCTCCAGTTTCATCTGTGATACAAGCCCCCCCCCCCCCCCCTCCCATCATGCACTGACAACATCCGCACCTTTGAAGTCTCATCACTAAATCAGAACGTCCCACTCCATGCGGCTCCAGTTTCATCTGTGATACAAGCCCCCCCCCCCCCCTCCTCCCATCATGCACTGACAACATCCGCACCTTTGAAGTCTCATCACTAAATCAGAACGTCCCACTCCATGCAGAATTCAGGCCCAACACAGGCTTTCTTCGTTGGCAGGTTTTGACCTTCAAACAAGGTCATAATTAACCTCAGCTAATAATAAAGAGACTCTATCTATCTACTTTTTTATATATATATAGATATAATACGTCATATTTTAATAATGCTACCTATACATTACTGTACCAGCTTAAAGATGAAAAAAAAGTGCCATGGAGCAAAATTTTAGAAATTCACAAGGCATAAAGTTGCTTTAAAAAATGTTTGAGCTCAATTTGCTGATGCTGTGTAGTGTGTGTGTGTGTGTGTGTGTGCGTGTTGCAGTGTGAACGTGCAGTGAAGCATCGTCACCGTTAGGGAGCAGTAGGGAAGTTTTTTTATTTTTTGCTTTTGGTGCCCCCACAGAGCGCTGGTCTCCTGTTACAGTTTCTCAACAAGAGGTCCCAACACGAGCATAGTTTGAATAGATGTGGTACCAAACCGTCTGGTTCGGTTGTTGCCGTTGTTGTTGTGTCTGTTTGTGCCACATGTGCAAGTGTGACTGTGGTGAGGTTAAGAGAAGTGAAGAGAAAGTAGGAAAAAAATGAAAAAATCACCTGAACAATTTGACTTTGACTTTAATACAACAGTGGTCCTTTCATTAATAAGCAGTTGTGTCATTCACGATTAAGATGATCCAATATTTTTCCGAGCCATCCATTGTTTGGCCTCGTGTGTGCGTGTGTGTGTCTGGTGTCACCCTCGGAAACGAGGGGTTCTGCGTTACCGAGTCGGTTTCCACGGCCGAGCCAAAGAGCCGCTGCACCTCAAGCCACATTTAATTTTCTTTATTTCATTTTTTTTTTTTTTTTTTTTTTTTTTACATCCAACCAGTTTCACCCAAAGACAACACATCTCTCAGGGCCTCCTTTTAAAAGCCGAGATCTCGTTTCTTCAGCTATGAATAAGAAATATTTTTGTGTAAACATCTTGAAACGGGTCTTTTTGGGGCTCGGCGGTGGAAACGTGGTTGCCTGCTCTGTACGTCCTCGGCGTCGTGATTCTCTGTGATTACCGGCCTGGTGCGTTCAACCGTGCATGTGCTGCGGCGTCTGGAAACACTTCAGCACACGCACACACACACACACACACACACACACTCGAGTCCAGTGTTCACATCTGTACGGGAACACACCATCAGGAGAGACTCTAAGAGAGAGACAGGTCGCTGGACCTATGGTTGTCATGGAAACGCCACGGGATACTGTACACAGTCGTGGCCGCCTGCAGTGATGATGACATCAGTCAAAATAAGTCAAATAATCCCACCGCAGGTTAAAATAAACACCCAGTCTGCTCTAAGCATTTTCCAAAGTGCCAATTAGCTACTGTAACCTAATGTTTGACATGATGTAAACACACAAAAATCCAGAATGACAGACCCACAATGCATTTCAGTCAAAACAAAACAAAAGTTATCGTACATATTTACAATAGGCCTACAATAGGAGAGCGTTTTTTGTTTTTTTTCTTCTTCTTTCTGTCTCGTGTTCCATCGACCGCTGCAGTGACTCATGGGAATATGGTCAGAGATACACAACCCAAAACAAATAGACACTCAGAACACATTAGCAACTCACAATTCTCCTTTTTCTTCCCAACTCAATTGGTCCCAAATGTGGAGGAATACATTTTATTTTTTTACATCCAAAACCGGTTCATGAGGTTCATTGTTTCATTTTTTTCCCTCCTCCCTGCTCCTCAGTCCAATCTTGTCAATCACACACACACCCCAGGGGGACACACGTGAAGACTCACTGTGTTGTCTAACGTGAGGTGGCAAAGCTCCAAGTGTGCGTGCGTGCGTGCGGGTGGGGGTGGGTGGGTGTGGGTGTGTGCTTCAACTGTTGGAGGACACACACTGAACGTGTTTGCATACACAAAAACGCACTGATTTTGCTCAGCAGACTCAAATATTTATTTTGAGGAACTGGCTTGTGTAAAGGCTTCACCTTGTTTACAACATCGGGGACAAACGTGAATATGAATATTAATGGATAGTGGCCCATGTAAACAGCTTACTTACATTATATGATTGATTTTTTTCTTCCCCTCTGGTGCTATTACTAATATTATACAATCATAATAATATTCTGGTCTGTGCTCAGTTTTTTTTTTATAAACCAAGGGACCACTTGTGTTTTCCCCATTTGTCATGGTCAACCAGTAAAAGCCGGTGAATAATGTTTTTTTTTTCCATTGAATTGCGTGAGTAGACCAGTCATAATGATGTTACACAACAGCACAACAACACAACAACACAACTTGTAAACCAGTGGTTTATTCATTGTGGTTTGAACCTGAATCTCTATTATTTTCTTTTAGCACGTTATTCTTTTGTCACCACATTGAACTGCAAAATAAATCCACTGTAAATGTCAGCTCAGAACCAAATGCCAGACGCACAAATGTAGCAACAAGCAGCGAACATCATTTTGTCGTTCAGATGAGTTCCAGCAGCGGGTGGAGACCAAAGCGGAGCAAAATGTGAATGTTAGTTATGAATTGGAGAATGTTCCGTGTTGGCTACATCTACAAAATGTACAAAGAATAAGGCAGTATTATTTGAAGGTTGTTGGAGTGTCTGTGTGAAGGCACATAGAAGAGTTTCCTCTGTTGTGTGCTACAGTGTAAAGCTGTGTTGTTGGTATACTGCTGGGGTTGTGTATGTAACACAACAATATTTGTAATAGATGATTTTTAATGATGGGGGGGGGTGGGGAATTAACTTTTGTTACCTTTAGTATTACTTTTAGAGCTCGAGAGTTTGTTTTTTTTCAGAAATGTACATGCAACATTGTGGTGTTGCGTTGGTTTTGGGTCGCGAACCAAAAAACATTTTTAAGTAAGCCACTAAAGTAACTCTTTTATTTCACAGCTAGCTTTACCCAACTCGACGTAACACAAGTCAGATTTTGTTCACCATCTGATTGTGGAGCCAAAATATTCATGCTTAAAAAAAGAAAAATACAGTGCAAGGGGGGAGGGGGGGGATATAACTAAATCTGATGACATTGACTCTGTGATCACAGTTTCATTCTAAGGCATGCCGTTCACTTTATATTGCATGTTCACATACGCATTGAGTTTTTTGTGTGAGCAACGTTTGGATGGCGCTCCTCTGCTGCCGCTGGCTGCGTGTTACTGTATGGACCGGGGGACATGTGTGTTAAATCTGAACACGTGGGAGAAACCGTGTAACGCGAAATGCGCTCGCTCATGTCATCCCTTCGCAAATATATCCTCATTCTGACCTAAACCTTTTCTCAGTCGCTTCAGGAAAAAAAACAAAAAAACAACACGCACAAACGGGTAAAAGGTCAAACATAGGGAGGAGAAAGTGCAAATATTTTGGCGCCGCTTCGTTTTTCTTTTCTTGTTTTACTGTTCTTTCTTCTTCTTCTTTTTTTTTTTTTTTTTTTTTAACTCAGGAACGATGTGATTTTTCGGCTCTGTCATTCCTCTCTCTTTCCTGTCAGCCAGCGTACAGATGCCTTCCCTCTGCGCCCTCTGCTCTCGTCTCAGCTTCTGGATCCTTCTCTTCTCACACCAGACGACCTACTGGGAGAGGAAGAGGGAATGCGTTCACTTTGTCAGTTGTGGTATGCGGGCTGCTGCAGATATGTGCCGCTGCGGCACGAGAAGCCCGAGCGGCAGATACATTCAGTGATAATAATAGTAATTCCTCTGGTGAATCACTTGTTGCTGAGATTGTGCAGCGTGTGTACGTCACCGGACTGTACCGTCCCATGTGCTGACATTATGCTACCGCCAAGATCCGAAGTTGTGTTGTGCGTTTGTGCTGACCAGTGGGCGAGAGAATGAAAGAAAAGAAAGAGAGAGGGATGGGTGAAGAGCTGCGATTGCTTACAGATGGCTGTGAGAGAGAGAGAGGGGAGCAGAGGTCCACGGGGGGTGTGTGTGCGCGCGCGTGCGTGTGGAAAAGTGTTGTGTGTAGTTTCGTATCTGCATGTCCCATGTGTGTGTGTTTGTGCACATACAGTGTGTGCATATGTCTAATGTGTGTTTGCCTTTGCGGTGGGGGGGGGGGTTATGCAGGTGCGTCAGTGCTGGTCATGTTGGCCGTGAGCTCGAAGTCCAGCTGATTTGCCTGCGCGCTCCCAGCGTCCGGGGGCAGAAGCGTGAACTGCGGAGTCAAGCTTTCTGCCGCAACTTTAAAAACATCACAAACTCTCCGCGCCGCCATAAATCGCAGCGCCCACACTCCAACGCGCACGGGTGGTTTTCACCTACACGTTTAAGTAGAGTTGTTATTTTTTTAGAGCTATTTTTAACGTTTTCATGCAGTTGAATGTCTACTTCTGTTCGTGTGTTTTTTTTTTTTTTTTTTTTGCAAAGACTAAACTCTGTACCCTTTTATCAACCCAGTAAAGAAAAAAAGCTTCATCACTTCGTACATATCTTCAGAAACCAGAGCCAGGAGCAGCAACATGTGTTTGGCATGCGCTGCACGGTAAGCTTTGTGTAGAACGGGCTGCAATGGGCACTTTTCAGAAAAAAAAAGTTAAAAAAAAAATAAATAATGGAAAAATAATTCCTCCTCTGGGTTGCAGGAGATTCCTCAACAAAAATAACGACAAACATTTTCATTCATAAGTTTTTGGCCTCAATAGGGTCATTATGATAATCTCCCCCCTCTGGGTCCCACAAAAACAACCCAACAAATTTCATGGTCATCTCGCCTGTACTTTTCAGATGTCATGCTCGGGACGATGTTGTTTGATAAAAACAACCCTCTGTGTCCTCGGGCCTGGAAACCCCGCTGTCCCACCACCTAACGTGGGTTTA
Source organism: Colistium nudipinnis (assembly GCA_016785305.1). Classification (NCBI taxonomy): domain Eukaryota; kingdom Metazoa; phylum Chordata; class Actinopteri; order Pleuronectiformes; family Rhombosoleidae; genus Colistium; species Colistium nudipinnis. The sequence goes on from JAFBJU010000174.1 coordinate 619,166, forward strand.
GATTTTGAAAAATTTAAATAAAATAAAAATGATCTCAGCTATTGTTTGACGGAATCCGACCTCCCTGGTGTTTATGGATTCAGGAGTGGAGGAGCAGTGACTGTGGTGATTTTTTTTTTGTTTGTTTACTGTGATTTACCCTGGTGGACCCCTTCGGCATGGTACCGCAGTATTTGCAGAATAGTGTATTTGCAGAGACTCCTCTCCAGTGGAGTCTCTTCAGCTCGCCAAAAAAATAAAAAAAGAAGGAAAATCGGCCTCGCAATTACCCCGGCTCCAGAGCAGCGAGTGGTTCTGTCCCACCGTCTCTCCTTCATTAACAACACAAAGGTGCAACACAATGGTGCCTGAAAGCAGATCCTGTCTCCCGGTGAATGGCCCCCGGCCCTCGCCTGGGACCGTCCCCTCAAGACACACTGGGCTCGGGAGCTTTGAATCCTGGTGCATTCAGATTACTAGTTAGTTAGTTTGTTAAATAATCATTTTTACATTTTTTATATTTGTTTTATATAGCACTATTAAAACAGCCGCTCCTGCGCCGCTGTTCAGCCGTGTCCACCTGATGTCTGGGCACATTAAAACTCAAGTGGTGTGGAGTCATGGCTCTAATGGTCCCACAGAACCCCCCCCCCCCTCTCCCGTCGCCCTCATAATACCCATAATGCCCTCCTTTCATTCCCGTCTGGCAAGGGACAGACAACGGACGAGCGGGAGACGAGAGGAGGGTGACATTATACAGCAGACAGCAGAACCACATCTGTTTTCCTCAAAATCAAAACCTCATTCAGGAGTTTCAAAATGGTCTTCGTCTGAAAAGCTTCCATGACGTTAGGTTCCTCATATTCCCCTTTTTTAGTCATTAGGATGTAATGAGGTCAGATAAAAATTTATAGGCTCACATATACAATTTATATGCATTGTAATTAACACGCACCATCTGTATTAACTAGCTTTTCACTGTGGGAAAATATATTTTTTTTAAACAAAGTCGCAATTTTTTTCTGTCTTTCTTTTTAAATGGTGGCAAGACCAGAACTTGAGAATTTGAATGAATTATAAGTGTTGTTTGTCTCGTGAACAAAGTGTGTGTGTGTGTGTGTGTGAGTGAGTGAATGACATCACATCACCGGATAAGATGACTTGAAAAGTCATGAACTAATATTTGTAATGGCTGCGTGTGTGTGTGTGTGTGTATGTGCATGTGATGACTGATGTGTGCAGTTTAATCATTTTGAATGATTTATTCGAATTATTATTTGAAATTGTCTTTTTTTTTTGTATTATGACCGCTGCGCAAAAGAGAGTGAACTCTGCTGAAGTTCACCAATTAAAACCATATCTTTTTTTTTTATTTTTCTTTTTCGCAGAGAAACATTTCTGGAAGTGGCCTCGCCGTGAGAAGGGGTTCGCAGTAGAAAGAAAATCACAGCCCTGCACTCCTGCTCCACGTCTGGGAGGATAATGAGGATTCCAGTCTCTGCCAGACCATGGATCGCCAACATCTCCGGCTCGTCACATCTGGCACAAGGTAGGCCTTGTACTGAACCTGCTCCCTACGCCCTCACCTGTACGCCAAGCGCGGTAAAATCCGAAATATGTCCAACGACACTCTCGCGTGGAATCCGAAGCTGCGACGGAGCGTGACACGATTTAATGTCGAAGGGACCCAGGCCATTAATGAGCAGCTCGGTAACCTGAACACAGTGGCCGTGTATCCGAGTCCATATGTTCCCACAGGCTCCTGCAGTGAGCTTTCTGTACGTCTCCTTTTAATTTTTTAAAATGTACATACCTCACTCTGTCCTCGGTGGCAGCGTATAAACCTGTCAGCCCGTTTTTTAAATTTTTTTTAAGCGAGCCCTTCAGCATGAAGGTGACAGATTAAGTGAGGTACGCTCCTCCAGCACCGGAGCTGTTTATCCTGGCAGCCGCCCGCCTCCCCACCACCCCCCCGGCGTTCCGAGAGGCGCTGACGCCATGCCAGCGTCAACACATGAGCTCAGCTCTGAGTGGGCACCCAGAAGGCCCAGTGGCCAGAGTCAACAGCATCAGTGGGACCAGTGGGCTCAATGGGGAGGGGGGGGGGCTGCTCAGATGTGAGTATTTGCTACTTCTCCGTGTCTTAAATGACGCTAAAAATGAATATTTTGGACAAGTTGTTTGATGACACCTTGGATTTTGGTTGCACATTAATGGCAGTGAGCCAGAAGCAGAGGCGCGCGGTCAGTAAGAAACGTTTGCCTTACTGAATAAATTTGTCCCTTGCCTCGTCCCTTGGTTGCCACTTGTCGTTGAGCTTCCTGCAAAAGAGAGAGAGAGAGAGAGAAAAGCAAATAATAAGGAACTATAATGGCAGTGGACTGCGTGGTGTTTTAAGTCCTGAAAGAAAATGTATTGTAGCTCATTTGCATTAACCATCATTTATTTTTTTTTAATTCCATGAATCACTTCTATAAATTCGACAAATTCCTACATATGATGATTTCTGGCTTTTCATTGTACACCCTCGATTGTGGTTTTCTAGAAAAAAGGCCCCTGAGTGTTTATAGCTGATCAGAAAGTAAATAGAGACACCTGGGTTGGAGCGAGCTGGTTTCCCCAGAAAAGGAAAGAAACCAGATTCATTTGGCAAAGGAACCCAAGTGATAAAAATAGAAGCTTGTGTTGCTTTGAGGAATGAAGTGTGATCCAGAACTGGATTTGTTTCTTCTGGACTGATAAATCCCTTGTTTATATGATGAATAATATTTATATGACTCTTGAGCACGGGTGTTTGTCACATGACTTCATTTTTTTCTCGGACCCACTGCGACTTGGCCTTTTTTTTTTTTTTTTTTTTTAATGATGACGTGATGAATATGGGGGTATATGTAGAATATATGGCGGTATTTGGCTCTGTGGTATCTTCAAACACGTGGAAAATGATCCTTATCATGCAAAGGGGATGAATTCCTTATAAATCCTCTCTTTTGAGGATGTGATCCGTTTTGCTGTTTGGGGAGTCGCCGACTTCTCTCACCCTCCTTGCTGACGCCCAGGCATCCCTTCAGCTCCTGCAGGGAGATGGCTCTGTCCTTGTTCAGGTCGCAGTAGTCGATGAACTTGCGGGAGCATTTCTTGGGCTTGGCTTTCTTCTTCAGGTACTTCTTGAAAGGCTTCAGTTCCTTCTTGTTGATGTCCTGGCTGCCGTTGTTGTCCAGCTGGGCGAAGTACCAGTGCACCACCCGCTCCTCCAGAGTGTGGCTGGGGTCGGGCTCGACAAACCTGGTGGATAGGCGGAGGAACGTCATCCAATGTATGATGATTATATTCGCAATATTGATATGACTTATAGGACTATGTCATCCAAAATAAATCAGTGCGGGCCACTGCTTACCTCCCAGCACCAGAGGGGGCAGGTGAGTTTATGGCCTGCACCATGTCTGTGGTCAGTGCATCTAACAAGCTGGTAATGAATTCCACTTTCTTCCCCTCCGGGCAGCCTGAGACACAAAAAAAATCCAAATAAATGAAAACACAGCAGAATTGCCTTCCGCTAATAATAATTTGAGTCATTCATGGCAGAAACAAAAAACCTAACACGTAGGCGAACGCGCGCAGGTTTCGTTTTGGCCGTTTCCGTGCGACACATGGCGAGAGGGCGGAACAGAAGTGTTGTGCGATAAGAGAGCTTTTGTTGAGCGGCGCAGACCTGTTAACTTTTATGACGCGATGCTGCACACCTTGGTAGCTCTTTTTAATTGCCCCAGATGTATGTTTTTTTTTAATAGCACACCAAAGCAGTGAGCACATTTTTTTCCCCCCCTCCTAATTGTGTCTGTTAAAAGGGGAAACTTCAAACGCAGCTGCATAGTAAACTAATCTTCTCATTCTGTCCTTTTAAAGAAGAAGAAGAAGAAAAAAAAAATTCTCATGCTTTCTCCTCCGTCCCCTCGCGTCTTGTTATTCCCTTTGTGCTGGCTCGGGACGTCCCGTGGGAGGCGGCCCACCGCCCCTGCCAGGTGAATCTAATTAGCTTTTTTTTTTTTCCTGCGACACCACTGTGCCTTAAACCGAGTGTTAAATTGTAAGTGTGATGACGCGCACACGGTTGTGCGTTGTGTGTTGTGTCAAGTGTCAGGGGCTAAGTGTGTTGCGGCTCAGTGTCAAAGCTGGACCACTTTTTTGTGGTTTTTCTATTAACACCTTGCGGGAATTTGGGGTCTGAATTATTTCCTTACTGACACTTTGTCACCGTGAAAAGTTCCACTTTTATTTTACAGTAACAATCTGCCCCGGTCTTATAAACGTCCTATGATATGATTTTATTCACGTTATTTTGTTGATAGACTTAAAAAGGCCCAAACTATTGTCTGTGGTTTTAGAACAAGATCCAGTTTCCGCCCCCTGACCTTTGGTCTCAGGGCTGGAGGTGTGCACCGTGGCCTTCTGTGTACGGTGGGAATGAACCCGCCGTTAACAAACTACCCTTTGGAGCTTTTTTTTTCTGTTTCTCACCTCTGGCCTTGATGTGATGGCCATGAAATATGGAGCTTTGTTGTGGCCGTTCAGAAACATCGCCCTCACAGTACATAAAAAAAAAAAAATCTCCACTCACTCAGCCACCCGCACCCACCCGCTACTCTCACACCTTCCATAAAACACGCCACACATCTGCGGCGCAGTCAGGAGTCGCGCTGGACTCTGTAAACTCACCAGATGGGGGGAATTAAATAAGAGTTACAGTGCCACCTTAAAACCACCAGGAAACTAAAGTAGGTGAACGGTAACCGGGGGTTACCAGGAGACTCTCTGATCTTTGCGGATCCAACGCAACCGCTTTAACCGGATAATCTAAACCCCTCCACCCGAATAATGATAAATGCACTGTAGTACTGGGTTGTGGGTTTTGTGTGTTGGGCCACTAGTTTAAATAATCAATAATCAATTGAAAAAACAATGAGGCTAAGCATACCTCATACTTTTAGAACTTAGTAGTTTCAAATCTGCAGTATAAGAATATTTGTGTTTTTTTCATTTTGTGTCTTCTCAGCAACTTGTGTGATTGCAGCTTTAGATGGATATTGTCTATGAGGCCATCATGTGCAAATTTAAGACCCTTTTTTTCTACTAGGTTTTAATTTGATAAAACAATAAAAAAATTGCAAAAACCTGTCAGCTCTCTGCCCTGGAAGGGATCCTCTGCGTCTGAGACTCTGGATCGTGCACCGCTGTCACACTCGGGCTTCTGGTACCTGTAACACAGAGAGGACGGGACAGGGAGGAAAAAAAAAAAACCCAAAATACTCAAACATTCAGTTTATTTAAATAGCGCCCGAATCATAATATACAGAATTATACACAAATACAGAGGATTGAAGGAAGAATAAACATGTCCAAACAATCGGTGAGGAATCAGAAACGTTTAAGGAGTAGGAAAAAAAATATGTTGGGCCACAGAAAGTGAAAGAAATCAAACCCGGCCTTTTTTCCACTTCCCCTCCTGGTTCTAATACCAAACCTTTGCGAAAATACTGCCGGTATCTTTGTTATGATCACCTGCGAACCTGCTTTATCTCCAATCTACAACCTATTACACCTCCACAGCCTTAATCTGCAAGTCAGCCGTTGACCTGTGAATAATTATTGATGTTATCTCCGTTTTCATGACGTCTTAATGCGACGAGACGCGCGCACCAGCTTAGTTCCAGAGTCCTCACGTTACTGTTCGGCATTATGCGTGGCATGACTCGTTTTCTCCTGGCTGTTGGATCTGGGCTTTTTGGGAAAATTGAGCATGTGTGTCTCATTTGGCTTCCCCCCCCCCTCCCTCCCTCCTCTCCTCTCTTTCCCCCTTTTTTTTCTCAAAGGAAAAGCGAGTTGTCATATTATTTTTTGTTCTCAGTCTGCGTGGCCCCTGAGCCAAGATGGGATGTCTGATGCGCGATTCCACACATTGCTGAACCGGGGATGAGCAGCAAAATTGAGCATGTGTGTCTCATTTGGCTCCCCCCCCCCCCTCCCTCCTCTCCTCTCTTTCCCCCTTTTTTTTCTCAAAGGAAAAGCGAGTTGTCATATTATTTTTTGTTCTCAGTCTGCGTGGCCCCTGAGCCAAGATGGGATGTCTGATGCGCGATTCCACACATTGCTGAACCGGGGATGAGCAGCATGAGGTCGAGTCCCAAATGCCATAAATTCTTACGGGAGGAAATAATCGCCTCGAGGTTCCCGTTCAATATATCTGAAACGCAGATGAGAATTTAGTCCCACTCCTCGCCGTGTGATTTATTTTAAGGACTCGTGGGCCGTCCGTCAGTTTGAATTGGCTTAAATGTCTAAAGAAACGGTCGTATTTTAAACGAAATGGTCCAACCGGCGTTATGCCGTATGCAAATAGCATCAAAGCCAAAAACCCGAGTTCATTTTTCATCCTGTAAAACATAAACCTTCTTCTGGAGAGAGAATAATGATTCCACAGTAGGAACCCAAACAGTTCATTTGTTGACTGTCAGTTTTTTTTAAACATTCAGTCTCTCTCACTTTGTTTCACTTTACAATATTCAGCTTTTAGATACAAATCATAAAAGCTTTTTAAATGGCCAAAACATGAGCAATGGGCATCGTTTCTTTAACCTTCTCTCACAAAAAACCCACTGTCATTTCCAAGAAGTCAATATAAACTGTAGCAACTTTACTGGAAAATAAACAATATCCCACATCTCGCTGATGGTTTATGGCTACAAGAATGATATTCCCATCAAGGCATAAAAGTAAAAAAAAAAAATGTTGCCAAATCAACTGGCAATGGCAGTTTGGATCCAACATTCCTCAGGAGGTTAAATGTTTTGGGGCCTTTAAGCCATTGGGTCCCACACAATGTTGGTCAATGTGTTAGCTGACTACTTTGGTCCAAAAGTGTAATAATCTTACCGTGCATTTAATGGATTAAATTCAAATAACTGGTGATCTTGGCCAACATTTCACTATATGCCCCAGTACAAGTAATTCTCATCATAAATATGTTTTTACAAGTGTATTGCCTGATTTTAAAAAAGGAAGCTGATAATATTTTCTACTATAAAATAACAGAATTGAGTTAAAGTGCTGTTTGTAATAATAATAATAATAATAACAATACTAGTAATAATAATAACAATACTACTACTACTACTACTACTACTACTACTACTACTACTACTACTACTACTACTACTACTACTAATAATAATAATAAAAACAATAATAACTATACTAGTGATGATAATAATAATAATAATAATAATAATAATAATAATAATAATAATAATAATAATAATAATAATAATAATAATAATACAAAACCAATAATAATCATGATAATAACAATAACAACAATAATAATAACAATAATAATAATAATAATAACAACAATTACCGCGTGGAGGTTCCAGGAATGGGCCGTCCCGTGTCCACCAGGACACACCAGCAGTATCCTGTGGACTGGTGGCACTGCACCGGTTTGTAGAGGCCTCCGGGTCCACAGTCGGGGATGAAAATAGCCTCTCGAGGGTTGTGCCGATCCTCGTCCAGGGCGCTCTGTCTCTCCTGGTCACAAGAGGGAACTTTCTCTAAAACCGTGAGAGACACACTCAATACAGCACAGGGACACAATCAGGCAAACAACAAAACGGCAGAAATTGGCTCTGGAATTATATAAATATCATGTTTAAGACTCGAATGCTGCTTCATCCCATGGGCATGTGTTACGGTCTTGTCAGGCCTCGGGCTCCACATCTGTGATCTTTTGAGCGTGAAAGTTTTGTGTTGACTTTGGAATTAGAAATTTGACGCACAACTCTGAATTCCATGACTGTGAGATGTGATGTAAGCTTTTTAGTGAACCCAGTTTGCGACTTGCCTTGACCAAGAGTTATTTGGCTTCCAAGTGGTTGGGCCTTCAGAAACCGGCTTCATATTAGGATGCTGCCGTTTTTGCATTTTCCTATATAGTGTTGTTTTAAGTAGTTTGTGTTGAGCATGAATAAGTCTCAGGAATCCTGAGCCCTTTATGATCTGTCATATTTTTTTTTTAGTCTGTCCCTCATTTTACAGCTGCCCCTCTTTTCATTTTTACATCCTTTACTCCACCCTGCAGCAGTCAGCATTTTTATATTAACTATTGATCAAATAAGTGTATGATGTCGTTGTGAATGAGAATTATCCCCAGACTTACAATATTATGTCTATTTCTTGTTTTATTGCCCTTATATAGTAAAAAAATTAAATATAAATTAAATCAGCATTCTTTTGAAAAACTTTGATTAAAAAAAAAAAAAAAAAAAGCTTTTGTCCCTTTAATCCATGACACATGATGGAGGTATTATATGTTCACAGTTTATGAGCTTAATGCTAATTGATTTCATCATTTGTGGAAACTTGAGCTGACTCCTCTGGGTAAACGTGATGAGCCGAGGTTTGTTCGCGGCTGCCAGCGCCAAACTAAACCTGTCTCTTTTTCTCCTGCGTAGACTCACACTCAAGTGTTCTCAGCACCGTGCCATGTTTCTGCTTTCTCCACATCCAAATTATTTAGCACTGTTTATTATACAGAGTTTATTATACTGGCGCCAGGGGCTGGGATTCCATAAAGAAAATAGTTTTTTTTTATACATATCAATGGAAAAAAAGCTGGACTTCTGTTCTGCGGGGACTTGAAATACAATCTACAGCTTTGTCTGTCTGCATTTCTGCTCTATTTATTTTCTGTTTTTGTTTCTCTTTCAATTTCATCTCCTCCTCCTCCTCTTCCTCCTCCCTTTAGAGAACAAATATTTTCTTGAGAAGGAAAAAACCCACAGAAGTGGTTGTCAGGAACAGTTTGCACGTCGTCATGGTGATTTCAGAGCCAATCGATGATGGACGGGAGACCAGCATTAGCTGCATCTCTGATAAGAAGAGGCCCGTTTCGTTTTCTTTTCTCTTTGGCCCCGTCTGAGCCAAGTCAAACAAATTTCAAATATTTTCCTACTTTCCGTATTTCTCAGTTTCTCTCTCTTTTTTTTATCATACAACCTCAACCACTCGCTCCATCCCTTCCTCCCACCTCAATAAGCTTCTCATTCCTATACTCCTTCTATCCTCAACCCCCCCCCCACCCTCTCTCTCTCCTCTTCGCTTCACCCGAATGGCTTTCAGCTGTGGACTAATCACTGCAATATTGTCTCCAGCGAGCCTTCTCTGCGGTTGAAATAGCGGAAATGTCGGTAATAGGGGGAACTCTGCGCGGAGGTATGTAGGTGCATGTGTTTGTCTTTATGACCCAGAGTGCAACCAAACCATGAGACACCATGGAGGCTCCACTCGTACACTGAATAGCTAACTTAAAAAAAATCTTCTATCCCTTATTTTGCTGACTTAGAATTAAGACAAACATCATCCTCTTTTAGGATTTGACACAATTCGATTATTCCCCGCCTCCTCATTTTGTTTTAGGTTCCTCTTATTGTTTTATTTGATGGATTTAGTAAGTCTCAGTATTTTTAGGATTTATTGTGGAGGTCAGAGGTGAAACACGGCTATCTTAGAAATAGTGAAGTAAAAAGAAGAAAAACAAGTGAAATGATTTAGCACCAGAACATCACCGCTAGCACATTGAGGAAATGTAGTTTCCAAACACATAAATAACAGACTTTCCTCATATTCATACTTGTTCACGCCATAACACCAAAAACACGCACAACATTGTCATGCTCTGACAGAAGCAGACAATCTGACCCTTTTATGACACACACATCTGAAACACACCCTCACACACACACACACGGCTCATGTCGCTAACGTGAGGACATGGTGGCCTTGTCTTTTCCGGATACCAGATGCTAATTAGAAACAGGAAGCTGGTGTTTCAAAGAGCTGTCAGAGAGAAATAATCTCCCAGATAAAATACACTACGACCACAAAGCACATCGCCATCATTCCAACTCTGCACCACCAACAACTGTTTTTGTGTGGGAGGATGGCATCCTCCTTTATTAGATTTATTTTTTGTAAACTGCTTTGATCAAAATCTTAAGGATCGTGATATTGATGATATAATAATAATAATAATAATAATAATAATAATAATAATAATAATAATAATAATAATAATATTATTAATCATTATTATTATTAACAATAATTATTATATTCGGGATATTTATGATTTATCGTGATAAATCTGTTTATCTTGACTGTACCAAATGAGTATAGGAATCTGAAGGGCCTCCCTAAAGCAAAAATAAGAATGAATAATAATCTCATCTAACTCTCACACATACAATACCACAAACAACCCCCAGCACATTCACTCCTTCACTTCCTTTGAGGGTTTTGAGCTTCTTCTCAAGTTTAGATTTTCTTAATATCAATCAACATATGTCATGTCTGAGAGGGCAGTGGTGATTTCAAACAGTTGATATGAAAGAGCAAGACTGTGTGGGCTGTATTTGGGCCGTGACTGTAACTTTCTGATTGTGAATCGACAGTGTACTTCTCTGGGTGGAGCAAACGAATATGAGATTGTCTCACCTTGTTTTCTGGAGGTGGAGCTGTTCATCTTGACCAGCTGTTTAATCCACAGCGTTGGAGCGGTAATCTCTGCAGTGAGAGGAGGGCCGAGGACAAATGAATCATCATAATTGCATCCCATTATTATTATAACAAAATATCAAGTAGCACCTGAATTGTTATTTTTTTATTTGATGCAGTTTTGTGTGAAAAAATAACATTGATATTTAATCTATTAAATACCGTAGTGGAGGAGACTTACCGTCTCCCTCAGGGGGGACGTGGGTCTCCATGGTGGGCGTTGGCTTGGAGCCATCGTCTGGGTTGAGGGTGAGAAAGAAACGGAAAGAAACTACCATTATTGAGGTTAATACAATCTACTCTCCAGAAGTGTTGAATGGTTGGGATTTGCACATGGCCCGGCCAAGACAGGTGGAAAAAAGAGAGAGAGAGAATAGATGGAATAATACAGAGACAGCATCACCACGCATGCACACACACACACGCAAGCGCACGCACACACACCCACACAACACACACGACCACCCTCACACACACACACACAACCACCCTCACACACGCACACACACACACACACACACTCATCATCTGCACATCTTACACACTGCTTCACAATCACACCACACACCCACACACATACATACACGCACACCTGAAGAGACCACCCTCCCTATCAGGACCTGTGTGATGAGGTGTAGGAAATCCTTAAGCATTATCATTATCCTCGACTCATTTGTTTATGTTCTTCTGCTCTGGTCCAGAAATTTGGCGTCGATATTGTGATCGTTTTCTTGAGCGTCATTTTTTTAATATTCTGGTTTGACCCTTCCGCTATTTCCGGTGTCGTCCGCCATCTTCTCAGCGTTAAAATTTGTGAAGCTAAAAAGGTTGTCATAAACTCCTCGCAGTATACCATCAGGATAAACTTTATTTTTACTACACATAAAACTAGATGAATTTTGGATTAATTAAGGAATGGATGTTTTTGGCAACTGGCATCTCAATTTATGGAATAATAGGGAAAAGCAAACGAAGGCTATTTGCTGAGCAATGGACAGATGGTCGTGTCAGTTGGATAAGAGGCTGTGGACTGGAGCTTCCTAGAATATACTCACCCATGTGCTGTTTTTGTCGCATCTGGAAAATCCCTTTGGAAATAATTAAATCAGAAGCAAACCACAGAAGAAAAAAAAAAAACTTTGATTGGAAACATTCTACAAGCACTAAGCAGCGAGTGCCTTAAATCAGATGACATGTCAGAGTGTGGAAACACTCGCGGTCAAACTGACCCTGAGCGGCTCAAACTGAAAATAAAATACAATAGTTACCAAGCTGGAATCTGGAAATTCATGCAGATGCTATAATTGAAGATTGAACCAGCCTAGTGTTATTTATTCTTAATTATTGTTTGATCCAGGTCTGGACTGCGAAAATCAAACTGTGAGGGGCAGAATAATTGTTTTTGAATTCTTTTTTTTTGGATTAGCATAAGATCTATCTCTTCCATCCACGCACATGCACACACAACATACAGCAGATCTCTGCTCACCTTTTCTACCAGAGTTGGCTGGCCCGGCTGGTTTATCCGTTACTGACCCTGCGGGGAACAAAAAAAACAAACAAAAAAAAACAAAAAAACACACAACATGTACAAAGCAAAGAAAGAATTTGGTCCCGAAATGTTGTTAAATCCATTTTTGGAAATGAATTACAATTTTCAGATAATAAACTTGAGCTGGTATACTTTCGAATTCCAATGAATTGTTCCAAATAAAAAGTGGCACACAGAAACCGAGAAGCATCACTCCCACAGTCTAACCCAACCCACCGATGAGTCTTGGCAAAGTACAATCTGTTAGTTCTTCATCGTCTCACACTGAAAAATTTGGCCTGGGGCAAACCTGGGATTTTTTGCGAAATATCATTCTCGTGTGGTGCATGCAGATCGGTGATGTCATGCATGGATGCATGGAGGAGAAGAGCAAAAAAAAAAATGAACGGATGCAACCAGAAGGAAATGTACTACCTGACAATCCGCTTGTCGCAGCATGAGTTCCCATAAATTCATGGAAGTTTCCTGCAAATGTATGTGAGATGAGTGATGTGGGGTCACAGCGTACAGGGTGGGTCACTTAACGGTTATTTGCTGTGAGGATGGTGAAGAAAAGTGAGAATTGGGTGTGTAGCGGCTGTGTATCAGTTTTTTTTTTTTTTTTGCCCAGATTCTGGTTCCCCTGTCATACATACCTTTGCAAGAAACAATGAAGATATCGGATCTTATGCGGGACAGAAATCCAAAGAGCGGGTGATCGTATTTCTCATCAATCAGTCGCGTCTTTGTTTGTGCGTAGTACAAAAACAAATCAAGGCCCCCCGTTTGTAAAATAATTGCTCCCACTAATAAAAGTGGCTTCACTTATCATTTAAAAAGGATTTCGGCAGCCCCCAATTCATGAAAACGTGAATGCTGCGTCACTTTCTGAAACAAACTTGTATTAGAAAAATAAATGATTGAACCCATTTCGCACAAGCTGCCAACTATTTATAACATACACTTGTTCGAAAGAGAGAGAGAGAGAAAGAGAGAGGGGGGGGGGGGGCGCGAGCGCCCCGGGCCGTCCCGTCTGCTGCACAGCCCTCAGAAAGGGGCATGCGACCATTCTCACCGCACTAAATGTGCACCATATGCTCTGGTGACTGTGCAATCCAAATTCTGGCACACCCCCCCCCCACCCGCCTGTATTATCTTCTGAGGGGGAAAATGACGGTGATTATCATAAAGTGTTCCCATCCCAGCGGAGTGTACGGAGGCCCCCCCCCCCACCCGGCCTGCTGAGAGCACTTAAACCCCAGGCAGAGAGGCCCCTGGATGGACGGCCATTAGCCGTCTGGTTGACCTTGCACCTGCTGTATTTCCACATGACATGTAATACGCATGTGCCCCCGTAGCGTGGCACAGACTGAGCCGCGTTCACTGTAGCACAAAAGGTTGTTTTTTTTTGTTTTTTTTTCCATCTTTCATCAGCAGTGATTTATTTCAGATGCAGGGTCAGTTGGGTGATAATTTACTCCATGTAAGTCCTCGGATGTACCCCTCAGGAGACTAATACGACCCGTCTCCTCTCAATCTCCATCCCGAGCCGTAAAACCAGTTCCAGTTGCCGTTTTTTTCTGAATTGAGTGAATCTTAATTGGCCCAAACCACAGAGACTTGGCTTTCAAGGCTCTCTCTCCTGGCTGAGAGATTGTACAACTTTCAGCACCACTGAGTTTTTTTTTTTTTTTACATGCTTATTATGCCGCTCCTCAACGCTAATGTAGAACTGTCGGGAAACATTTTTACGAAACCACCACCGCTGCTTTAATCATACAAACTGTTCAACATTATTATCAGGCTGAGCTGAGCCCCCCCCCACCCTCCCGCCAGTACCTGAACACACTGGGGTCCTGTTCTGCACAGACGAGCCACTCACTGGCTTTCCATCACTGGTGACACACCAGCAGTAACCGGTCAGGGTGTGGCACTGGACCTGAGGAGGCAAAAAAAAAAAGATAAATCACAGCAAAAAAAAAAATGATGGAGTGTGGAGGTGGAGGAGAGACAGATGGACCGACCTGGGCAAACGTGCCGTCCTCGTTGCATTCTGGGACGAACATGGACTCCTGAGGCCTCCTGGCTTGTTCCAGAGCCTGGCTCCTCTCCACGCGACACTTGGACTGACCTGCGTCTGCAAGGCATCCACCGCACAGTGTGGTCTCAAACAATGGTGGATGTTTTTTTTTTTTGATAGTTGTACCCCCCATTACACCGCTGCTAAATGCAGAATCAACAAATTCCACTTCCACTGACCGCGTGCGGAGCCAGGCGCGAGGCCGCGCGTTGTTGGAGCCCAGGAGCGTGCCATGTATTCCGCTTTGGTGTTTTTTATTTATTTATTTGTTTTTAATGTCAGTGGAAACTGAGCTTGTGTTTGTGAAGTTCTGATGAGCCAAAAAAAAATAAAAAAAAGGCTCTCAGGGGGGTGGGGGTTGGAAGTGTCTGCAAAAAAAGGTCAAAGACCAAACTCCCATCAGCCACTCTGGTTTTTATTGCACTCGCGGCTCCTGTGGAGTTGAGCTCCACGTTTGACCGTTCCGCCAGAGACGCTGACCAAAGAAACTCGTAGTGCTCCACTTTTTTTTGGCAGAGCGTCTCCCAGTAGATAAATATAAAAAAAGTCTAAAAAAAAACGTCATCTCTGGACGTGAGCGCAGACAGACATGTTGTCTCCTGGAGAGAAAGAGTGACGCAGCCAGAACTGGCTGTGAGTTTATTTGAGTCTTATTTTAGAAACAAGCCTCATTAAATATTGCGCTGCACATGTCCGAGTATGTCCCACGTCTAATTTAAATATGTCTGATTTATGGCCGTATAAAAACGTTTTAATAATCGCAGGCTCTTCGCAGTTCGTCTGTGCTTGTTAGTGGTGATAAGTTAGCAATTTGCTCACATCCAATGGTTTTTGCTCCTATTGAATTTTATATTTATTTTTTTTAATGAGGCAATTATATGGTGGCATAAAACTTAATAATGCCACTTTTAAAGAAAATCATCATTAAAAAGGCATCACATCTTTATTCTAAGAGAGTTGGAATGGGCTTGTCCATGGCCTGTTGATTTTCCATTATTGCTTACTGGATAAATAATGGAAAAACTGGTGTGTTGTTGTAGTAGCCCGTAGTTTTGTGTGTCATATTTATCTATTGTGCCTCATCTGAAACCCTAAACAACTCTCGTGTTATGAAATAAAATATTGGGTTACAAATACAGAAATAATTCCAAACATGGATGTGGTCGGACGGTTTGCTGTTTTTCTAATGGACAGAAAGGGGATGGAGGGGAAAAAAAAGGGGGGGGGGGAGAAATGCCAAGTTCCAACCTTGACTCTGGACCTATCAATCTGTGCTGCTGCTGAGTGGCTGGCATCCAGAGACCACGAGCCGGTCTGCAAAAGCTTACACGCCTCCAGGGAGGCGGAAAATCTAACACATCTTCACATTCAGTTCCACTCTGAGCAATCCTTCTGCTTTGCTCTGTGGCTCCTTAAGAGTTATTCTCGTGATGATGAGGAGGAGGAGGAGGAGGAGGAAGAAAAGGACATCATACGTGATGTGTTCTGGTTCTTACCTTTGAGCTCCATGTCTCTGCCCTCAGGGGCTGTGGTCGGGGCTGGGGCCACAGGCAGCTGGTCAATTTTCACCCAGTTTTTACCTGATAGAGAAGGAAAAAAAAAGTCTGATGTCACATCTGATGAAGATGATGTGTGTACTTTACAGTGTTCTTCATATTTTGACTTTATTCAGTATTTCAACAGCCCGACATCCTTCTTTAGGGCGTAAAGTGGTCCCCTATGTTTTTAGGCCCAGGCAGCAGTGATATATATATATATATATATATATATATATATTTGTCAACCATCACATACTTGGTCACATGGTCATTTTTGACCATGTCGTCGACCTTTTACTGGCTCTATATGTATTAGGCTATTGGGAATAATAGTAATCATGGAAATCATCAAAAAGAACTGAGTTGGTACTAAGACTAGTTTTTATATGATGGAGCTCCTTAAATCACTGCACTGCATTACTTGAAGAAGGCAGATATTGCTTTATAGAGTTCCGCTTTCACCTCGACAGCGGCCGCGGTGCGCCAGTGTCAGCGCCTTGTCTTTGCAGCGCGCCCTCTGCAGCTCGCAGCCCGTGTCGTAGCTCCGTCCGTCCGAGCCGCACACCGGCTTCCCCTGCGTCCGCGAGCAGATGACCCCGCAGTGCGTGTCCCTGTCGCCAATCAGCCACTGCAGCGACGACAAAAAAACAGACGCACAATCACGTGTTAGCATTACATGCAGGCTTCTCAGAGGACTTCAGTTCCTTCTTGTTTAGTTTCCCCCTGTTAAAACAAAAGCTGCATTCAGCTCAATCTGAGAATTTGCCAGACCAATGTTCAACCTGGGTCGTTTTTTTTCCCCCCCACGTCAGCCCAAACATTTCTGCATTCCTCAAGCACTTGTCAGTGGCTGCTTGTCTTTTGTTTTTTAAGCTTCCGTAACACCGGCCGCACCGGGCGGAATTTCTCAGCCGAGGAGCTAATTTGTCTAATTGCTCTTTGGCTGAAGACGAGTTGAACCTTGATTGTGTTTCAAAGGAGCCAAACCTCAATGGGACCACCCCCTCCTCCCCTCCCTCCTCCGTCCAGATCCCCCAACTCACGATCTATTAGCGAGTTGATTTTAGGCCACGCTTGGACCACGGCCTTCTCTCCGACAGCAGTAATAGTGTTTGGCTTCACGGCTGCCACAGATTTATTTAAGGTCTATAGTCTGAGACTGTGAGCCTCCGCTCAGACAAAAAGCTTGGAAAAAGAAAACCCCTGCCCAATATCTGGAATGCTTGTGCCACCGTTACTGAGTTATTGGATCCCAAAGATATTGAACAGTGGAGCAAAGCTCATACCCGACACAACATTAAATACATCAAAGCGCCCTTTCTTTATTTCTTAGCGAAAGGAGAAACTGTAAATGTCCCCTTTTTCCGCATTTCTGCGCGGTCCATAACCAAATCACTCATCTTTAGTGTTTTTCTTCCTGATCTTCTTGTGATCACTGATGTAAGAACTGATGTAATATTTCTTTTTTTGAAACCTTTATTCATTTCAGTGGAACTGCCAAAAACGCGGCGTTAAAGCCAACTTTCAAAAAGCTTTCAACACACGCGGACAAAAGAGCTTTATCCCCCGAGTGATGATGAACCTTTGCGGCTGGTGAAACACCTGTTTCGTTAAAAGGCAACAAAAAATAATAATCCGAAGCATGCAGGAAAATGCATTTTCCACCCAAGTGTGTGGATTAATTACCAGAGTCAGGTACTGGGGAAAATGAGCCGCAGCCAGAAACAAAAGGGCACCGTTTCCATTCTATCGGCCGAGTCTGAGGCCCCAATTTTTTGGAAGAGTACTACAAATGCATGTGTGCACATAACAACAACAACAAAAAAAAACAAAGTATTTTGAAAAACATCACGCATGTTGCTCAGAGACAGATTTGCTCTGACCACATAAACAACAATCACAGCGACGTGAACAAAGTGTAGTTTGTGAAGCAGCCAAGTCTCACGATGATCTCATTCTAAAATGAATCATCGCTGAATGACACTCTTCTCTCTGCTCCTGCATCTATCTGTGCCTATGCCTTGCTATTATTCATATTATAAATGATCCAATTGGAATTTGATCTGTGGTTTTTTCCGAAAACCTGACTTTTATTAGCTTAGTGTGCCCTTGAACTAATCTCCCGTAATCTGTCCTACTGAAATAATTCAGCTTAATCTGAGTATGTTGGAAATCCTCATTTTAAATGCGGTAATCCATGGAATCGTTCTGGGGCAGAAATGTCATATTAATTCATTTATATATATTTTTGATGTATAATCACCTTAAACTAAGACTTGTTGGATTATTGGTTCCTCAGTTGAGATTTATGAGGAAAGTTGCGAGGTGGATTGGGCTACATCCTCAGGGATGTGAAGATTTGCACAGAATGAGCTAGCTGGAGTGTTATCGCTCTCCTGCTACTTCATTTTTATTTTCTTGTCATATTCTGACAAATATCTGTCTCTCGCCACCACCTGGAAACAACACGGCCAGGTTTTAAAGCGAAAAACAATCTCTTTACAGTCTACAGTTTCTATGCTGCGCATACAGAACAGTGTCTGACAGCTCCGAACATGAATCCAATGATTGACTCCAAAGTCAAAAACCGAATCCAGAATTGAAAAAAGTTAATTGATTTGCCAACTGCTGAGCTAATATATGGCGTGTCCAAAGCATATTAAGTTGTTTAAAGACTTTCTTTGGCTCATTTCATTCATAGACAGCCATTCTTTTTTTTCTGGCTTGTTTTAATATATCTTGAAGCCTCGTTTGGAAGAAAAATATGCAATATATATATATATATATATAGAGAGAGAGAGAGAGAGAGAGAATGATTATCTCTTAGACACTTTCCTGAAATAGCTGGAGATAATAGAGCTTCAGTATCAGCGGGATAAAAAAAAAAAAAAAAAAATCAGTGGGTGAGGCAACAGGCTGATCCAGCGTTTTTGAGACGATGTCCTGAATCTGCAGGGTCACAGCTCTAATCTGTATATAAAACAATCTATCCGCTAAAATATCCAAGAGAGACACTTTTGGCTCCTGCTAGGTAATGTTGATACTTTCCTGAAATTGGTACCAAACTCGTGTAAGGTCTGCCTGCGCTTGTACAACGTGGTGAAAGGAACATTTAAACAAAAGGAGGGGGGAAAAAAACAACAACTCGGCAGCGGCACAATGGGCAAGAAATCCAACTCGCCTCGCTGTGACAATAAGTCCAGAACAAGCCAGACAGTATAAAGTGATTCCTGCCTTGGCAGGAAAAAAAAAAGCTGCTGTCACTTTTAACTTGTTGGCTTTCAAAAGAATCTGGCTTTTTGTTTATATGTCAAAATACAGAGCAGTTCAAGTTTATGGAGAGAAAGCACAATTTAAATCATGAGTGGATTACAAGAGACGCCAAAATCACTTTCTCGATGAGATTAACTTCTGAATTGGTAAAAAAAATAAAAAAATAAAAAAAATTAATAAATCCACAGTCAGCCATAAAAGTGATGGAGGTGTACTCAGCCACTGGTTCAGATGAAGAGCCACAGACGGACCCTGACTCACCACACTAATGGACGCAGCCTTTCTACCTCCGCTGTCGTATTAAAGCCCTAAATCTCCGATTTGGAGACGCCGTTGTCCGGTAAAGTGGAAATAAAACACTCTCACACACCACGTCTCCCACATGTAGTCATCGCTTAGTCATAGCGTCCCACCCACGGGCTCGTCTCCCGTCAAGGTGAAACCAGACACTCTGGCTCTCCGTCCTTCAACTGCAGATTCACATTTTTTTTTAAGAAAAACTACAAAGGACGCGGGTCACTCAAAACAGGGACGGGAGCGGTTTGACAAAGTGAGGCAAAGTTATTATTCAAAAAAAAGAAAACGCTACAAGTAACTCGTGTAGAGGAAATATCATCATATTATAATATTGCATACATATGGAAAAAATCTAAAATAAATATGACATGAGGTAATTGGAAATCCCTTCTGAGCTGACTTGAAGGAATATTTCCACATTTTGGTCGTCTTTCTAACCAATGACTTGTGGTTTTAGGCTGTATGTGCTGGATCAGTGAGTAATAAGTGAGTGACTATGTACTTCGGCAGGTTTGTCGTTTTTCTTGTTTTTAGTCTGAATGCCAAGCTCACAGGTTTGTGGCTGTGGGGCTGATACCGAAATCTCATCTCACTCCCAAAACTTTGACCTATTTTTTTCTTGAGTCTTTGCCACTGACTGAAGAAATCCCTCATCAGGATCTAAATATCGTACAGCATGTGATGTAAATGAATTGCAAATACCTAATGGGAGAAATTCCTTCAAATAATGATTTATTAGCATTATTTATTTGACCAGCAGCGAGAGCAGAAAAATTCATCAAATTTGACCGCCTCTTGACACTTTTTTTGTCGTTTCTGTCTGTCTGACCTGTCCGGGTGCGGTGAGCTGCGGAGAAGTTAAAAACAAGTGCTGAGATTTATTTTCAGTGTCTATCTGACCCAGCGCTGTCTGACGAGCGGGGTCGTCCAGGACCAGGGGCCCTGGCCTTATCTCCTGAGGGAGCACAGCCGCCAAAATCCAAACCTCCAAAGTGAAACAGACTAACGTGTCGCGGCAGCTCTTACTGGATCGGCTGGCATTAATGACCTAAACCTGTGGGGGGAGAGGCCCGATGTGCCAAACTACATAATGGAGTATCGAATGCGGCCCCCGAGGGAATATCTCACCCCGACATCGGCTCGTAGGCTTTCAGAGAGACGCTCGTGTTCGGTAACGGACAGAGAGGCAGCTCGGATACGCGACATTACCAGGACACGGAATCCTCCTCTGCCCGGCGGCCCGCCGAACGAGATGAAATCAAAGATGAGTTGCACAATGCTTTGGTGCCGAGCGGGAAACGAGCAGCTCCGAGATTCTCACATTTAACGAGCCAAATTCCCCCAAAACACACACACACGCACACACACCTAGCCACAAGCATACTGAGCCCTAAACTCTCTCTCTCCACCACTCATAAAATAAGTGAAATGCAACCTCCGTTGTGCAACCATTACAGCATTAGCAAAATTCTTCTTTTTTTTTCTGCTCCAGGCCAGGCCGCAGCGGTGGGTCAAGAAAAGAATACGATGAGAAAAGATTTATTTATTTTTTTATCTACCTGCACACTTCACCAGGCCGAGGAACAGGCCACGTGAACAAAAGCAGGAAATAAACAAATCTGCCGAGTACCTCAAACGACAGTAAATGCAATTAAGCTCAACTTTCCGTCTGGTTTTATGTGCGCAGTGTAGTGGCTCGTTACTTTGAGCAGATTTTGAGTCGAAAAGCCAACGTGACACAATATAAACACTTCCCGTCCATTGTCCTTCCCGGGCTCTGGCCTTCGTAATAAACAACGAGTGTTGTTTAACAACGTCTACGGAGCAGATACGTCGCAGATGGAGTGACGGGAGTTATTGCGCACATGCACGGATGACAAAAGTAAGGCTCATTTTTATTTCGGGGGATTTAACATATTATGGACTTTTTAAATCAATCTGCCTGAGGAATGCTTTGCCTTCTCACTTATGAGTGCCCCAAAAGGTATAGAAATGGGGTAAATGGCTGTAAGAAAAGTACATTTCAGTTTGTAAAACACAGGAAAATAATCAGTCATATTCCTAAATGAATGGAAATGACTCCTACGTTGCTTCTGAGCAAATCTGTGCGGCCCGCTTGATTTGTAGCTTGCGGTGGTTTTGAAGTAGAGTTTGACACTGAGTCACAACGTGTCTTGTGTGTTTCGGGGATGGACGGTTGTGCAAATAGTCGGTGTTGGTACATTACTGTTTCGGAGCTGCGAAGAGAGCTTTGGGTTTGCAGTAATCTACATGTTGTACTCCAGGCTGCTGGAAAATCCCAGGCCCAAATATATATGTGTCACTGTTATAGATCCAAATTAAGCATTAGACTTGATTTAAAACTTCTGGTTCGTTTTAAAATCTCATTTAAGGATGTGGTGTTGAAGTCACAAAGAGTTAAATCTGTTTTATTTTATTTTTTATGGTGCGGTCTAATTTAAAACAAATCAAATCCCGCTCGCAATCGGATTACTATAGGAAATCAGAAATGATTTGCCATTGATTGTCCTGAACGAATGGATCGGTTTCATCGCAGAAGTCGCCGCTAATGAAAATCCGTTGCAGAGCAAGGTTATTAGCTCCACTTGATATCAGGAGGATTGTTTAAATTGGATCCTGTGTCGGTGGGAGAAAAAAAAAGTCTGTTCTGTTTAACTAACTTAATGACATCCCTGTTTCAGAGGAAAAGACACAGATGGAGATTTATTAGAGTTTGGACTAAATCCATGTGTGTGTGTGTGTGTGGGGGGGGGGGGCTCATTATTAAACAATATATGTATGGATACATACATACTATACTAGGTCGCCTAATTCCACACCTGGCTTATTTTTTTTGGCATTCCCACATTCTAACAAGTGGATTAGTCGGATAAATGTGAGCCCACCGCAGAGGGACTCGAGCCAATGAAAGTTGTTGCCGTGGTCGGGGCTAATTGTGAGCGGTTGTGTGCGTTTAACGGGCTGAGCTAATCACTTTTGTCTGATAATTAGCATTTAAGCTTTCAGGAAATCTGTAACGCTCATGCTGTTCCAATTTATACACTCCGTTTGACAGTGTAGTGGAGGAAATAAAAAGGAATGTGTTCAAAGTTGTTGTCCCCCTCTCGCTGGTCCCTTTCAATTCTTAATTGGGTTTTATGTTGAGAAAGGAAACCTGTAATTAAGATTTTTTTTGTAAGTCACTGTTTAAAATCTGGGCTCCAGCAAAGTGTGCGATCCACTCGCAGCGGGAGGTTTGGGGCTTAAAGCAGTAAAGCGTAGTCCACCGCTTCTTTTTATTTGGCCTCTCAGTGTAATTACTGTCATGCTTCAGTGGATAAAGTCGTTTTTTGTTTTTTTTAAACTTGACTCGTAGAAAAAGGGCAAAGCGATATATTCAAGATGAGGCGAGGCTGTAAGGAAAAAAAAGTGACCAAAATACAAAATATCGTCCTTCAAAAATATCATTTGTGTTCGTTAACTGAAGTATCTGATGACTATGTCATGTTGCTATAGATGCGCTTACAGGCAGTGTGATGTGGTTTATATTTACATGTATATGTAAAAATATATATATGTTCATATTTCAGACCAAGTGGGGACAGGTTTGTATCCACCAGATTAAATATGAGATTAATGACAGTTAACCAACTTTTGTATTTAACTTTTTGAAGTGGTGTGAAGAAATTAAGCATCAGAGGTGTGTGTGTGTGTGTGTGTCTGTGCGTGTGTGTGGAGGGGGTGTACTTCCTTTTCGGAAATGGCTTTAAAACTTATTAACAACATTCCTTGTTTGTCACTAATACCACATCCTGGCTACAGAACAGTCGGCTGGCTCTGCTGTTCCCACCAAGTGTGTGTGTGTGAGTGTGCGTTTTCCACACCGTCATTGCATAGTTGAGCTGAACCCACACACTCACCCATATTAATGGAAATGATTAAATGTGTGGCGGAGCCGAGGCTTATCTGCTGAGCTCCTTGGATAGGAAAGAGGAAGTTTTTTCTGCCCTCATGATAAGATCTAATGATCTGAGGGATCGTTCGGAAACCAGCAGGCCCATACTCCTCTCTCTACCACGAGTCACACTCTGAGTTTCCATAGTGGCCTTTAGAATCAATGATAAATGCAAAAAAAAAAAAAAACAGAAATCCTCTGCAGTGAGCCAGAAAGAAAAAGTTTGAGTGAAGGGTGGTGTGACACTGGCAAAAGGTGATTTCTGTGCGTCTAGAGCCACGTAGGCAACTCCCAACGCCCATAGTAAAAAAAAAATATATGATTATCTTCCCTTCAATCCACAATAGCAGCCACATAGAAGAAAGGTCACGAAGGTCAGGTCCACTTATTGCTTTCAACATGATGTTGTACGACTACCTGAATGTTTCCATTCCCTGACGGGTGATAAGTTTGCAGATTTGATTTATTTGAAAAGCTGATGGCCAGAAAGATTTTAAACAAACCTAAATTTGACCCCAAGAAACATCAGTACTACGAAAATGAACATTTCTGGTAGCAAAATTGATTCCTGAAGGATAAATCATTTACTGGACTCGTTGCTTGCTTCTCTCCAGCGCCGGTCGTGGGCCAAAATGTAATTTTCATACCCCAGATATTAAAAAGCAATAACCCAGAGTCCCATGTGAGATGTTGTGGAAATTCATAATCGTCAGAGTGTTTATTTTACTGCTCCGTTCACCATCTGACCCTTTTTCTGTGGCACCAGCCAAAATATCAAATTCAACACAAGAATCCAATAAAGACAGTTTATTCAAATTCCTCCATAATAGCGCAATGTTTTCTCTTACACCATCCTTAAGTTCATAGTCTGCCTTTAGATGTCAAATGAACTTTCAAATAATAAACAAAAAGTGCTATTATAGGTCCCCACGAAATCAACTTAAAAAGTAGGAGTTTGGCAATTCTATATTGACATTTCTTTACTTACACTGAATTTTTTCCCTTTTCATTATTTGAAGGTTTCCACAGAAATATTCAGCAGAATCGTGCCTCTTAGTTTCTCTGTTTTTTTTTTGTTTTTTTTCGTTAAGTGTCTAATCACAAACTGCTGCTTTGCAAAAAAAAATAAAGAATCCAGGGCAAGTGTTTGTATTTTCATGACTGTTCGCAGACACCGACGATGCCAAACTATGACCTTATCATTTTGGGAAGAATGATTTCCCCCCCATAAAGACTAAATCGAGAAATATGCACATCTGTGTGGTTATAGTAAACAGCTCTTCCTCTTTGCGTCTCACTTCTTCTGTGGTGAATTGACGTCTCACTTTGTCCTCGTTTTATCTCCCCGCATTTTATTCAGGTTCTATCAAACTCTATGAAAGATGTGATTATTAAGTTATTCCTTCTACTTTCTGTGGACTCCATCAATCTATTTCCTTCTGTCTTTTTATATTTATTATATATTATTGATATTATTACTGTTCTCAGTTTACTCTGGAAGAAGTTGTTAATGCCTCTCGTGGCTGTGGAGCAGCTTTGTCTTGTTCCGTGACTGGCCGTGTTGTACTTTTTTTATTGGGGTGTATATTATGTTGCCTTTATTTCTACAAAGTTTACGCAGTTAACCAATTTAGAATATTTTTGATGTCTGACATGTGCATGCATACCTGCTTCACTCTTTCTGCCGCGTCTCTGATCTCTGACCTTTCCAGTTGAACTTTTTTCACATTTACATTGAGCAGATAACTAAAGTGAGCTTGTTGCTGTATTTGTCGTTTCTTTGATTTGTGAAACAACAAGTGTGTATACATCTTATACTATATTTGACTCTGCTACTGCTGCTGTTGATGGTAGACTTACATCTCATGTCATTTCTTATCGTTAAGGAGTATTTACTGCTACAAAAAAAACAAAAATATAAAACTCCCTCTTAATACCTGCGGTGAGATTTGAGTTTCATCTCTCTCTTAGGAAACAGGCCCTGCGACCTCTGACCTCCTTCCTTCACTTTGTGCACTGTCAGCATAATTAAGGAATAAGGGCATGTGGCCAGAGGCACCTGCGTCCGTACGTCACACGCAGACCTCTCACACCTGCTCTGTGATCTGCCTCACACCAATAAAAAGGCTTTCCTGCTTTTTTTTTCAACTCCCGCTCCTCGTTCCCCCAGCCGGCGCTGGAATGCAGTCTTGGCTGGCACACTCCTCCGGCCCGGCTGTTTATGTTTGTTGTTCGATAAGTTTATGAGGCTTCACTGATGCAGGCTCTGAAATATGCCGAAGGTTGACTGCTCATCACATCCCCACCAGCGGGGGGTTAAGGATGGATGTGTACGCGTGGATGTTTTTTTTTCTTTATTGTTATTATTATTATTTATGAGCCCAATGGTCTGAACGTGCAGAAATGGTTAAAAAAAAAAAAAGTTTTATATCTGCCTGTTTACCACCTGCCTCATTAGATTTGATGATTCCTGGAACTTTGCTCCAGAAAACCTGGGAAATATCATTGCAGTGGTTAAGAAAATGTGATTAGATGACAAAGTTGATCATTTTGGACTGTACAGTTAGCTGTGCAGTGTTGCACTAAGATGAGAAACATGAGAAAAACACGTTTTAGTGTTTAGTGTTTTTTTTGTTGTTGTTTTTTTTTCCCTTTATCGCTGTTTAATCTGATTTAATAATCCAGCCTGGGACTTCAGATTATGGAGAAACTGTGTTTTCACCTGCGTTAAGCGTCATCTCATGTCTTTATAATCTATACTGGGAAAACGTCAAAGTTATGAAAGCTGAAAGCTGCAACAATGAGCAACAGTGACACAGCAAAAAAAAAAAAAAAGTTGGAACTGTCTTGGGCTTTTTGTTTGTCTCCTGAATGCATGTATTCCCAAGATCTGAGCAAATATTGGACTCGTGCAACTTATTGCATCACTGAGCCTCAGGGAAGCTGAAGCTAGCTCAGGCTTTAACCCCCGGCTGTGAATAAAGTATCTGCTGCTGTGCAGCCCGGCCACGGTGTGAAGGGGTCAAAGGTCACGGAGATGCTGTGCTGGTTATGGCCTTGGACACATTTGCAGCATTTTATCTACACTTTTGTTTTGGAGGAAGTGTGTTTTGTAAAGAACAGTAGAGCCCTGAGTGACCAGTCCTTTCATCTTAGCTCTGGTGTTATCCCCCCCGTGGCTAAAACAAAAATCTACCGTCTGAATCCACCTCGCAAGATGCGGCCGCATGGCAGCGGACCCACAGCTTGGATCCTTTTAGAAAAAGACGTACAAATCCCCCGTTTCTCATTCCTGACCACAGTGTCATGTGTGAAGACGGGGGGCGGGGGGGCTTAAAGATGTTGTGAAATAGTTCCAATATGTGAGACTGTATTACATATTCAACCCCCCCCCGCCCCCCACCCCCGACCACAAATATTATCCTACATCTGTGAAAAGTAAAAAAAAAAAAAAGAAAAAGAAAAGGGGTAGATTCAGCTGCGTGTGTGCGTGTGTGTGTGTCGATGATGATAATGTAGTGAATGAAATGTTAGTGTTAATCTGAACAGAAGAGAATCCACATTTTGGGACGAAAAAGGCTTTTTTTATTGTGTCTTACGCTGTCAACTATTGCAAATAAAATGTGTGCAGCCCAAACGTTTAGAGTGCAGATTGAAGTAGGTTATAACTTGACTGAGACTGAAGCGGATCAAATGAGAAATTGTGGAAGCAAATCAAAAAATAACAACAATTATTCTGGAAGAGGCGAGTTTGTGGTTTGGAGGAAAAAAGGAGACGCTGCCTCGAAGCGTTTCAGTTTGAACGAGCTGCTTTCTACTTTATCCTTGTCACTCATCACTTGACTGCAGCAGCTGGTTTTCTTCACTTGTCCACATAATCAGTAATAAATGACTCATTTACATAGTGTACAAGTCGAATTGAATCAAGCCTCCGCGCCACCACGTGTCCTGACTAAAACCTGGATTTTCTCTCTGGAAAGTGATTTAATTTGAAATCATCTCCTTATTCTGCAAAATCACAGATTGTAGTCCACGTGTTTTTACACCTGGTTTGGACTGTAGAGTAGTTCCACACAAGTGTAGTTAAGATAAATAATCTCATGAGTTGTACACTTAAGCATTCTATTTCTAACTATATATATATGTATATATTTTGTATTCTTTGTAGTGTTAAAATTCCGGGCTTGTCTGTGCAGCAGTGTGATGAATGATTCGTTCTCTGATGAACCCAACGTGGCTTGTGTGTGAAACATGCGGAGACGTGTGTGTGCGTGTGTTTGTGCGCGTGCACACTCACCCTGCTGGAGCCAGGCTTCTGTGCGCACACCTGCAGAGGTGTGTGGTAGCAGAGGAGGAGGAGAACAGCTGAGAGGAGCATGATGGAGCTCTCACACACACACACTCGCACACACACACACACACACACACTGAAGAGGTCCAAAGGTCCAAAGCGCGCTCTGTCCTCTCCGCGTCCCCGCGTGTGTCCTGTCAGTGTGCGCGCGCTGAGGGATCGATCATAGTGATCGGGTGTCGCGCTCCGTGCCGAGATCAGCTGTTCATCGCGGCTCGCGCGGCTCGAGTCGGGTCCGGATCCATCGCGCTGTGTTTTAAAGGGCCGCTGCGCTGAGTGACGGCCCGCTCGGCCAATCAGACGCGAGGCGCTGCGGGGTGGGGGTCTGTAAGCCACGCCCCTCCCCCGTCGGTGCTGGTCCAGGAAGATGGACAGTGTAGAGACCGCAGCTGCAGGGACAGAGCGGGGACAATGGACCTGCAACTGTGAGGTCAAACCTGTGGTCCTCGTTCCCATTCAGAGACACAGAGAGAACACAACGGTCCACTGCCATCAGGCAAAGGAGAAACTTCCATTGAGGGAAGTCAATAGGCTCCGCAGGAGGTGCGTGCGTGCGTGCGCGCGCGTGCGTATTTGTGCGCGTGTGTGTGCGATAGCTGACGGATATTTTATTTATTAATAACTTAACTGAATTCATTTCAATTATTATTATAAGACTTTTGAGGCAACATGTATTCATTTATTCCTTAAATACTCATGGACCCTAAGTTATTCATAGTATTCTAGCATAAGATTCATCACTACAATACAAATATGATAAATCAGTAATAATTATTATTTAATAGTTGGATATAAAATACATCAGTAACATGGAAACTCTTTTCCGAAATAAATTTGTCACCAACATTTGTTATGTTCATTTCCAAAATTAAGTTAAAGACTTTCACTTGCAATTAGCTTTGTTTCATTGAGGTGTAGCTACAGTAAAGGATGATAAAACCACACATAATGATCTGGTCCCACACTGTCGTGGTCTCGTGAACCTCTGGCTCCCACGTCCTCTGTCCCGCTCTCTTTCTCCATCTTTTCCCTTTCAGAGAAATTGTGTGGCCCATTGAGGGCGAGTTCATAAAGAAGCAGGAGAGAGAGAGAGAGGGTGAGTGTTTGGTGCAGGTGTCCGGCTTCAGTTCACCAACCCCTCTCTGCTCAGGAACGGGGCTTTTAAGAGCTGAAAAGGACCATCCGGTCACCCTCGGCCCCCCCCCCCCCACCTCTTCGGTCCCTGTCCCTCTGTCTTTGTCCCCATAGATATTTTTTAATTGTTGGCCATGACAGTTCAGCAGCTTTTCGAGTGCCTCAGTGAAGAGCCTTGTAATTAGAGCTATTGAGCTGCTGGAATTGGCACAATTAGGGTCAACATTAATGATTCCTGTGAGCACCCGGCGGTTTTTAGTAAAGGGAGTTTTGTTTTTTTCTTCTCGGAGATGATGGAAAGGACTCAAGCTGAGGGCTTTCATAGAACTCAAAACTTTGAATTATCCAGATCTTATTCGAGCACTGCAGAGCATCCGTGTCGTTTCATTATCACAGATGTTCAGGCCTTTGGTGCAGAGGCTTCATCTCCATCCTCTCCTCTCCTGTGTGGGAGGTGAGGACGGGGGGGGGGGATGGAGGGGGGACATGGAGTTGTCTCTTGGAATGTTAACGAGATCAGTTAATATCTTGCCCCCCCCACACACACACACACACACACACACACACAAAGGGTGTAAAGCTGTTGTAGGGAAAGCATGGCTCGACACTTTAATTCTGTTGTCATTTGGCCAAGCATGAAAGAAAAAAGAAAAAACTCTGACAACAAAAACAAAGCCGGACTGAATGGGCATGCTGAAAGGACATGTACTTCCTAATTACTGCAGCGGCCCCGCTCGCTGTCCCCCCCACCCCCCCACGCTTACACCGACTACATACGGGCGAAAATTAGCAGGTGTCCGTAGACACAGAAACAGACGGAGCAGGGGAGAGGCCACCCAGACCTCCGAGGGCCGGAGGGGAGGCAGCGTTCAGCACAGATGTTCATCTGTGATGTCACAAAAAAAAAAAGTACAATGTAGCCACGCACACACACACACACACAGAGTTCAGACGTGTGTGGGGGACGGTTCAGGTGCAGAGAAGTTGTCGTATCATTATTTTTTTACCATTATTAACATGATGATAATCACTTTAATTAACTTGTCTTTTTTGAGTGATAGCTGCATTGTTACATATGTTTTTGTGTTTTAGTATCTTCTTCAGTTTATTGCATTTCTTCATCTATTTATATTTTACCTCTTTCAGACAAGAGTTTTTTCAGAAAGTTTTCCACTCACAGATTTGAGGTAATTTTTTTACTTTACATTGTGTACATTTATATGCTTTATTTGACTATTTAAATGTTGTTACTTTATATTTTAAACTCATGTGAATATTATAGTCCATCCATTTCAATTATCTTATAGCTGTAGTAAATGATTAATTTGAATTTCTTTTAATTATTAAAAAAGAACTATCCCATTAAGTTGAATTGCTTTTCATTATAAACCAAGCAGAATATAGAGTTACTGTAATTAGCTCCGCTTGTTACACATGAACCCACCAATGATAAATAATCCAGTCATAATATAACACACACTCATTTTTGGATAGACATTCCTCTCATACCTCCACTGTGGAGTACTTCAGTAAAAATGTGAATTTTATGTTTAGGTATCTTTACTCTGACCTTTTCCTTTTTGTAGTACAGTATCTGCATCTTTTCCTCCACTTCTGCCACGCTCTCATGTCTGTGTGTGTTAGATCTTGAAAAGTTAGTGTTGTCTCACAGGAGACAAACACAATCACAGCCCCCGAATGAAAGACAGACAGAGGCGGGGGGGGGGCTGAATGGAAAATTCAGAGGTCAGATAGAGAGCCCTCTCTCTTTTTAACTATCATCTGGGTTTGATTTTTTATAAATTCCACATATTTCACATGTACTGGCCATCATTTTCACCAGCTCCTGAAAACACGGTGCGTGTAGGCCCGGTAGCTCTGGACGGGAGCATCCTGGCCCCTTATTACCCTCTTCAAAAGGTACACACACTCTGGTGTAGATCCGCGCCTGTGACGCTAAACGCACAGCAACAAACAAATAAGCCCCACAAAGCCAAATTATCCGTGACATTAATCGGAGATGCGAGGTTTTTTTTTTTTTTCTTTGAAAGAGAAAGTGGCAACAGAGAAGAGCCACGGGTGTGAAAAGGGCCATTGAGTCTGGACTGGGGTGTCCCGCACCTGCGCTGTCTATTCACCCCACTGTTTACACACTGTCATCCACAATTAATACCTCCTGGGGACTGGGCGGCCTGCCCTCTGCAGGGCCCCCGGACCCATCCAGGGCCCTTATGGATGCCTAATTGAGCATACCGCTCCGCTGATTGAATTAACAGCTCTGTCTCTGGGACCTTTTTCCCCTTCCACCGAGGAGGAGGGAGGGAGGGGGGCTACGGGGGGGTGTGAAGGGTCAGAAGGGGGGGAGTTGTTGAAGCTGTGCAGAAAACGTGTCCCTTTCTGTTGGCAAACTGAGGCTGGAAATGTGAACGGGGGGCAACCAAAGGTCTCAGTCTTCACAGGACCACTGAGGTCCAGGCGGGCGGGGCGGGGCGGTTGGAAAAGAACATGCACAACATCAGCATACAATACCATACATTTACATGTGCTGAGTTTCTCACAATCCTCACGGTTTACTGTTTTTTTTTACGTTTTTTTTTGCTGGGCCATTTTTAACGACTGAATAGAGTATAATAGATGAGTGAAATATTGTTCATGCCCTTGAGTTACAGCAGCAGTGCCATCATTTATTAAAACAATAAAAAATAAATCTGTTGCCAGTTCTGCATTTAAAGATAGTTGTATGAACAGAATGTTCGTCATTTGAAAACGTTTAAAATGTGCTAAAAATGGCGTGTGAAGAAAAAAAGTGCACGATGAACAGTGCGGCATTCAGATGTTTTAATATGCCTGTCGATATTAGAAACAGACTCTCACTGTATGTTCAAACGACTGTAAAAGTCACAAATACATTTTGTTCACTGACCTTATCTGAACAACTTTATACGCTCAGTCAAA
Organism: Colistium nudipinnis; assembly: GCA_016785305.1. Taxonomy (NCBI): domain Eukaryota; kingdom Metazoa; phylum Chordata; class Actinopteri; order Pleuronectiformes; family Rhombosoleidae; genus Colistium; species Colistium nudipinnis. Next base: position 650,867 of record JAFBJU010000174.1, read on the forward strand.
AAATGTGAAACAGCCCTACAGTGTCCACTTTGGCACCATGCAGCACAGTGGTAGTAAAATCTAAAACTGTGGAAAAGTCAAAAGTCCTCTGGAGGGGCCCGACTGTATCCTCTTTATTTCCTCCTCTGGAGAAGAGTTTGACCTGATCTGTGCTTGTCAAACCGCACTTGAAGAGAAATAAAACGGCCGAGTTGGTTTCAGCTCAGGCTGCTGACTGTCGGGCTCATGCAGCCAAAAGCAGTTATCGTCTCCCAGCTGAAATCACAGTTAACAGCAAATAGATTCTATAAGTGCACGGATCCGGCCACAAACGGTGTAATTGTAACTGTCGTTTTCCTAATCAATCATTTCCTGCTGGAAAGGTTTGTGTTCCTTTCTCTGGAGGCTTTTTGATAAAGTAGTTGAAAGTGGAAACATTTTGTAATTCAAAGTAATTGTACCACTGTAAAATATGTTTGAATTATTCATTTCCAAAATGACCGAACAGTGCGCATTAGTGAGGAAAAGACAGGTGACTGATTTCTAGAAATATATTTATAGGCGATTTCTCTTGAAATGACTCTTATTTGGATTGTTATTGTCAGAGTGTAGAACCAGTGGGGTGAGGGAACCACCGGCTGGGCGTTGTGGTCTCCATGACCGTGCCAAGCGGCTCACCTCTCCATGAACCCCGAGTCCCGCTTAGGTGGTGGGGAGCATGCCTGACCAAAAACAAAAACAAAAACACCAAAATTCTGTGGAGCATACCCCTGCACCAGTGAACTGTGCAGAGCCCCCACCCCCCCAGACCCATGCCCTCGGTTAACAAGCCAGCCAGCACGTTCCCTGTTGTCACTTGTTACCCACTGTCCCCCTGATACGGCTCACGGGCGGGGCCAATTAAATTCGCACTGTTCCCCGCACCGGGTCAGGAGTTTAGTGGGTCATCATTGCTGCAATTTTCCCCCAGAGTTATCTAATCCTGATTCAACTGCTCTGACTGGACAAAACCAGACCAGGCTGTGTTTTTTTTTTTGTAAAATTTGTCTTTCAGCGAATATACTGCACTTTATTCATTTGGTAGCAGTGTGTCGTTAAAAATAATTTTAAAAAATCACAGAAATGCACAACACAGAATAATCCCTTCCAGTAAGAAATGACCAGATAAAACAAATTCTAACAGTAATTGTACTTTGGCTGTGATGACCTCTGCTAATAATAATGCAAAATATGCAGTATTCAGTGGAGGAAGTACTATTAGTACTAATAAAAATAAAATGTTGATAGCAATAGTAGAAACCAGCAGTAATACTGGCTTTATCCTGAATACTTGTAGATTGATTGTAGATTTGGGTTGTTGCTCTCCTATCATAAATGTATACACCACTGATGATTATTATTTTCCTTTACCACCTCTGCGTTTACTGTCCAGTCTGTGACCATGACCTTTCACCTTAATCTAAATCTGCTGCTCAAAGAGCAATTTAAAAAGATAAGGCTGTTATTCCACGCATGTCCCAGCTTGCATGGTGGAATAACTCACTCTCTCTTCAACTGTATTCCGAGTCACTGTCAGTGGAGTTCCAGGGGCCACCTCAGGCCTCTGGAGACTTGGTTAAAAAGGTGCAGTGATTGAATTAGTTATTTATTTGGAAAACAGAATCATTTAAATTATGAAATCAATTCAATATTTAAGGAGTAAATATGTTTATTTATTGGGTATTATGTGATTTGTCATCTCTTATTTATTTCATAGTAAAAGCTGCAGGGTGTCAACCATGATCCATGGAGCGATACTGCCCTCTAGTGGTAGCTCCATGTAATCACACCCTGTTTTTTTTTTGTAGTCAGATGTCTCACAATATGTTCCGATCAATCTATAGAAAAAACATATTTCAAGACAGCGTTTGGCATTTTTTTTTACAATAAATTGTATTAATCACCTCGCGCATTCAACATTTTGGATGGTAAATCATAGAAGCGGAGTAAACTGCGGTGATTGGAAACAGGCGGAGCTGAGGATGGAGGGATGGTGCTGAGACAGCAGGTGGAGACAGCGGATGTTCCCGGGATGGAGGCTCGGTGAGGAGACTCTCTCTGAAGTGAGGAGTCAGCTGGAGCCTGGTGCTCGGCCCCGTGTCGGTGGTTGTTGTTTTTTTTTTCCTACCCGGGCAGCGGAGAGAGGTTGTGAGGCACCGTCTGTCGCCGAAGTGTCGCCGGAGGCCGCGACGATGTGACGCTCCGTCGCTGGGCCGAAGCGGAAACCTGATATTATTATGCGGGGAACAAGGGTCGCAGGGCGGATTCAAGGGGAACAAAGCAGCGGTTTCGAAAAGGTTTTGCACACTGGCAGGTTAGTGTGTGTTAGTGTGTGTTTGTGTGTGTGTTTTGCGACACCGCGTTAATGCAGCTAAAGCGTCGACGGATTAAACAGATGTGAAATTGTCTTTGTTGCACCGCAGAAAACTGGTGATTCACATCCTACGGAATTTTGATCATTTATTTTGGACCAGGGGTTGTTTTTAAATAAGATTGCATATGATTTTTCTATTTATATGAACATGTGTGCTGCTGGTACACCGTAGAAAAATCTAGGCCTCCGCTGTTTAAAGAGTGTGGGAGGGTGAGCAGATTCATCATGTCAGGGCTTGTTCATCATCCATACAGAATCTTATATTCCGTTTTTTATTTATTTTTATTACTATTGTGTAATATATTTTTATTTTTTTGTTTACCATGAGCTGGTTAGTGATACACTGCATGTTGCAGTGATTTGTAGCTTGACTGTGTGATGTCGAGGAGAAAAATATTGCTATGAGTAATCAGATTCTCTCAGCCCAGTAACTCTGCCAAAAATAGGTTCTCTATTAAAGGACCTTGGTGTTTGTGTTTTATGTCACTTCCCTGAAGCGGAAATGTCTCATCTGGTGTAAAATCACTGAGTGTATGAATATGTGCTCATGCAGGCATGCGGCCCTGTAACTGCGTTATGACCCTCCCCCACAGGCGGCTTCTCCCTTAAGCTCTAGACTGAATGCTATAATCCTCTAATAACTGAACCCTCTCCACACTATTTTATTCTTGTTTATCATATAAACCCCTCCCCTTTATTGTCCTCCCCCATCTCACCACCTCTTCCCTCCCTCTCTCTCTCTCTCTCCTCCTGCAGCATCAGTCCACTATGGTCGACCCCTCGGAGCCTGAGGAGCAGATCAAGTGTAGAGGTCCACAGCTGGACGCGCCGGCTGTGGCCGACGCCGACCCTCGACTGCCGGACGACGGCGATGAAGCGACGACAGAAGAGGACGGAGACGCCGGGTTCGAGACCCCACCCACCGGCAGCTCTGAGCCCAGCCCCTGCCACGCAGCGTCCCCTGCGGGGCCGGAACCCAGCTCCCAGGGGGCGGCTCCTCCGCAGCCCGAGGCTCAGACGGAACCGTCGCCCAAGTTGCACCTGGACCTGTACAACTTCGACTCCCCGGTTGCCGAGGGCAGCCGCTACGTCCTGACAAGCCCCCGCTCTCTGGAGGCGTGTGCTCGATGTGGGGTCAAACCGGTGGAGCTGCTTCCCCGCCTGCTCTCAGACTTTGCCCGGGAGTCTCCTGGACGCTCCATGCGCGTCGCCACGGGGCTGTTTGAGGTCTACGAGAGAGACAGGAACGGAAAACTGAGGCAGTGCAGAGAGGAGAGGGAGAGGATTGTCAGGGAGGAGAAGAGAAGGATCCTGCAAGCCACGGTCAACAGCGGTGGGGACAAAGTCTCCTCCAGTCAGGCTCCCAAATCTGTCCCAGTGACCTCCAGCTCTGTCCCTGATGACGCAGCATCAGGACCGACCTCGAAAAAAGCCACAGCTCTTTTATCTAAACCTGCCCACGCACGATCTCCTCAATCCTCAAAAACGACTTCTGCAACCTCGACACCTTCTTCCAAGACTGGGCTCCAAGTATCCTCCAAGCAGCCTCTGTCCTCCTCCACAGAGAAGGTGAAAACCACGCGCCCGCTCTCATCGGGCCCTCCCCAGGTAGCCAGGAAGTCCTCTGGTGGCAAATCATCCAACACTTTCCCCAGATCGACGCCCAAACCGCCCTCCTTCCCCAGAGCCAACTCCACACTGACGGCGTCCACGTCGAAGCCCGCGGCTCAGAGTCCCGGGACGCCCGTGAACGGCGTGGGCGGCGCGCCGTTCTCTCAGCACAACGGACACAGCGGCCTTCATACCAAGGTGAAAATCAAAAGCCATTCTCTGGAGTCTTTACAGCGAAGGAAGGAGCCTGTGTGCTGCTCCGGCTCCACCACCACCACCACAACCGCGACCACCTGCACCTCCTCGGAGTCCGGCGCCTCCTCGCCCTACAGTTGGGATGGCGTGCGAGATCACTGGGCCAAAGTGTCCAGCCCCAGAGCTCGAACCATGGCTACCTTCAACTCCCTGATGGGCCGCAGCCTCAGCCTGGGCGACCTGAGCCACTCCCTTCAGACCACGCAGAAGGTGGAGCGCATCGTGAAGGAGGTGAAGCGCCGCGGGCTGAAGGCCGTGTCCGAGCGCGACCGCAAAATCGCAGCTCTGATGCTGGCCAGGTATCAGGAGGAGGACATCATGAGTCAGACCCGCTACGTGGCCCACCTGCAGTGGGACAGCGAGCGCAGGATGGACGAGCTGCGGCGCGAACAGGAGGACCGGGACAAGCAGCGCGCCGTGCTCCAGTGCCAGCGGGTGTGGCACACGCAGGTGTCCACGCGCCAGCGGAGACTCAGCCAGCAGGAGCGACTCTCGTCCGCCGCAAAAATGCGGCAGGCGGAGGAGAGCGAGGAGCGATGGAGGGAGCTGGCCGAGCAGCAGGAGCGCAGCCGGCTGCTGAGGTTACAGCAGGCGGCGCGAGAGGAGAAGCACAAGAAGGCGCTTCAGGAGCAGAACCTGAAGGCCCTGGAGGAGGAGAGGGCAGCCATGCTGGAGCAGGAGCGACTGCTGCTGAAGGAGAAGCTCACCATGGCTGAGCTGAAGAGGCAAGAGAAGGAGCACCAGGCCCAGGCGGAGAGACTGGGACTGAATAAAGCTGAGAAGAGGCGGCACGCTGCTATCATCCAGGAAATAGCTCGCAGGGAGCAGGAGGAGAGGGAGGAGGCCAGGAGGACGGCCGAGGAGAAGCTCACCCGCTCCCTGGAGAACTACGAACAGATCGTGGAGCGCCGCGGACAGGAGCTGAAAGAAAAGGCCAAGCGCGAGGAGAAGCAGATCCTGAAGGCGCGCAAGGCGGCGGAGAGGCGCGAGAAGCAGCAGCAGCAGCAGCTGGAGGCCCGGGCCAAAGAGGCGGAGAAACGGGCCCTGCAGGCGGCGGTGGTGGCCGAGGAGCGCGCCAAGGAGAAGGCCCAAAGGGCCGTCCAGAGCCGGCAGGAGAAGGAGAAACTGCAACGCCTCAACAGGCAGCGCGTGGAGGAAGAGGAGCGGCAGCGGCGCCTGGAGCTGCTGCAGTCCATCGAGAGGAAGCTGGAGAAGAGCGAGCAGATCTTCCGGGAGAAGAGGGCGGTGCTGGAGAGCGCCCGCTCCGTGGCGCGGGCCTCCTTCCACGTGCGCGACAAAGTGCGCGAGGAGACCAACATGCGCACGTTTGATAAAATGGCCCTGGAGGCGCAGCTGAAAGCCAGCCTGGATGAGAAATAATCCCACAGATTAGATGTGAACTTTCCACTCCTGGTCCACGTGCCTGGCTCCTCGTCACTCGACAGCTTTACCCCATCCTCCCTGTGTTCTTTTCTCCTGCCATATCTTCACCCATCAGCTGCTTTGACGACATTTGGATCGTTTTTATTCCATCAAAGTAGACCAAATAATTGTTTGTATCATGGATGTAATAAGACTTTGAAGTATATCATCAGCGAAACATTAAAGAGTAAAGCCTGTGTGGGCCTCCAATAAACTTGTTAGATGAGAGTGTAGAGATCTGCCCCCACCACCACTCTCCCTCTCTTTATCTGGCTCAGCCCGGGGAATGAAAGGAATCATTGTTTACCAGGAAGCAAAACTCCATGTCCACTGCAGAAGGCTTTTAAGGACGAAATGAAGTGAGGAAGAAGTCAAAGACCTGAGCAGAAATGGTTCTATAACCCTGAGGTAAAATGAGGGATCCTATTGTGCCAAAACAAAACAAAGCCCCGGGCTGGACGCTCGTCTGCAGACGACCATGGACGGCCCAGCTCAGGAGGGACGTGTGCAACCAGCTCTGTGATGATGACGCTTCAGAGGATGCCACCTTCCCCGCCTCTCCGGGTCACATGACAATAAACTGTGATGTGCTGCAAGAGACGACATCCTCTGGATCGACAACCATCTCAGCACAGTGAGTTTTCTTATTGACTTCATAGCTTAAGCAACGCCAATGTTTAAAAAAAAAATCAAATCGCTAAAGTTGCATCGGCAGGGCCAAAAAATAGGGTAGATGTGAAAATAAAGTGAAAAAAGTCAAAACGTCATAGTATAGCATTCGTCGAAAGTTCAAAAAATGGGCCAAAAGACGCCTTACTATAGCCTTA
>JAFBJU010000175.1:1095-62428 GCA_016785305.1 Colistium nudipinnis
GCATCTACCCTATTTTTAGGCCCTGCTGATGTTACTGTGCGAGTTTCAAGTGTTTTGAAATTTTTGACTTTTCTCACTTTTTGGCCGACATAAGGCTATAGTAAGGCGTTCTTAGGCGCTGCCGACGCTCCTGTGCGAGTTTCGAGTGCTTTTGATTTTTTGACATTTTCAACTTTTTTGGTCGACATAAGGTTAAAGTAAGGCTTTTTTTGTCAATTTTTCGGAATCTTTGACGACATGCTATACTATGACGTTTTCGCTTTTTTCACTTTATTTCCACACTACCCTATTTTTAGGCCCAGCCGATGCTCCTGTGCGAATTTCGAGTGTTTTTGAGTTTTTTACATTTTTGAAATTTTTTCAACTTTTTTGGCCGACATAATGCTATAGTAAGGCGTTTTTTTTTTTTCAAATTCTTGGATTTTCGACCACATGATATACTATGACGTTTCCACTTTTTTCACTTTATTTCCACACTACCCTATTTTTAGGCCCAGCCAATGCTCCTGTGCGAGTTTCGAGTGTTTTTGAGTTTTTGACATTCTTCAACTTTTTCAACTTTTTTGGTCGACATAAGGCTATAGTAAGGCGTTTTTTGTCAATTTTTCTGAATCTTTGACGACATGCTAAACTACGACGTTTCCACTTTTTTCACTTTATTTCCACATCTACCCTATTTTTAGGCCCTGCCGATGCTCCTGTGCGAGTTTCGAGTGTTTTTGATTTTTTGACATTTTTGACTTTTTCAACTTTTTTGGTCGACATAAGGCTATCGTTAGGCGTTTTATGTCAAATCTTTGATTTTTTGACGACATGCTAAACTATGATGTTTTCACTTTTTTTCCCACATCTACCCTATTTTTAGGCCCTGCCGATGCTCCTGTGTGAGTTTCGAATGTTTTGAAATGTTTTACTTTTCTCACTTTTTTGGCCAACATAAGGCTATAGTAAGGCGTTTTTCTTGTTAAATCTTTAAATTTTCGACGACATTCTATACTATTTGTTTTCACTTTTTCACTTTATTTTTGCATCTACCCTATTTTTAGGCCCTGCCGATGTTACTGTGCGAGTTTCCAGTGTCTTTGAGTTTTTGACATTTTTGACTTTTTTAACTTCATTTTTGGTCGACCTAAGGCTATACTAAGTCGTTTTTTGTCAATTTTTTGGAATCTTTGACGACATGCTATACTATTTTTTTCACTTTATTTTTGCATCTACCCTATTTTTAGGCCCTGCCGATGTTGCTGTGCGAGTTTCAAGAGTTTTGAAATGTCTTTTTGCGAACACAAGGCTATAGTAAGGCGTTTTTTGTCAATTTTTTTTAATCTTTGACGACATTCTAAACTATGATGTTTCCACTTTTTTCAATTTATTTCCACTTCTACCCCTTTTTTAGGCACCGCCGATGTTTTCGACTATTTACTATACTATTTGTTTTCACGTCTTTCACTTCATTTTTGCATCTACCCTATTTTTAGGCCCTGCCGATGTTACTGTGCGAGTTTTGAGTGTTTTGAAAATGTTGACTTTTCTCACTTTTTCAGCCGGCATAAAGCTATAATAAGGCGTTTTTTTGTCAGATCTTTGATTTTTTGACGACATGCTATACTATGATGTTTTCACTTTTTTAACTTTATTTTCACATCTACCCTATTTTTAGGCCCTGCCGATGCTCCTGTTCGAGTTTCGAGTGTTTTTGAGTTTTTGACTTTTTTAAATTTTTTTGGTCGACATAAGGCTATAGTAAGGCGCGTTTTGTCAAATTCGGATTTTTTTTAATCACATGCTATACTATGACATTTTGACTTTTCTAATCTCATTTCCGCATTTAACCCGTTTTTAGGCCCCGCCGATGCTCCTGTGCGAGTTTCAAGTGTTTTGAAATTTTTGAGTGCGAGTCTCAAGTGTTTTGAAATTTTTGACTGCGAGTTTCAAGTGTTTTGAAATTTTTGACTGCGAGTTTCAAGTGTTTTGAAATTTTTGACTTTTCTGACTTTTTTTGCCGACATAAGGCTATAGTTAGCGTTTTTTGTCAGATCTTTGATTTTTTGACGACATGCTATACTATGATGTTTTCACTTTTTTCACCTTATTTTTGCATCTACCCTATTTTTAGGCCCTGCCGATGTTACTGTGCGAGTGTTTTGAAATTATTGACGTTTTGGCCGACATAAGGCCAAAAATTTATTTTTTGTCAAATTTTGCTTTTTTTGACGACATACTTTTCTTCTCCTCCACTATATACTTTTATAACAATGCTATGCATCTTCTAAGGGATTTAAAAAAAGTTTACATTTTTGGACAACCTACTATACAGTATCTCTTATTTCACACTATATCATTTTAATTGGATATTTTTTGACAATTTGGACGCCTTAACTTTACTTTACCTTTTTTTTTCTGTAAAGATGTATGACATGGCAGATTCTCAATGTTCAATGGACAAAGTAATCAGTGAGATGGCATTTTAAAAAGTTGCCCAACAAATCATTTTTTTACCTTAAATATACCTTTTGCAGGCAGGCCAGACAGCGTTGATGCTAGCTGTAAGCCACGGGCGTCAGGAAATGGTTCGGGCACTGCTGGAGTGTGGCGCTGACGTTAACGTGCAGGACGACGAGGGCTCCACGGCCCTGATGTGTGCCAGCGAACATGGCCGAGCTGAGATCGTCAGACTGCTCCTGGAACAGCCTGGGTGTGACATATCCATTGTGGACAATGTAAGCAATTTATATTTTAGACATTTAGTTTTTCCAGTCCCTTTTAAGAACCGTTGCCCATCCACTCGGCAGCAGCAATTCACAGTTGACAGTAATAACAGTAATAACAGTTTCAAAAGCTGAACAACACATCAAATATCTTATCCTGGAACAGAACTCCTCTCATCCGGACATTTCTATCTGTATTTCATTTGTAATCCTCACAGCTGTAATTAAAAGGCATTTCACAGTGGACTTGTCTGAATGCTTAAAGACATGCAAGGCACAGATATTTGTTACACGTTCACATCTTTCCCAGAATGAGTAGGGCATTTTGCGAAGGGAGCTCCTGGATTGTGTTTCACTGCAGCACAGCTGGACAGAGAGCCAGAAGAGGCTGGGAAAATATTTGAAAAAGCCCCTGCTTCTTGTCCTCCTTAAACAAAGAACAGAATGGCAAACTGTAACAGCAAAATGCCGTGGAGACATGCACTGAGCTGCAAGTTTATTAATGTTATACAGGACTGCATCAAATCTAAAACCCTTGTGGAGGTTATGATTGTTACCTCCTTTAAATAGGTTATGTCTTGCCTGGATTATGTTTGTCCAATTGCTTCAGTTATTTATAGCAACCTTTGAAGAAGTGTAGGGGATGTGCTATGGAAGAACCCATTAAACCTTGGTCCAAATCTAGGGGCCGATCCAGGAATGTTCTGGTAACTTTCTTATACTTCCATTCCATCCGATTCTTATGAAATAATCAATTACACATGATTTCGTTGACCTGTCTGTATAACAAAATAAATTCAACAGCACCACCACAAACTACTGCATTGATAGTGCTCATAAAGTTGAACCAACATTTAAAAGGAACTGATGTGGGCTACAATTAGGTGGTAAATTTTGTTTTTTTTAACTTCACACGCCTGTAGTCTCACAGTATGTACAGTGCATGTGAAAGCAGTTGGAAAGTAACAGCCAAGCACAATGTTGCTCACATGTCCCTCTTCCAATGAAAAGCTGTGTGTGACTCATTGTCACATCAAAGTCAATTAACTCATTTTCTGCCCTCCCTCTCTCTTTCTCTTTCCGTTTGTCCCTCTCTGCTGTCCGCAGGATGGAAGCAATGCTCTGTCCATCGCACTGGAGGCGTCTCACAATGACACGGCTGTGCTGCTCTACGCCCATATGAACTATGCCAAGACTCAGCCCGCTGTGGCGAGTCCACCCTCCCACTGAGATCCTCCTCCTCTGTGAAGATGTGCCCACAGAGACACAAGAATTTAGGCAAACAGGAAGTATGTACATAGTCAGTATAAAAGTATGTTTGCATTAAAATATATAATTCATAATTATATTTTACACAAAAAGCTAATCTAGGAAACCAAACCAAACCAGAAATGTTTTTACATTTCTCATAGCAAAGGGGTGGTTACCTTTAGTTCTGATGCAGTCTTCCCCGCTGCAACATTGGCCAGATTTAAGAGTCTGAAAGGAATAATATATATATATATATATATATATATATATATATACATATACATATAAGAGCTGGCCTGCAGACTGACCTGAAAATAGCCACTTGCAAATGCGAGTAGACGATCAAACATGACTGGATAAGAGCTAATAAAGGCTCCACTGGAATTAACTTAAATATATATGTATTTATATATTGCCATGTGTCCTGAAAGTATTGTTAATATGAAAATATTATTTTTCCATAAAAGTTGTGAAAGGTTATATACTTGACTAATATGAGCTTGTAGTATGTCTGAATGAGGTCTCCAGCACCTGTTTTCTTTTTTGTGACAGGAAATGAGGCCTTACATTTATTATTTGCACTCCACTAATATTTAATATACTGTTGAACATTTGCAACACACACAGTGGTGGCATATGACGACCAACAATTAATTATTAACCGTTTTTGCCCATGCAAGCCTATACACTGACAAAACAATATGCTTAACACTATCTTACGGTGAACCCCAGTGTTGATTTTCCGTAAAATGTGTCATATTGACTCCCTACATTGGCTTCTTTAACTTTACAACACATGTGTGGTATGGACATCAAATGATGCAACAAAGCTGGTGTTTGTTCTCCTTTTTTTGACCCTTCTGTCCTGTCTTGGATAAATGATCTGTGAACGTTTTCACCCCCATAGCCTGCATCAAATGTCTTTGCATTGTATGCTCATATAAATACAGTATATACATATTGAATAAACATATTTACAGAAAGGATGATTTGAATGATGTGTTTTTTCTGTAATAATTACAATCACTGGTAAATGTAGTTTTAGTTCTGACTGATGTGCGGGCCTTCATTCTTATAAATCTTTATTAAGATGACAGTATTCTTCTAAAACAGTGTGCTGGGTGAGGTTTGATCTTGTGTTGAATAGATCGATTGTCTATGTTATTATCTCTGCAGGATTTTTTGAATTAATAAACAGTCCTTATTTATAGGAATTTTGGATGTTTATATGACCTTCGCAAAAAACATTTGATATTACAGTAGTTTAAGTGGTTCTGGCTTTTTATTTTGCTAATTTAATTTTTTTTTAAAGAAATATATATATATATATACAGTATATATATAATTTATTTTATAAATAATAATGACCTTAATATTGAAAAGTACAACACTGTATTCAAGTACTAAAATCTAAGAAAGTGATGTGTTGAAAATGAGGAAAAATCCATACAATCATTCTTGGAAATAAAAACTATGGTACTTTCTTTGAAACCAAGTGAACATTTGTGTAAGCAGCATTTGATTGCCAAGTGTCCGCATAACTTAAATTACTTAAGTTCAAACACACTTATGAACTTAACCTCAACTACAACAACTGCATCACCACCTGAAAAAACGTTGCTGTAGCAAAGGCAACTACACTTTTTCATTTTAAAATAAGCAAAAAAAACTAAACAAATTGATTTGTGCAGCCACTAAGAATCTAAAAAAAAAAAGTGAATATATATTTTTTTACAATTGCAGTAATTGCTTATGGCTTAAAATGAGTGAACATGTAACATAGCAAGAATTAGTTATTTCATAACAACATAACTTCTGGGTAAAAACGGTGGAGTAACAAATCCACAACATTGCTCCATTGCCAAGTCACCTACGCGTGGAGCCCTGGTGATAAAGCATCACAGGACACTCAATAGACAGGAGGAGTAGGATCAATGGTCTGATTTCAGTTAACAGAGGACTTCAAAAATAATCACAAACAATATACGCCAGCAAAATATACCACTGTAAGGTTGTTCTGAAGACACAACATCAAAATTATTTGGGCTTGAAATGTAATCTAATTAAACTTACAACAACTAAATAGAGAAATGACTCCTGAATTCTGTGAATTATAAATTAGTGTTAGCATTACACTTCTAGGTAGTGAAGGGAAAAATCCCAAAACCGTTGAATGCTGCTCCAGGCATATGACACTGACACTATAGACTTTGAAATTGATTTCCTCCGCATGATTGTCTTAATGCTCCTGTGATACTGTAGCTCATCAGCTCCTTGTCAGGCTTTAAAAACCAAGGCCACATCCTTTCTGACACCACTCCGACAGCAGAGAACCACTAGGCCCGTTTCATTGTATTCTGCAGTGACTTCCACTGAAAGTAGATCTACGAGGCAGAATGGAGTATCACCACGATTCAGAGATGAATGGAGTCGTATCCGAATACTTGAACATGCGCATTGAGTCTAAACATAACGATTCCTGCGGGAAGGAGAAGGAATCCAAGGAAGCTGCAGATTCCAAAAAGCTGTCTCTGATCCAGAATGCTTACAGCACCATACTGACCGGACTCGGGGAGGACGTGGACCGGGAGGGACTTCTACGTACGCCACTACGTGCAGCCAAAGCCATGCAGTTCCTCACCAAAGGCTACAAGGAAACAACCCAAGGTGAATATAAATGTATCCTTTATATTATCAAGTATTGCCTATCAAGCAAGTGTCTGGAAACTGAGTCTAACATAATTAGGATTATTGTATTGAGTGCACTAGAACTTAACCAAATGGTGGGTCGGGGTTGGTGTCCTGGTTTCATTTCCTCTCTTAAAATATTAACAATTCCATACAGTATTCTATTTTGCTAAATGACTGGTCCTAACAGATGCACAAACTATATGTCATTCTGTCATATTGTTTTGATTTTATCCTTTGCTTCACTGTAATATATAATGTAATTTCCTCCGCACAGATATCTTAAACGATGCAATCTTTGATGAAAACCATGAAGAGATGGTGATTGTAAAAGATATCGAGCTGTTTTCTCTTTGTGAACATCACCTGGTGCCCTTCTTTGGCAAGGTAATTTTAAAGTTCCTCTGACATATTGCTAGACAAAGCCACAAATCGCAATACTGGATTCTGCCAATATTGATATAAATAATATGCCGGCCAAAATTAATTCATGATATCGGCCAAAATATTAAATTGGCACAATAAAAGATACATTTTTCAGTGATCTCAATGGTGATGAGAGGTGTGCAGAAGATGAACGCCAGTACTGTTACAAGTGTCATGCTGGGAAAATTTCATGAAGATCCCAAGGCCAGGAAGGAGTTTTTTGCTCTAACATTCAAGAAATAAATAGTTTTGACCTCAACACTCGCTTAAACAGAGGGGAAATTGTACAGTGTTTTAAATGCCTGAATGTTCTTTGTACATTTATTTAAATTCTTCACAAAAATGCTTCCGATGGCTTTATAATCAGTAAGCGGCTGGTGTAATTACATGTTTTCCTTCAAACTGATAAAGTATGCGTTGATATTTGTAAGGAAGTTGAAATATCAGCTGCAAGAAATGTGCCACTTATAAAAACACTACAGTGTAAAATGTATAATTGTCTTAGTAATAAAACATGGTTTAAAAGTGCTTCAGTGTATGACTATATACCTTATAGTATATATCTTATGAAACTAAAGATGAAATCGATTCTTATTTCCCTGTAATGTACAAATTGTCATAGTATCTAAAAGACCTCCATCTATAGTAAGTAGCTATATATGAATGTATCATGTAGCATGTAACTTCCTTTAAAAATATTTTTAAAAATGTAACTTTTTTAGAGATAAAAACAAAAGAAAGCATTGGGACAGATGACCTTTTATGTATTCAGTACAGGTTGAAGTTATGTTTACTGCCCAACTGCTGAGTTTCTATAGGATCAAATAACAGAATCCTTACCACGCAGGATTAGACCATTTTTTGTGAACAACTTCCATTGTTTATCAACTTAAGAAACGATGCCAAATATATGCAAGATAGCAATAGAGGCCAACATTGACATATCAGAAGGTCTGTGTAAAGGTTGTAATTTAGCGAATACGCAAATAGCACTAAAGACAAAAATATATATATAAATGTCTGAAGATGAGTCGTATTTAAAGACCGCCCTCTACAATCCATCGCCTACAAATGGTGTTTCTATGCACTTAAACTGCAACCATGAATTAGTTTTAAAGGGAACATGGCTGGATTATATTTAGAAGCGTCACATTTTTGAATAAGCTGCTAATTTCTTTTATTTATTGCTTATTTTGAGTTTAAATGTAAACAAACATAGTGTGTCTGAAGTCATTGAACATTTGTCCATCTTTCCATTCCTACCTAACCTTATAAGGCGATTGCCAAAAGACAACCATAAAATAAGTTTAATAATGCTGCAGTCACGATAAGCGAATACTGTCCTGCAAAATTAGACATTCTGACAGAAAACAAAAAGTTACCGGGAACATTTTGCTGGCATGGATCATAATTATCATAAAGCATTTCACAACCCTCAGCTCTTCATGGTAATGGGACATACAATTATTCTTCCAATATTTTTGTTGCAGGGAATTCTGACATGCTTTGTCGAGTGAAAAATGTGATGTAACACGAATTGTATACATTAGCAACTCACTTAACCTCAGCAATCAATTTGAAACTTTTGCCCAAAATTACTTAGATCTCGCCAACATACATAGCTCTTTCGCTGTATTCCCCAAGACTGTGTCAGGTGACAGTCACACTTCTTTCACCACGATGCGAGAAATAAACTAACCGAGTGAGAATCAACAAATGACCTGGTACCGTGTGTGGTTATTAAGTCACTACATTCAAAAGCACCCTGCCATCATCATTTCTGTTGAATAAATCAAATGGAAAGTCAACACATTGGCAAATATAAAAATGTATTCATGCAACCTGAATTATGTCTTACATTTGAAGAGAATATATCTGTAGCGTTTTATGCTGTGCTCTGCTGGGGCACTGAGAGAGACAGAATTAAAACAAACAAGCTGGTCAGGAGAGCTAGCCATGTCCTGGACTGCCCTCACAGAGGAGGTTATGGAGAGGAGGACATCCGTGATGGACAACATCGCTCAGCCGCGCCACGACACTGTCGGGGCTCTGAGCAGCAGGCTGTGGCACCCGCAGTGCAAGAAAAGAGCTTCCCGGGGTCTTTCATGACCCCTGCTATTAGACTCTACAAACAAGCGCAATAATGTTTAAAATACTGTTTTCCACTCACCCCCATTCAATTTGCAATGATAGTAATGGGGAATATTTATCTTTTTTTTTTTTTTTTCTCCCAGTTTTTACTTTCTTGTTTTTGCAGAATTCGAATTGTTCTGTTATTGTCTGCTGCTGTACCATGGGAATTTCTTTGCTGTGTTACAATAAAGATCTTATCTGATCTTAAGGTTAGTGTGAAAAAACACAACCAATAACACCTTAAACCATGAGACATGCTGAAATGAACACGTCTACGTAAAAAACACTAAAGGGTCACATTTTTCCAGGATAATTGTTTTACTGGTGGTATTTTTGTGTTTAAGTTACCTTTTCAATAATGGAATAATCATTAAGCGATGTATTATCTAAAATACTTTCGATTATGACTCAATAATGAAACGAATGAAGAAGACACAATCAAGCCACTAAACTAGAATACCCTCTTCGTACATTAACTGTGACATTTATCTAACTAGAAAGCTGGCTGACATGGGTAGATAACTGCATTTGTCTCAAGCACAAGACAGTCAGCAGGACAAAGTTTAAAGTCATGAGTTGAAAAAGACGCCCAAGTATGACAAAGAACGTGATCCGGAGTCTCGGATTTGTCAATCAATTGACTTCTTCCTGGAAATATCGCAATTCACGCATTAAAAATTCAAAAGATTCAAGTGAATGATAGAAGCTCCAGCAACCCTTCACATAAGAACAATTTTAAAGTCCAAATGAATAGTAACCACAATGCACAACCTTAGAGTGCTGCATTGTGTGAGGCATTTTTTAATTGCGTTTTTTTTTTTTTTTTCTACGTATTTTTGACCAAGCTTCAATCAATTTTCTTCGAAGAAACAAAGGTGAATTGTATCTTCTTCGAAGGAACATGCACTAAGATGTGTATAAGAGACAGCACACTTCTTTCACCACAATGCGAGAAATAAACTAACCGAGTGAGAATCAACAAATGAACTGGTACCGTGTGTGGTTATTAAGTCACTACATTCAAAAGCACCCTGCCATCATCATTTCTGTTGAATAAATCAAATGGAAAGTCAACACATTGGCAAATATAAAAATGTATTCATGCAACCTGAATTATGTCTTACATTTGAAGAGAATATATCTGTAGCGTTTTATGCTGTGCTCTGCTGGGGCACTGAGAGAGACAGAATTAAAACAAACAAGCTGGTCAGGAGAGCTAGCCATGTCCTGGACTGCCCTCACAGAGGAGGTTATGGAGAGGAGGACATCCGTGATGGACAACATCGCTCAGCCGCGCCACGACACTGTCGGGGCTCTGAGCAGCAGGCTGTGGCACCCGCAGTGCAAGAAAGAACGCTTCCCGGGGTCTTTCATGACCCCTGCTATTAGACTCTACAAACAAGCGCAATAATGTTTAAAATACTGTTTTCCACTCACCCCCATTCAATTTGCAATGATAGTAATGGGGAATATTTATCTTTTTTTTTTTTTTTTTTTTTCCCAGTTTTTACTTTCTTGTTTTTGCAGAATTCGATTTTTTCTGTTATTGTCTGCTGCTGTACCATGGGAATTTCTTTGCTGTGTTTCAATAAAGATCTTATCTGATCTTAAGGTTAGTGTGAAAAAACACAACCAATAACACCTTAAACCATGAGACATGCTGAAATGAACACGTCTACGTAAAAAACACTAAAGGGTCACATTTTTCCAGGATAATTGTTTTACTGGTGGTATTTTTGTGTTTAAGTTACCTTTTCAATAATGGAATAATCATTAAGCGATGTATTATCTAAAATACTTTCGATTATGACTCAATAATGAAACGAATGAAGAAGACACAATCAAGCCACTAAACTAGAATACCCTCTTCGTACATTAACTGTGACATTTATCTAACTAGAAAGCTGGCTGACATGGGTAGATAACTGCATTTGTCTCAAGCACAAGACAGTCAGCAGGACAAAGTTTAAAGTCATGAGTTGAAAAAGACGCCCAAGTATGACAAAGAACGTGATCCGGAGTCTCGGATTTGTCAATCAATTGACTTCTTCCTGGAAATATCGCAATTCACGCATTAAAAATTCAAAAGATTCAAGTGAATGAGACACAGTCTCAGTTCCGCACCAAGGGCTGCAAGGAAACAACCCAAGGTAAGGATGGATTTCTATCAATCTTACTGATGATTAAATACGGAATATCAAAGGAAATGTTTTGTCCAAGTTCTCTGGTCTCATAAATAATGTGGTAAATGCTGGATCTTAACTCTCTGGATTTACTCCAGTAATAACAAATATTTAACTCGCAAATTGAATCTCCGCAGATATCTTAAACGATGCAATCTTTGATGAAAACCATGAAGAGATGGTGATCGTCAAAGATATCGAGCTGTTTTCTCTCTGTGAACATCACCTGGTACCCTTCTTTGGCAAGGTAATTTTATGAAAAAGTACTGAATATCAGTTACAGAATATCAGCATATTGTGTTGTTCAGCATCAGATTCTTTGGAATACACTATATGTCATTTCAACATGCTACATGCTCTGATTTTTTTAGGCTCATATTGCCTACCTTCCAAACAAGAAAGTAGTTGGTCTGAGCAAGCTTGCAAGGTAGGTGAAACAAAACACACAAACGCCCACACACGCACGCACGCACCCACCCACACACACACGCACCCACCTACCCACTACTCTGGTTCATCCTTTTTATTTCAATTCACTTTCAGAATTGTTGAGATCTACAGCAGGAGGCTTCAAGGTAAAACATTTGAATCAGCCTTATTTCTTCATAAATCATGTTTGTTGGTTTATTTTTGTTCTCAAGTTTAATTTTATGTGAAACTCTCTCCACAGTTCAGGAGCGTCTCACCAAACAGATTGCTTCAGCCATTTCGGAGGCTTTGGAGCCTGCTGGAGTGGCAGTGGTGATTGAGGCTGTGTGAGTATTCAGCTTTTTTCAAAGTAGCCCTGGGTACCCATGGTACTTTTTGCCCGCATACATAAAATATTCCTCGTAATATGGACAACTGTGTCAACTGCCTGAATTTTCAATTTTTTTAATCAGTGAAAAAAAAAAAAAAATGGCAGATGATTGAAACAAGCCATTTTTGTTGTATTTACAGGCACATGTGCATGGTGATGAGAGGTGTGCAGAAGATGAACGCCAGTACTGTTACAAGTGTCATGCTGGGAAAATTTCATGACGATCCCAAGGCCAGGAAGGAGTTTCTTGCTCTAACATTCAAGAAATAAATAGTTTTGACCTCAACACTCGCTTAAACAGAGGGGAAATTGTACAGTGTTTTAAATGCCTGAATGTTCTTTGTACATTTATTTAAATTCTTCACAAAAATGCTTCCGATGGCTTTATAACCAGTAAGCGGCTGGTGTAATTACATGTTTTCCTTCAAACTGATAAAGTATGCGTTGACATTTGTAAGGAAGTTGAAATATCAGCTGCAAGAAATGTGCCACTTATAAAAACACTGCAGTGTAAATTTAACAGTTGTCTAATTAATAAAAGGTGCTTCAGTGTATGAATGTATACATCAGTATGAAAATAAAGATAAAACTGATTCTTATTTTCCGATATGTGTATTCTCTTTTTAATATTTCTTTAATGCACAGATTGTCATTGTAACCAATAGAGCTCCATCTATGGTGAAAGAAAGCCATACATCAATTGCTTTTAAATAGTCACTTAGAGTTAGAAACCAAATAAGGCCTGGGTACAGATCAACATTTATGTATTTGGTGCAGTCTGAAGTAATGTTGACTGCCCAAATGTGACGTTTCGCAATTCTATCTCCTACAATGTTGTATCTATGCAATTAAACTGCAAACATAAACATGTTCTAAAAGGAACATATTCCATCGCTGCATTATATTTACAAGCATCACATTTTGAATAAGCTGCTCAATCATTAGGCAAAGAAAAAGGTTTAAATGTAATTAAACATAGAGTCTAAAGACACCACAACACATTCTCTACCTAACCATAAAATACGTTTAATAACACTGTAGTCAGGATAAATGAGTACTTAACTGCAAGATCAGACATTCTCATTAAAATATTACTGAACATTTAAATGGTATGTGTCATAATTAAAAAAACAGAAATTGTCCAAGTTTGTAAATTCACAACATATCCTCAGTATGCTAATGGTGAAGATTTTGGCATTCTTCACAAACATTGTATAAATAAATGTGTGATTTGTTTTGTGCATTATGTGCTGCAACAAGAACTGAATACATTAGTCACTCGCTTAACTAGAGCAATCAGTTGAATGTTTCCCTCAAATTTGTACTTACTCAAACTTTTCTACATAATAGCTATCTCCCTGTTGCCCTTAGGAGTGTGTCAGGGGACGGTCGCACTTATTTACACAATGTGAGAAATAAAATACATAGTGAGAATAAACATATCTGGTACTGTGCGCGATTATGGACTCACCATCTTCAAAAATCCATCATAATTTATATATTTTTTTAAGTAGGAAATCCCCATATTGGTAAACAGAAAAGGGTAATCACGCAACCTTAATGAAATCATTTGTTTGAAGATTATATATTGCATAGTGCGCCCAGCACTACGTAATATAAAGCATCATTATCGCCTTTGCGCATTAACTCACTATCGCCATCTATTATTTGATTGTGCGTTAACTGCTGTTTCCCTTTTGAATTATTTTGCTCACTGGCTCTGAATATACATGGGATGTTGATCAGTATTGGCTAGGGATGGGCTTCACTCACATGTCTCAACCAATGGGAGCATATGGGGGGCGGGGCCTAAGACTTCTGCATCGCTCACATGAACCGAAGGAGACTCAGAGCGGAGCGCATTTCTTCGTAAAGTCGGAGGAATGGATAAATGTAGTTAACGTTGTCATTGTGTAACTACTCAACCTGAATCACTAAATCGTTATTATTCTTATGTTGACTGAGATTCTCAGTCAGGACATCCAGAACAAACATGGACTGCACAGTAAATCCCAGCTGTGTACTTTTTTTTTTTTCCCGGCTCGAACACTTCACCTCACACACAGTGGTTCTCAACTGGAATTGCCTCAGGACCCACATTTTTCCTTGCATGAAATACCGACCTTAACTGCTCTAATAGGGACACTTGCTAATGACCACAGACCGTATCAATTAATCGCTATTAATTCGCTTGAAAGCTGGCTGATGTGGGTAGATCACTGCATTTGTAACAAACAGCAGGCAGTCAGCAGGATGAAGACTTGATTCTCGTGTTGAATAAGAGTATGACAAAGAATGTGATCCGGAGTCTCGAGTAAAAAATAAGGCTGTGGAAGGTCAAGCACATGACTTCTTCCTGGAAATGTCGTAATACTTCTTACATTAAGACTCAAACAATTCCACTGAATGATAATTGCTTCAGCAAATTGCACATAAGAACAATTTTAAAGTCCAGATTTATAGTAATCACAATGCACAACCTTAGAGAGCTGTTTTTTTTTTAAA
Source organism: Colistium nudipinnis (assembly GCA_016785305.1). Classification (NCBI taxonomy): domain Eukaryota; kingdom Metazoa; phylum Chordata; class Actinopteri; order Pleuronectiformes; family Rhombosoleidae; genus Colistium; species Colistium nudipinnis. The sequence goes on from JAFBJU010000175.1 coordinate 15,789, forward strand.
CAAAATGTCACCAAGCTTCAATCAATTTTCTTAGAAGCAACAAAGGTAAAGGGTATTTTCTTCGAAGCATAAAGAAACAATAAACAATACAATCCATGTCAATATGTAGAAAATCATGATGCAAAATTGATTATATTTTCAGTGACAACACATAGATAAGACACAACAGAGAAATTAGTTGACTTAAGGTCAACTTGCTGTCATGTGGATGATGAAATCAGTAAACTACTGAATGTGACAGACAGAATTAGTGTGTGTGTGTGTGTGTGTGTGTGTGTGTGTGTGTGTGTGTGTGTGTGTGTGTGTGTGTGTGTGTGTGTGTGTGTGTGTAGGTGTGTGTGTGTATATATATATACATACACACAATATCTTTCTGTACTAACTACTTATACTTATTCTGTATTGTGTATTTATTCTGTCCATATCAAATTAGAACATCATTTACAGGAAAACTGCAACCTACCTTCATATTAATTTCTAGGAAACTAGTTGGACAAAAACACAAATATTTAAACTGAAAATCTGACCTGCACAGTCCCAAAACCCAAATTGTTGGGTATACTCTCTACATTTAGAAAGGCAAAATTATATGGATCAATACTTAATTCACATTTAATCATTTTAAATAATTTTGACCAAGCTAAATGTAGGTCCTTTTAAAGTTAGAGAAGTTAGTGATAAGTAATGTACAATAACCTCTTCCCTCAATCCCTATGAATACTTCATACACAAAATATATAGTATATGAAAAAAATTACAAAAGCACATATGGGAAAGCTGATCAGTCTAAGCACATTGCTTAATGTTAGTATTTAAAATATTTTAGTCTTATCCTAAATCTCACAAAATGTTATTTCATGCCCCAATCCATGCTATGGAAGTATTTGAAAAGATTGCGTGTTGACTAGTCTTCTGTGACCTCACACCTGAGCATGGGACTTCTACTATAACAGCAATTTGTGTGGTAATTAGACACCTTATCTAATAAAAAGTTTAAGCTTTCTCACAAACTAGAATCGAGAAATTAATCATGGGCAATTTTGTACAGCATGAGTGTCATAAGGCCCCTTTGATGCTGTAGCCTCAGGGCTCCTTATCAGGCTTTAAAAGCCAAGGCCACATCCTTTCTGACACCACTCCGACAGCAGAGAACCACTGGGCCCGTTTCATTGTATTCTGCAGTGACTTCCACTGAAAGTAGATCTACGAGGCAGAATGGAGTATCACCACGATTCAGAGATGAATGGAGTCGTATCCGAATACTTGAGCATGCGCATTGAGTCTAAACATAACGACTCCTGCGGGAAGGAGAAGGAATCCAAGGAAGCTGCAGATTCCAAAAAGCTGTCTCTGATCCAGAATGCTTACAGCACCATACTGACCGGACTCGGGGAGGACGTGGACCGGGAGGGACTTCTACGTACGCCACTATGTGCAGCCAAAGCCATGCAGTTCCTCACCAAAGGCTACAAGGAAACAACCCAAGGTGAATATAAATGTATCCTTTATATTATCAAGTATTGCCTATCAAGCAAGTGTCTGGAAACTGAGTCTAACATAATTAGGATTATTGTATTGAGTGCACTAGAACTTAACCAAATGGTGGGTCGGGGTTGGTGTCCTGGTTTCATTTCCTCTCTTAAAATATTAACAATTCCATACAGTATTCTATTTTGCTAAATGACTGGTCCTAACAGATGCACAAACTATATGTCATTCTGTCATATTGTTTTGATTTTATCCTTTGCTTCACTGTAATATATAATGTAATTTCCTCCGCACAGATATCTTAAACGATGCAATCTTTGATGAAAACCATGAAGAGATGGTGATTGTAAAAGATATCGAGCTGTTTTCTCTTTGTGAACATCACCTGGTGCCCTTCTTTGGCAAGGTAATTTTAAAGTTCCTCTGACATATTGCTAGACAAAGCCACAAATCGCAATACTGGATTCTGCCAATATTGATATAAATAATATGCCGGCCAAAATTAATTCATGATATCGGCCAAAATATTAAATTGGCACAATAAAAGATACATTTTTCAGTGATCTCAGGTTATTGAGCTTTTTGAAGAAGGCACTGTTTATTCCAATCTACATTGATACTAATATATCTGTTATAAGACTAAAGTCTCTTATAAAATTGGGCAACATAGTGATACTAGTGATAGCAGCTGTTATGTTATTTTATTAGACTAAATCTGGTTTATTATGTATAATATGCATGAAAATATATTTGAAATTGAAATTGAAATAAAGATAATGGCTTAGTTCTATGTTTCAGGTTCATATAGCATATCTCCCAAACAAGAAAGTGGTTGGTCTCAGCAAGCTCGCCAGGTAGGTGAATCAACAGAGTGAGTGAGTGTGAGAGCGAGAGAGAGAGAAAGAGAGAGAGAATAACAGAGTAAGAAAGTGAGCGTGAAGGGTTAGGGTTAGAAAGAGAAAGAAAAACACTTAGGAAGTAAGAGCGAGAGAGAGTCTTCCCGAGAAATGTCCTCACAACGATGGGATGGGTTTCAAGCTAAAATGTGTTAAAGAACCACACACACATGTGCGCACACGTACACAGACAAATGCACACACACAAACCCACCCACGCACACACGCAGGCATACACAAACTAATATAATTTTCGAACTTTTTATTTTCTTTTAGAATTGTTGAGATCTACAGCAGGAGACTTCAAGGTAAACATTTCATTTATATGGCTTCTAGCAACCTTTCATTTTCATTGTTAATTACAGATGTGAAAATTATTTTCTCCATGAATTATTTGGTATATTGTCTCATAAAATAGCTTAGAATATCAAAAGCTTTTCAGGAAAAAAATGTAGAACTTACTGAGTGGTTAATTTATTTCCAAGTGCAGTTAATCATTTTCTACTAGTTTCTTTACAATTTTTGTTACTTAACAGTTCAGGAGCGCCTCACCAAACAGATTGCTTCAGCCATCTCTGAGGCATTGGAGCCTGCTGGAGTGGCAGTGGTGATTGAGGCTGTGTGAGTATTCAGCCCCCTTGTCAGAAATGTTTGTTTAGTTTTGGATAAATGCTAATGATACATTCGAAATCTTATTTTACTGTGATACAAGTAGTAAAAAACAACAACAACATAGTTTTGAGATATCCATGACTTATGTCATAACTCCAATATTAAGGGGATTCTGGCCAACTTGACTTTGGGTTTGATGATAACCTTACAATCGTTCTGCATTTCAGGCACATGTGCATGGTGATGAGAGGTGTGCAGAAGATGAACGCCAGTACTGTTACAAGTGTCATGCTGGGAAGATTTCATGACGATCCCGAGGCCAGGAAGGAGTTTCTTGCTCTAACATTAAAGAAATGAACGGTGCAACAGCAGGGAGATCAACAGTGATATCCTTTAACAATCAAAAGCTACATCGGTTAATTTGTGCACCTCTGAATGTTTTACCTTGAATGGATTTCTGTACTCTTGGTGTTGGTGGTGGTGACATTTCTCAAGCCAATGTTTTTGTATACATTTATTATTTTGTCATTTGCGAGTTCTGTCTTATTTTCTTAATCTTAATTGTTTGGTAATAGATATTGTAAACTACATCATTGAGTTTCAAGTACAATTCCAATGAGAATGTGCATTAAAATAAATGTTATTCTATTCAACTTTCCTGTACTTTTTTTTTTTTAATAAGACGATGCCTTTATCTTTAAATATAAACTCTCACAAATCAGCAAATTACATACATATACCTCATCTTAGAGATTTGAACAATATTATCGCCAACCCTTATTCAGTCCAAGACAAGTTCCCAATCCCCGTCTCACATTCAGTACATGTATTCTGCCCAATACCTAACTGCCATGACAAACCCAATGCACACTTACACCGTGACCTTATGATGAAGAAACTGTAAGTATTAGTCTACCATCTTGTACATAACACCAGACGTGAGTTGTACATAGCCAGGATATATATATATAAATACAAAAAATGCCAATTTGTTTGGACAAAAAACAAGATAAGTGATAATAGATATGAAAAAAATCACTATACACTGTACACATTTAACAAATTAAATTAAAAGTGCAATTTCCCATAAATTACACTAAACATTTGACAAACCACGTTCTACAAATTCTCCAGGGAACAAAATTACAGTAAAAAATAAAAAAGAAATAAAAATCTATTACATAAGTATCGGAAATCCAAAAAGCAGACAAATCTGTCTTCCCCTTCTCTGGCCGTTTATATCACTGCACTGGCTGGGAATACATTGGGTTGGTGCCGTGGGGGGCTGTGCCTGCTGATTTGTCTACATTTTTTTAACCATTACTTCCACACCACTTCTTTCATTATGCTGATCTGTGAAGTGGAACGCAACGCTGGCGGAGTTGAGAGGTCAGGGGCTCCCGCTGCCTGGATACATACAGTCTAATATTAGAACGTTTCCTTGATTTGTTAGTAGCATCTCTGCTGACTCCAGAGCACATGGCAACAGACCGACCAATAGGATTTCAGGAAACCACTAAGCCCTTCACTCTGTATGGCAACAGTGGCATCCATCCATTATTTATTTATATAGGAGTTTTTTTTCCCCCACCGACTCATTTTCATGCTTCTGTCCCACCAGAATGCATTCACACTGTGCTCTCAAACTGTAAAAAAGACTTGCAGTGTGAGGATGAGCGCTTTCACTTTCCTGCTGCTTTTCCTTTACCTGCATAAACTCTAAATCCTATACAGGGGTTTATAGACTTTTCATGTTTATATTTGTTTTTATAGGTTTTCATAAAGTACCTGACAAATCAGTGGATTTTTTCAATTTACAAGAGAAGGTGAGAATTAGAAAAAAATACCTTAAAATGTCTTGGAAAAGGCTCAAGTTCCACGAAGACATGAGACGTATCGGTGAAGACGAGGGGAAATACCCAGAGGAATTGCATCGTGGGAAAATGTGCCACTCACATGGGAAGGACAACAACCAAGGGGAGAGGACCTTTAAAAGATGGAGGACATCGGAGAAGAGGCGGCACAGGAGACGAAGAGTGGGGGGGGGCATAAAATGGCGTGAGGACCGAGGCCGGTGGTTGGTTTGATCTGAGCCACGTGTCTGTCCGGCCACATCACCTCGCCGCTTCATGGACACCGATGAAATGTTGGCTTTCGCCCGCCACCGAATCCCTTCTGTCTTGGCACAGGTAGGTGCATGCTGTGGTACTGAGATGCCTACTTATTCAATTTTCAGGTGGATGGTATCCATACCCAAACTTAGTATGTTGCAAGTTCTGCCATGTTTCGTCGTCATGTCTCTTCGTCGTTCCAAGCTTAGGTACAAGGCGATGCAAAGCTTGAAGGTGGTGGTGAAATATGGCGTAGGTCAATTGTCTTGTGGTCGGGATGTAACGTCGAACAATCAGAAACTACAACCGTATATAAACCAAATACACGTTGATGAGGACGCATGTACAACAAGCCGAGATTATATTTTTCTCTAACTTTAGCTTATGGATCGAGTAAACAGAATGAATTTCATTTTGATTGGGTGGTTAAAATAAACTTAGGTTGGGAAATCACATTCCTCTGACCGACAAACATAAATTTAACATATTTGATGATGAAAAATATCATTTGTGATAAAGAGGTAACTCAACTGCGTGTCGCCCCATAGAGACATTGAGAGTTTCATTTTTGTAAGGCCCCGAGTATTTGAACATGAAAAAAGGCTTATGTAATTCAATCTCAAGACTGTGTTTGAGACCATGTTAAGCATCCGCATCGATATTAGAACTCAATGGGCACATACAATCGGGCGTATTTTGATGCCAACGCCATTTTCATGTTTCAACTTTCGTTCTATAATAATGAATTACTCAGTGAATTCAGAAATGGCCATATGTTGCTTTATTTACAGAATGCATTATAATTAGTGTCTTATAATAATAATAATAATAATAGTTGCTTTTAATTGTCATAAATCATTTTTAAATCTTTTTGAAACAATTGGACCTTAAAATTGAAGCTAGAGATCATTATTTGTTCATATTTAAATTACATGCCAGTTAAGGTAAATGAGGTTACTGTGATTATATTTTCTTTCAACTGCACATTACAGTTGAAGCAGATTTCTAATTATCCATTGTAACAGGATTAATCATGTGTGCAAAAAAACATCAGAGCTTTTGATTAAATTATTAAAAAACAGAAGTTAAGTTACAGATCTAGAGGACACCACCATCTCACATCAAATCAATAGGATATCACATTGAACGGGGTATAGGAGGAAAATAAACCGCTGACTAATCCCAGAGGCATGTGAGACGAAAAGGATTTAACTGCAGTTCCCCTGAATTCTTAACCATGTAATGGGTTTCGTGATATAACACGGTACAGTAATGATGTAAAAAGTACCCAGAATTCCCAAAAAGCAAAATCCCATGAAATCTGAGGCAAAATCCTATAAACTCTTGGATATTACATCCTAAGATTGCCTTTTTACTTTCAATGGTGACACTAAGGAAAGAAAAAGGATTATGTTTTGGTGGAATAAATTTAAAAAGGACAAAATATATATATATATTTTGAATGAGTAGTTTATCAATGTGCTCTAGTTTTACATTAAGAATTCCCTGTATCAAAGATTTAAAGAGAAATTATGTTTATCAAATTGATAAACTCAACATAGTCCAAATCATTGCACACTATTTTACATTTTAAATCAAGTTATTTTATCAAGCTTCAATGGAATTATTTATCTTCATATATCACTTATCTGTTCTTAATCCAAACATATTGGCACATTGGCAAATCAATGAGTTTCCAATTGCCATCTTAAAATAAAAGGTACAAAGCAAATTAGAATTGCTATTTACAAAAACAGTCTTTGCAGGAAGCCCCTTAAATAGATTGACAACTGGGTACAAAGGTTAACATAAAATGGTAACGAACATGGGTTTCACTGGCCCTAAAACAACTATAAGGTTTCTATTCTTCACTTGGGGTAATAGAACATGTTATGAAAACAATGTATGGCAAATACCCTGAATCATTAATTCAATTAGGTCCTTCCCCATAATGTGCTAATCATCAAACTGTGTCTTTCCTGTTTCAGGTAACCCGACATTGAGGGGATGCAGGAGGCGATGATGAGGAAAAAGTCATGCTTCACTCCGTCACTCTCCAGTGGGTTTTCAGCGGAATAACAAGTGAACCAGACACTGAGCTATTAAGCAACCAACAGTCATCGTTATATTTGCTCCCAGATGTGGCTCCGTGTAGGCAAATGACTGCGAAGAAGAACAGTGCTTGAATACAGAAAACTTCCTCTGAACTCCATGAGTACGAACGAAAAAACGTAGGATCGGCTGGCAATGTCAACACCCGTCATCACACTGGGCTGGGAAAATCTGGGCTCTCAGCTGAGGAACATGCTCTACCACCACAACACAGGGCAGCCATGAACTCTGCGCTGTCACCCTTTCTATCCTTCACCATGAATGTAACTGTTAGCTGATAGTATGTGAACAACAGCGTTTGGGCATCCGGCATCCAGCATCCTGCCGCTTCACCACCCCAATAAAACCAAGCAGGTCTATTCTGTGTTGTGAAAATGGCGGACGAGGCTTTCCAGCACACACCTGTCAATAGTAAAGACTGCGCAGACGACAACGAGCTCCATCCACCCGAGTCCCCAATGCCATCTCTAGCTTCCCTCCATCTAAGGGACACGGCTGTGGTCATCAAGGAGAGCACTGACCATATGGGAGATAATCCTGAGCCCCCATCTGGAAGTCCTGTGATGATGTCATCATATGTTAACCAATCACGACAGCAGACTGACATGTCCTTTGCAACTGGCCCTGCGCCCACACCAGCAGATCAAGGTAAAACTATATATTTTTTTCCCTAATCAAACTACGGCTAACTGTAACAATTTGTAACATTTACTGTAAATAATTTTGTTTTTTTGTTGCGAGTTTAAAATTTGAGCTTTTATATCCAAAAATTGAAATGCATTAACATTAATTTAGACCTAAATATGATGTAGTGATGTCCTAATTGTCCTCTCCTGCTAAAATATTTCAAAAACACTTGAAATGTTTTCTTTATATTAAAGTTCCACAATGTCTGATACACATTACAACCTAAGGATGCTGCAATTGCTTCACATGCAAGGTTTATAATGGAATAGGCAACAATTTGTTTCTCTTTATCAAAGTAAAGACACCATTTATTGTTTGAGCCAAATAGAGTTTGACCCGTATTCTTCCTTTGAGCAGAGCTTTTCAAAGCAAGCTTTCTCCCTCAGAGTTTTCGCACGTACGCAGTTGCTGCACAGTGGCGTGTGTCTACCTGGGGTTGGACAAATATTTTGAAACGATACTTAGCAGCTCGACTTGGGTTTGGTCACGTTGCCTTGGCTTTTTACTTTACATCTATGGGCATATTGACAGTAATTTACACTGCACATGTCCAATCTGGGAAAACAGCAGTATGCCATGGCATCATCTGCATGTCAAGTACGGGGCAAAAGAAACTCGGTGCAGCTTACATTAATTGCATCTCGCTCGCATTTGGACCGGGGGAAAAAAAAAAGCCTCCTTTAATAGACACGCATTTGGTGCAGAGAGATCATCGATTATGACCCTCTCTCACCTCCTCACATGCCTGATCGTCTTCATTTTGATTTCAGTTTCCAGCAATGTCCTCTATGATCTCATCTCACTTGCCTTATATATCATATATAATGGAAATGGTTGGCTAGATGACCTGTTCGAAAATTGTACAAAAACTGAGAAATCTACTGTGCTATTTACAGCTGATTTATAAAGATGATGCCAATGATAATCTTTTAAAGCACGCACAGCTTATCAGTCAAGGTTCCTTCTTAGTTTTAGATGTACTGTAAATACAAGAAATAAAAACTAATCCTAGTCTTAAAGCCAAAATTCATTGGTTAGAGAATGTCTGACCGTTCCAATTTTACAACAGCATGCATATGATTTCTTCATCACAGCAGCAAGTTAATGCATTTCCAGGCATGCCATCACAAGTGCTGAAGGGATGATTTACATGAACCGCTCACAGCATGCCTGTCACTGACATGTTCACCAGGGTTTGCGTGCATGTACCGGTAACGCAAACAATTCACACATAAATGCAACCCCAAACAGGTTTTCACCTGATGGCACTTTAAGACACTCACAGGGAAAATAAACACAAACAGAATCACTCCCGAAGATCAGCTTCAGTTCTGTAGGCCGACATGGCATCTCTCTGAGGACAGCTGTTGTTTGTTAAGCGAGGCGAGGCAAGGCGAGGTTGGCCACTGAGCAGCACAGAGTCTGGCTGACTGTGCCCGAGTGTCGAGGAGTGCCAGTTCTGGTATTTTAGGCAGTCAGACAGTGTCACCTGTCAGCAGACTAGTCTGGACAGAGTCTCCCACATGGTGCAAGACTGAGCAACACAACGGTATCTCTCTCTTGAGGTCTTGTCAGTGGGCCAGCAGCATGTGCTGAACACCCACAAAGCACAGATAACCACCTCCAGACTGGCCTGAACTCACATTAGGAGTAAAGCGGGGACGTTGTATGGTTGACGTTTCAGAGCTCTTGGAGCATGAGGTGTGCCAAAGCGACAGCGAGGCTCAGTGTAGTGGCCTGACAGCGCTTCTGCAGGACCTTTCTTCCATTGTGGATCAAGATGATGTGCAGCCTGCCCTGAGAAACAACGTAGCCAAGGAAGGAGGTATCTCTTTGCTCTGCTTGTTACAAGTATATCAGATCTTCGCATCTCAATTTCGTTAAGGTAAAATAAACGTATGCCCTAATATGAAGACAGTGCTGCTGTATTTTATTTGAGCACCCCTTATATTTCTAGCTTATTTATACCAAGAGAACGCTTTTAATCATTACATTTTGTATCCGTTGATCAACAAAAATATGATGATTAAATGGCCGGGAAAGAGATTTAAAGAGAGGTTGTGCTACACTATGTTGCTCAGACAGTTATTTATACTGAAAATTAATTGAAAAGAAGACGCTGACAATGATGCCGTCTGTGCAGAACAGTCGTCATTGTTATTTAATGCAGATTTGAAGATCTGGACTTCTTTACTTTTTTCAGTAAATTTGCTTTGTGATATAAATATTTATTGAATTTTGTTTGTTCGCAGAACTTAAACCCAACAGCAAAATAACAAAAGCGATGGCAGCGTGCGACTCTAATGCCGATGACAACCAGCTGCCGAATGCAGAATGGTACTGGGGCAACATCTCAAGGTATTGAATGTATTCAGATGACGTGTTGAGGATTTTATCTGTTGTAATTTGACTCATATTACATTATACATGGCTATTCCTACAAAACATTTGTTCTTGAGAGCGTTTATGAAACCTCCGACCTATTGTGTATTGCCTAGAGAGGAAGTAAATGAAATCATGAGAAACACTCCTGAAGGCACATTCCTGGTCCGAGATGCAACGAGTCGGATTAAGGGGGAATATACTCTCACACTAAGGTAAACAATTTGAGTCTTATCGAATACACTGTTTAAACTGTTGTCATGTGTTTATCACAAAACTTAGACAACGGCTGGAATAATTAGTCAATGGTGGCATAGTGTTCTACATGAAAAATAGTGATTAAGTTATTAATATTATAGTTATCATTCCCCTGAATTTAGTGGGATATGGTTGTCTTAAATTGAGTATATGTAGTCAGACATCAGTCATGATTTCCTGCTTTCAAAGGCTACATTTGGTTTTACTGATTTTCAAAGTGCAACATTATACATTCCCTGATTTCTGTCTAATTTTAGCTGAATGAGGACAGACAGGTCCTGAAGTTTCAGATATAAAGCTTTGTTGATTAGAATTTGGCGGCGACTCCAGTAGTAGGCAACATAACACCGTCCACACAGTCGAGTTTACCAGCCATTCGTCTAACTTTCTGTCTGAGGCAAAATACACATTACAACTTCAATCAATTCTGTCTGTACCGTTTTTTTCTTACACTTGGCTTTAGCGTTCCATGCAGAATAGTGAGCCTTCTTTATAGTACAGCGGTTCTGTGTCTGAAAAGATCTACTGTAAAGTATAACAGAAAACTAAAGTTGCCAATTTACTTCCAACACTAAATGGCTGATGTTAATGTGGATTGAGCCTTGGTTGGATAAAGAAAGCTGCATGAACGTATACATATGTGGAGAATTGTGGTTAGATGTTGAAGACAATGAACTTCTAGGATCAGTTAAATCCTGTAATAGAAGTAAATTATTTTCTTGTATGTAATTTCATCCCGCAAGTATGACACTGACTGCTCCTGCCCACATTGGAGTAAATATATCCCACACCCAACATTTGTGACAAGTCCAGCAGGACCAACGGGATCCCAATCATATTCCCACTCCACTCCCTAAGATTTTTGGATCACATCCTTTAGGGAAATTAGACTGAGATTAAAGTTGCAGAGCAACTGGAATTTCACTAGCCTGAATGTTAATCAATTAAAAATAATAAAATGAAATTCATTATATGCCATCTGAATCAGGGAGAGAAACCCATAATATGGTTCTCTTGTGTTTTTCAAATAATATATATAGCGCTATTGCATGAAATGTATTGTAAATATGTGTTTGTCTATTGAATGCATCTTTATAAATCCCTTAAACAGAGCAAAAAAGTAAAGAAATACTTGGAATTATTATTAAATAAATAAAATTGTATAATATAGTGTAATAATAGCATATAATATATTGATGGTATCTGGTTGTTCTTTCACAAGATAGAAAGAAAACGTTCCTTAACATGGAAGCAGCGCAGTCAATCGGTAAACTATCAAGATTTAAGGGTTTTCATTACTAAGAGTAAAATGTATAATCGTGTTCTTCATGCTTTCTATATACAGTATATATATATTTTTTTCAACAGGAAAGATGGTTCCAACAGACTGATAAAGATTTTCCATCATGCGGGCAAATATGGCTTCTCTGAGCCTCTTGCGTTCCCCTCAGTGGTCAACCTGATTCAGTACTACCAGAACAAATCACTAGCCCAGTACAACTCCAAACTGGACACACGCTTACTCTACCCTGTATCCAGAAACCAGCAGGTAGGAGAAGTAGAAAAATATTCACAGTCTCCCTTTTGCTCCCAGGTTATGGGGTTTGATCTATCTGATCAATGACCAATATATGATATATCCTTCGTCCAAATCATGTTTTATGAGTCCATTTGGTCTGTAATATTACTAAATCACTAGATCAGAGTATATCTTTAAAACAGTGTTGGTCTTAAATCTCTTTGATAACTTTTCTTGACAGCAGCAGGTTGTGATGGAGGTTGACATTGACGCAGTCGGAGAACAGCTGAGGATATTTCAGGATCGATACAAAGAGAAAAGCAAAGAATATGACTGTCTGTTTGAGGAGTTTAACCAAACCTCCCAGGTACAACGACAATATTATCATTCATGTCATTTAACTTACTATTGTATCTGCGGCTGGTTTACCGCAGCATGTCTTCTAATGTAGAGCCTCTGGAGACTTAAATATAAATGACACATTTGTTTCTTTGTCCTCCCAGGACCTGCAGAGCAAACGTACAGCCATCGAGGCTTTCAGTGAAATCATTCGGATCTTCGAGGAAGAGTGTGAAACTCAAGAACGTTACAGCAAGGAAAACATCAACATGTTCCTAACATTGCAAAGCAGCACAGAGCCCGACAAGTATGCCTTCAAATACTTAAACTGTGTTGCAATTTTGATACATTATGCATTATGTTTCTACATATAACTTATGTACTACAGTTGAAGATAAATACAATTAACAAGAAATGCTGCCAAAAATAATGAAATATTTGTTCCAACTTGATGGTACTTACATTTCCTCAAGGGGATTAATGGGATATCACTTTCATAAGAATGGAATGTATAGGACAAGCTGGAAAAATAGTTTCCCGAACATTACTCATATGCCTCTGCAAGGCATTGAAATACTCAGTGTTCCATGGCTAGTATTTCAACAGCCTCTGATTTTTTTAAAGTTTTTTCTTCATTTGCTCCCAGTATTCAAAGCAACCCTGATGAACTGCAGTCGAGAGTGGAGGAGATTCACAACAGCAAGAAGAAGCTGGAGGAAGAGCTAAGAAAGAAGGCTAAGGCTCACATGGATGTCGACAGAAAAATGAACAGTCTTAAGCCAGACCTTGTGCAGCTAAGGAAAATCAGAGATCAATACCTACTGTAAGTGTTAAACAGTAGAATCTCATATTCTAGTTCACAGATTACGGGAGAAAAAAATTACTTGTTTTTATATACTAACAAGAGGAGATAGGATGAAAACAATCTGATAAATAGATGTGTTCAAATAATGAAAACAAAACGAAGTAAAGAAAATGCAATCGCTGCTCTTACTTGTTTAATTAATTAGCATGAGCATACTAATATGCTCAGTAATCAGACTGCCCAACATAAAAGTAAGACTATGTATTTCTAGTTGAAATACTATTCATATTTTTATAGCCTGATGTGTTGTTACTTAAATTCTCTTAAATGCAAAGTTCTGACCGAGCTTTGGTGGTTATTATTATGCATTAAATGTACATCTGAAATTCTAACTATTAAAGGGAGGTACACCTATGTTGTTGTAAGGTTTTGCCCCCTGCTGGTAAACCGTCCGATAGTGTTTCTTGTTTAGATTTCTTATCATGATAGCAAAGTCTTCTGTCTAATCTTCTAGCATTTTATCAAATAATGTAGACTGACATGCATGTTTTGCCATCACCTTAATACTGCTGTCTATTTCATGTTTGGTCCTTATATCAGCTGGCTCACTCAGCGCGGAACAAGGCTGAGCCAGATTAACGAATGGTTGGGAATGAGGAACGAAGAAGAGTGAGTATCATCGCCTATGCAGGTCCTCTAAACATAGCGAATTTGCTAAAGGAGAAAAGTGCAGATTGTACAATAATTTCATTTAGTGTTTTAGCTCAGGTACAGCAGAACTTTAACTACTCGGATATTCCTACTGTGTCTGTAAGCCTTGGCAAGATATACCCATGCATAAGTAAATATCTATGCCATGTGCAGGTACTCTATTATCTCAACTTGAAAATACAATTAATGGATTTAAACATTTCTTGGGCTTCTTTTGGCAGGACAGCTGACTGTGCCAGGTTTATAACCAATTCCCATAAGGTTGCAAAGAATACTGTTCAATGTACCTCATTTTTGGGGAACTATGTGCTTTAAAGGTGTATTTTCCAGCTGAAGAAACCTTCTCACCACAACATTATCTTTTAGCCTGTACACCCTGGCAGATGATACACATCAGGAGGAAAGGACTTGGTACGTTGGTGGTATGCGACGAAAGGAGGCAGAGGACCTGCTGGGGGGGAGGAGAGACGGGACCTTCCTCATCAGAGACAGCCAGACTCAGAAAGGCTCCTTTGCCTGCTCTGTTGTGTAAGTACTAAGTACTAATAAGTTTGCATATTTAGGCATCAAAGCTTATTGATATGAAATTCAATGCCACTAGATGGCGCAGTACAGCATGTTGGACCAAAACAAAAGCCTTAAGACATCTACCATTACTGGTTAATAAAACAACATGTAATGAGGCCTTGTTGGAAAACAATCAACATTGCTTGGCAGCAATTTATTTATTCAAATTTTCTTATTGCTGAATGATAACATATATTTGAACAGATATCTTCATGATGTCTTCTGTTGAACATTTGAGACCTGGGCTAGGAACTGCTTACCTCACTTGTGTGTGACAAATGTGGAATGTCATGGTTTTCATTTGGCATATATATATATATATAAGGTTAGAGCAGCCACACAGCCTGTAAGAGACGTAGTTCTGCGATATGTGTAATTTATCAGGAACATTAAAATAACGGACACCATTTCTCAACGGGGGGTATACATACATTATATATATATATATATATATATATATAAGTTATTTAATGTAATTCAAGAGGAATTGTGTGCAAAATATAGCTAGCAGAAACCCAATGGAGGCTCAAATGTAGAATTATTATTTTATCAGGAACATTAAAATAACGGACACCATTTCACAACGGGGGGTATACATACATTATATATATATATATAAGTTATTTAATGTAATTCAAGAGGAATTGTGTGCAAAATATAGCTAGCAGAAAACCAATGGAGGCTCAAATGTTTAGAATTATTATTGGTTTTCTTTTTTCCCCCGCAAGTAGCAGATGTCAAGTGAGATATAAGTTATGCAGAGGTGAGGTAAGCTTTGTGGCCCAGACATAAACTGTGACACAGAAAGTGACAGGTTTCTTCCCATGCAGAGTCGATGGGGATGTGAAGCACTGTGTGATCTATCGGACGTCTTCAGGGTATGGCTTCGCTGAGCCCTATAATCTGTTCTCATCACTGAGAGAGCTGGTCCTCCACTACCGACACACATCCCTGATCAAACACAACCAGCAGCTGAATGTAACCCTGGCCTGGCCCGCTCTCAGCCAGCAGCCCTGCTGAGACACTCCAGCACGCCACCGTGATGGCGCTTTCACAAAGCTTCACTGTATTCACTTAAGAAGCACCGACATGGAAACTGGATACACTGCAGTACTGGTTAGTGTTACATTTCCATAGATTTTAAGATGTTATAATCCTGCATTGGAATGAAATCACTAAACCAAACGATTTTCTATGCGAGTTTCAGGATGATAATGTGCACGTCCTTGTCACTTAATGATAGACAGTACATTTACATCCCTATTTTCTAAGATTTTCTGTAGGTGAGATATAAATGGATGTAATCCATTAGTCCAAATATTCAATGCAGCACAACCTTTTTTGAAGGAAAAAAAATCATATATATTTAATAAGCAAAACACTATGTTTCATTCACTTTAAAAGGTGTTTGTCTTGGTCTGGCTACTCTTGCCTTATACTGCACCCCAAACATTTCTAAAATAGACAGCCTGCATTAAAGTATATCCAAAAAAATAACATAACTTCCATATAATCCATGCAGAAGCACATGTGCACTATGAGTAAAGTAGAAATTGAGGAGACATATAGCACTTTATCCAAAAGGAACTGTGACAAGCAGTCAATGGTAATTAAGCTCCTGCCCCTTCTCCACTGTATACATTTCTTTCATATAAAAAAAAGAATTAATTAATTGTGGGGGCCCGTTTATGATTATATTCCTGAAAGCAATATTGTGAATGAAAATATTTTTTTTATATTTTTGGTTTGAAAAAATGTGACAATCAAGGTCAAATTTGCATATTGTGTGTTGCTTTAACATAACTCATTTTGTCATTGATTGAAGTGTTAGACTTTATAATAATTGAGGGCATGTTTACTGTAAAACACAATGAGAAGCAAGTTGTGTACAAGCAAATCCTAGAAAAACAACAACCGTGAAAGGAACTATTTCTTAGATTTACATGAGGTATCAACATAATGTTCAGATTCCCATTCTAAAGATTTTGGCTGAGTCAGTAATCTGGCAGCTTTGACAAGTGGTCAGAAGTCAGATGTAAAGTAAATATATACTGTACAAGACATGTACGTTTGCAAGTCTGTAGGGAATGGTTGAAAAGTGCCTTGAAGTGCTTCTGTTCCATCCATGAATTCTGCAGACAACAGTTCTGATGAACCAGACCAAGGCTGTGTCTTGTTGGATATAACGGCACACTTGCACGAGTACACTAGTGTCAGGAAAACATACTATTTTTGAAGATGACATTTCATTTAAACTATTGCTTTCAAGATTATACATACACAATAAATAAAAGCTCAAATAGACACTATTCTCTTTTAAGTGTGCCACATTGAAATTAAATCACACTAGGTATGAAAAGGTATACAGGTGTGTTGAGAGTGAATAGCTTTTATACTTGGGTTAAATGGCGGCAGATTAAATCATGAGGCATATGTAATGTAAATTCAGTATTTGATAAATATTGGTGCAGAGCTGAAGAGCATTACTTTAGTGATTCAAGTGTGAGTTACATTCAAAATGCTAAACAAACTGTTGTCATTTAATAACATTGGCACTTTAGTTTACCGTAAAATTTGTGCAAATAAGTGGTTTATTACAGTGGTTAAAGTTTCATTAGGATAAACATACTTTCTGTATCGTATTCTTGTCGTCTTTAGTGGGTGACTCAAACTCGCTTAAATCAAACTGCTTATTGCCATGAAGGGGGTTGGAAAAAAGTGTCCTACTCCAACACTGTGGCATGTGTAAATGTTTCATTCTGCATGCCATTATTGTACAACAGATAGGTACCTAGATATTGTATGTATTACTTATTATAATAGGGATATTCTGGTTGGGCACAGGTTAGTTACTGGTTCTGGTTCGAAGTTCACCACCAGCATTAACATATGCTTTCATACCTCTCTTTGACGGTTTTAGTTTTATAAACTTTTGTGTCTCCATGGTTGGTGCTACCTAATAATTGCTCCAGTTTTCTTTGAATTGACCTCCCTATGATCAAAAGTCAGTTATACAGTATGGGCTGTACTGTGAAATCATATTTTTTTAAGTAAATGGGATGGCCCAGCCCCAGTATTTCACAGTGGTGAACAGTCAAACTGCATTGCACATTGTTCTTTGAGAGCTGTTCACAATGTTCTGTAATACGCAATCTTAATAGACAAAAGTCATACACTTGCGTGAACAAAATAATGAACTGTCATTACACTGTCTAACACTAAATAGTACAATACTAAACATGGCAGGATGCATCCAAATTAGTAATACCACCTAAGGCCTGTACAGTCCACGCTTGGCATGTGAAACCAAAATGTGATGTACACAACAAACAAATAAGTTGAGTGTTAAATTAAGTAAATCATGGTATGGAAAAATATTTAATATTAGGATTTTTTTAAAGCACTTTTACATGCTACAATTGTGTAGCAGAAATATAGAAAATGTGTAGAGCAAGGAAACTTTGTTAATGCATAGCATTTGCACACAATGCTAATAATATCTCCTGTGAGGTGGAGATATTGTGACTGTCATGTGCATCCACCCTCTGACTGAGGCAGATGGACATGTGCTGGTGCTAAGTATGGACAGCTGATGAGATTGATTAATGTTGTAGCACTGATACACGTTTTAATTTAGTTTTTTCCTTTGCGGCATCTTTAATGAGCTGACCTCTTAATAGTATTTAGCTCTGTGAAGTCAAAAACATATTTGTACATTTTAATTGTTTGTGCACAATCTGGTCTTTTTCTGTCATTGTCCTTTTTTTGTAACTTCAATGTTTTAGCACTGTGGTAACAAAACTGAGCTGTTTATTGTTGGATAGAAAAATAATTGGTGTCTCATATAAAGATGCATTCTTTTAAGCGTGAACGTTTATTCAAATGTTATGACCTCAGCCTTTGTGGACTATAGCCTGGATAACTTAAATGTAGACTTTCCAACTAGCCATCTAGTTAATTGAGACCATCCTTATTTGGATTTAAGAGATTGATTGAGGGGACTGATGTGAATGTGAGATGCAGGAATTACTGAGTGAAAGGAAAATTGTACGTGTTGAACGGGGATAACCTTGTCTCTCAGGCGTTCTAATGTAATGTAGGCGATATTTTAGTAGAACTGAAACTTGGTTTAAAAAGGAATATATTTTTTTACTTACTTCCCTAGGAATTATGTTCATATTGGACTATTACATGATCTTCCCCGATGCCAATGGTCAGTGGCAATGCAGGAAGTAGTTTACCATTTAGTAGTTTACCACTAAGAAAGGTCAAGGGTAGGGAAAAGAATGCTGAAATGGTGGATAGGAAGAGGCTATGCAAGTGTAAGTAGGTCTAGAGTAGAATATGTTTGGTTATTATGCTGGAGATTAATGTCAAAGGATAAGTTTTGTAAGTATAAGAATGGAACTCATGATTACAGATATGGTTAACAGGGGTTTTCCTAAATGTTCCAGTGTCAAAGTCAGCTGAACAAAAAGCATGTAAAATCTTGCGGAATGCAGACAGCACAACATTGAAGATGGTGATAGCTAAAAAGTCAAAGCTTATGAGTTTTCTGCGAAGATTTTGATAATTAGTCGAGTAATTATACCATTCTTAATGGACAGGCATATTGTTTATGGCTAACACTTTACTTTTTTATGAGATACAGAATCGTTTAAAAGGAAGCCTGCATGTTGTGTGCAACTCGTTAAGTATGTCTCGCATTTTGTTAGATGAGGCACTAGCTACAAGAATTTAAAAAAAAAGTAAATCCAGGGACTATTTATATTTGGAAAGGTTTTTATTTTACTTTGAGCTGTGCATATGATCAAATACCTCTACTTGTCTCTGCATTGCAATGTAATACCTGTAAAAAATGTTTCTGTGATTTATTCTTTTACAATGTGTATTTATTGATTGATTGATTTTTTTTGCCTTTAAGCAATGAATTATCTTCAGTTAGTAGCTGTGAGAAACGAGTTATTTTAAATGTTTATTTACTGTAATGAATATGCAACAAGTTCAGAATTGTGTGTGATATCTGGCATTTAAATAGCTGTTTCCATTAGAAGTCACATCTAATGAAAACAACTATTCAAAATTGGATTTTAATGTAAAGCCCGATTTTACCTATTGTGTGCACTTTCAAATCCCCAAATAAATTTGAGTGGGTTTAAAATGATGTTATCTGAGTCTTATTTTATAATCCGAAGATTTCAATACTTTCACATATGCTGAGATCAGACAGCATTGTATTTTTATCCAATAAAATGGTCACTGTGTCAGATTCTGTATAAGCAACAAATTGCTGCAACTGCTGATTTTTTAATTTATTTTTTACTGTATGTCACAGGGACAAATTAGGGTTTAAGTCACGATAAACACAATAGATAAGTTTGCTGCAAATAGTAATGCTTAACATAAAATGGTAAACCAATTAAATCACTAGTTTTTACCCACAAATGTGTACTACTTTGGTCATGCCACTTCTTACATCAATGTACCATCGCCTTATTCTATTTGCCACATCATCGTCCGCTGCTTGACCTCAGACAAAATGTGAAATCATAGATGTGCCTAAGGTCTATACAACTGCAATGAAAAAACTGTTCATCATACAGATCATCATCAGCTGAAGCAGGCTATCACCACTCCTACCCTTGGTCTGCTTCTGTTCCATTCAAAGAATCTTAACAACTCCAGCCACAGTCAAAAGGGCCATCACACAGAGCAAACAAGAAAAAACAAAGATGTAGTGTTACAGTGTAAACAGCATGTGCATGGCAAATGGTGTTCATAGGCAAATCACAACATTTAAGATACCAAACCATACAACTTTGCAAATTTTTTGAAGCAGTACATTATATTACCCCGAAAGAAACCTGGCCATTAACAAAAGAAAACCCACAGAGTAACAAGAATAATATGCATCGTACCTTTAGATGTTCTCCTTCTTGTGCATCTGGAAGTAGTCTGAGTCCACGAGGCAATTCCGTTCCCAGTGTTTCACAAAACAAACAAAAGCAGACACACAAAGTTGCTCGGGGCACTGCGTTGTCTATTGGCTCTGGGTAGATATCAAGCCTCTATTAGGTTTGACATTTGGGTAACGATACAGTTATGGTAAAACAATAAACAGATGTAGTCCTCAGAAACGTTTCAAACGCTTTCAGCTCGATTTCAGTGCTTAGCAACACACTCGCGACTTGCTGCAGCAAAGCACAGGTGTTTTGTTTTAACTCATTAGAAGGTTGCACACTCCAATATGGCGACGCACAGGTCACTTCCTGCCAACGGTTGACTAAAAATCTCCACCTGACATTACCTATTACATTTTACTTTCATCAGTCTTTGTGAAATAAAACATTTTTATACATTTTTTTTATAAACACTTTTATACTTTTTTTTTAGAGTCGTTGTGTTCGTTTAATTAAACATTCACATATCTTTATTTCGCAAGCTTTCAACATCAACAGCGCCAACAGGCCTCTGCGTTTTAATTCTGCTCCACTTTGAATATCGAACACATTTGAGATAATGTTTTCCATTGTATTGTTTTTTTTTTGTTCGTGTGTTTTGTAATTCCCTCAAACTCCAGCGAGAAGCCGGAGTGGCTGAGGATCCTTGAAGGCAGCAGCAGCGTCCAGCGGAACCTGACATAAATTAGGAGCTGATTAGGTTAGTGAAGTCTCTGAAGCAGGAGGACACGCTTCATTCCCCTGTGTCCTCTCTCCTGACTCTGTCCTCCTCGGTGAATTGTTGACTCTCGGTGTCAGACATGTGCCCGTCGGTGCTGCTGACTGTGTTCTTGCTCTTGAGTACCGACAGCAGAGGTCTGGGCACTTCTCATCCCAAACCGGCCTGTCGGTATCCTCCATCTCAGTGGTGTCGGTCCCTGGAGATTGCCATAGAGTGCAAAGTGAGTAAAAAAAAAAAACTCTTCCACTGTATAATGCAACTTTTATTTATGTTTATTAACTGTTCATTGTCTTCGTTTGTCTGACCAACAGTGAGTGAGTGAGTATCCACTTTTTTAAGATTTTATTTTGGATTGTGTGTTATAATGTGGATCATAAAATCCAATAACGGACATGGTTTATGACAAGTTTAAAATGTTTATAGCGTGGTAATAGAAGGAAAGATACAATTTTCAGCTTTTTTATTTAATACTTTTCCCAATTCTTGTTTTCCTCGCTGTCGCTCTCGCTCTGTTGTGGTGTAGCCCTTTGGAGTTTTTTTCTTTAATAACTTTTCTTTCAGAACTGTATAATGCTCTTGTGATTTTCCCAAGCAAAGTCTTGTTTTCCTCCTGTAAGTGTGTGTGTGTGTGTGTGGGGGGGGGACTTTAATAATGAATTGATATTTTTGTTCTGAAAATTATTATAACATATTCCTGAGCAACCTTGGTACGTTGTTAATTGAATTAAGTGGAAATCAGTTTCCATTTGTTGTGCCCAAATGGAAGTCATGCTTTACGAATTGAACACCAGAGGTTCTTCATGTGACCGGCAGAGCAGCTCTGGGTCAAAACACACCAATAGATACTGCGTATAAATATGGCTGGAGAAGGCAAGTACCAGGGTGTGCAGTTTAAACATCGAACGTGTTGAGCTATAAGCTATTAATTTTTGTATACATCTGGTCCAATTTCTATTAACGATGGAATAAAAAAAAAAAACACATGTTCACCTTCTCATGAAAAACCTTTACGCGTGAGAGAATGTTCAAACATTTTAGTTGGTAGAGGTCTTTTCCAATACTTGTAGCTAACACATTTTCTTATGGTTAAAAAAGGATAAATATATATATATATATTTAAACATGTAGATCAATGATTAACCTAACACATTAGACTTTTTTTGTGTGTATGTAGGTTCAGAAGCAGTGTATGGAGTTGAACGCTACCAGACACTTCCAGGCTGTTCCTCCAGTGTCTGTCACGCTCTACTATGAGAGTTTGTGTCCGGCCTGCAGAATCTTCATCTCTCAGCAGCTGTTTCCCACCTGGACGATGCTGCAGGACATCATGTCCGTCACGCTAGTGCCCTACGGGAATGCTAAGGTACACTGATTCACATTCACTATTAAACACACACACACACACACACACACACACACACACACACTCAAAATGTAGTTTTCAAGATGTGATGTCGGCATTAACAAACTCTTACTTGCTGAGAAAATCTTTACAATTCTAAAATACTGACATCACCAAGGGAGTATTTATCTTGCAGGAGCTTCCCTCAGCTAATTTTCCCTTCACCTGTCAGCATGGAGAGCCTGAATGCAGAGGAAACATGATTGAGGTTTGTATGTTTCATCAACTGTACCCGTAATGTTTTATTTCTACAAAAAGCATGATGACTATAGAACTGATGTGCTCCTCAGGCCTGTATCATCCATTTAACGAGACACTCGGCACTTCAAATCATCTACTGCATGGAGTCTGCAGCAGATGTTCTCCACGCTGCACGCCCTGTAAGTATTAACGGAGAGAAATGGCACAAAGTCTCCCACAAATAAGATCTAAAAAGAAAATCCGATTTATTTATAAAAAAAAAAAAAAAAAAAACGGTCTGCACAAAAAAAAAAAAAAAAAAAAAACGTCTGCACATGCCTGTTAAAGTTCTCTGTTGTCCTTTTCACAGCTATATAAAACCCTGCAGACCTTCGCTGGAGTGTAGTGGCTGTGTTGTGTGTACTTACTCTGCCCTGTTGTCTCAGTGCCTCCAGATCTACGCTCCCTCTGTCTCCTGGTCAAGCGTTGATTCCTGTGTGAGAAAAGGAATGGGAAGCCGTCTGATGCACGCCAACGCTGCCATGACCAGAGCTCTGAACCCCCCTCACACCCATGTGCCCTGGGTCACCTTCAACGGGGTGAAACACTGGTTTAACAGACTGACATGCAGTGTTCCGAATGGGTTATGCTAATAGAGCTGTTTTTAAGATTTGTCAGCTTCTGTATGTCGGGCCAAAGAAAGTGTAACCGGGGGGTTATAGCTTATCAAACGGAAGCATTAAGATGCGCTGCCTCTACATTTCTTTGTGGTCGAGATATGCTGATGAACCTCATCTGAGTTTTTTTTTGAGGGGACAAAATATTAAACAAAAGTAAAAATTACTAAAAACGAATTGTTGCATTGCAGGAATACACAGAGGAGAATGAAGACAAGGCAATGTCGTCCCTTTTCCATTTGGTTTGCCAGCTTTACAAGGTGAGGACTTGCATGTATAAATGTTTGTTTTGAGATGAGTCATTTTGTGAAATTGTGTCAAATGAGCCATGCTGGGATGTGACTCAAACTGTGCTGCGTACAGGGGGTGAAGCCTCCAGCCTGCATTGGATCCCCGGTCAGACTGACTAGAGGCTTCTGCTGAACACAACAAATCAACCACGTCTGTGTGCTGCCAGCTGGAAAACGGAAGATAACATCCATATTGTACAAGTTAACCCCATTACATTCATAAAGACATTCAACTTGGGTTCAATAATGTTTGTAGTTGAAGTAGAACATAAATAAATGATATACATTTATTGGCATTTCCACCCTGAACTCCCCAAGAATCTTTTGGCTATAAATGAGAAAAAAATATATATTTATTTCCTCTGACAAAACATTGGAGTGGCAGATGTGTACATACTTGTAAAGTATACTTGATTTTATAGGCTCCAGAACATGAAATCAAATGTTCTATTTTACAGTACTTTGTGTCGACAGAAACGTTTTGTAGAATAAATATCTTTATAGAGGTTTGCACAACACGGAAGCTGAGAGAACGAGACGGCATAAACATTAATGGTGGCAATAGCGCAGCACAATAACGGATGGACA
The DNA here is from genome assembly GCA_016785305.1 of Colistium nudipinnis. Lineage (NCBI taxonomy): Eukaryota > Metazoa > Chordata > Actinopteri > Pleuronectiformes > Rhombosoleidae > Colistium > Colistium nudipinnis. The sequence goes on from JAFBJU010000175.1 coordinate 40,094, forward strand.
GCACGGGCTCTCCTATTTGTCGACACATTTAACACTGTATGGCAATGATGTCTTCCTGTAAAGAGCCACAATGCTGAATTTAACATGCTGATTAAGGCCTCGGACCACTGAACTACACACTTCACATTTAAATGACTGAAAAACATCCCACATGATGGAAATGCCATGAGTGGCATGTGTGCTATTATTGTGCAAATATAAAGCGATTACTTTGGCCTTATTTTTTAGTTTAGTTTTTTATTTGTTCTATACAGTCTGGGAAAAAAAGACCCCCTTTGTGCTGCAGGAAAGTTAATGTATTGTTTTTACAGATTAAATCACTGCTAGATTTAATGTCACAATGGGTCAGTATTTTGTTCAGTCAAATATACAGTATATATATTTTTTTTCCATAAATCTACTCAGATCTACGCAGATGGGTTAAATAACTTAATTTCTATTTCTTGTTATTGCTGTATGACTGATTTGATATTTTAGACATATATTTACTTTATCTTAATGTTAACTCTCTGGTATTTTAACCCCCTTTTTCCATCTAATTAAATATTCACTATTTACATGTTGACAAACTTGGGTAAATGTGTTTTTTTTCCCATAAAGCCAGAAAGCTGTTTAACCAGCGTGGAGAAGTCTGAGGGTCAGTACCAGATCCTCAAAGGTTCCCAGCATTTGGGTGGGCAAGAAGTTTACACTGCACACCTTATTAAATATTTAGAGACATCTAGGTGTCTATAAAAAAAACTGAAATCTTAAAAGTAACGCAATGATGTTGCATCACAGAGCAGAGGCTACAGTGTTAATTGCACAAAACATTATACTGGAGCAAGGTTTGTAATGGGGCAGAAGAAAAGGCCACAGTCGTCACAATCGTCTGTCTGCCCATTATATTTTGACATTTGTGTGCTCATATAAACTTTGTCCTGTCGATGGTGCTAAAGGTGTAGTTTGAATAGCCTACATTCTGAGGTTAACATGGCATATTCGTTGCACGAAGGCATCTTGCTGTATGACTGATTTGATATTTTAGGCTCTATGTAAGACATATATTTACTTTATCTTAATGTTAACTCTCTGGTATTTTAACCCCCCTTTTCCATCTAATTAAATATTCACTATTTACATGTTGACAAACTTGGGTAAATGTGTTTTTTTTCCCATAAAGCCAGAAAGCTGTTTAACCAGCGTGGAGAAGTCTGAGGGTCAGTACCAGATCCTCAAAGGTTCCCAGCATTTGGGTGGGCAAGAAGTTTACACTGCACACCTTATTAAATATTTAGAGACATCTAGGTGTCTATAAAAAAAAACTGAAATCTTAAAAGTAACGCAATGATGTTGCATCACAGAGCAGAGGCTACAGTGTTAATTGCACAAAACATACTGGAGCAAGGTTTGTAATGGGGCAGAAGAAAAGGCCACAGTCGTCACAATCGTCTGTCTGCCCATTATATTTTGACATTTGTGTGCTCATATAAACTTTGTCCTGTCGATGGTGCTAAAGGTGTAGTTTGAATAGCCTACATTCTGAGGTTAACATGGCATATTCGTTGCACGAAGGCATCTATGGTTTCATTTTAGTTGAAGCATGCAATTAGAAAACATGCAACTAAACAGATTTGGCACAACTGAATCTCTCCAATTGTCATTGGATTGATTTAAGGGCAAATAATATATCGGCACGTGACACTGTTCCGAAACTCTTTGGACCGAATTGAAATTATTCTTAAATGCTGAACACTTCCCCAAGGTTTCCAGACCTGAAGAAACCCTCGAGACGGAAAAAGACAAGTGATTGAGATGGTGTTCTGAGGCTCAGGCATGTTAAAAACAGCACAATGGTCTTTTAACACCAGGTTCCAACCTCTCCCACTACATGCAAGGTTTATCAATAAAGTAAACAGCTGAGTTAATGAAACACTGTTACACTAGTGTTTTTCTACAACTTCAGTCCAGGAAGTGCATCATATCCCGTGTAGTGCTTGTTTACTCCCTGGCCATTCTGCCTCAGTGACGGCGACAAATGCTGATCCACACAGAACATGTACTTGGTACAGAGGGAGCCACGACGCTCCCGAATCTACACACATTCTCAGGTCTCAGCTATCGGATTATGAAAGGGCTCAGGAGACTGCTCCTAAATCTATTCAATTGTCTGCTTAAAATACTGTTGACATCTATCAATCGTAAAAACTAACACTATAAAGTCAATGACTTTGATACAATCATCAGGTTAAAATCTCTAGTGTAAAAATGTACATAATCGCAGGCTGGCAGGTATTTTTGTGTTTTTTAACACTTATGGCACACAGTAATCCCAGTCGAGCACTGATGACCAAATGGACATAATCAGTTTACATACTACTAGGTATGTACTATTCTCTTAGAAACTTGTAAAAGTGTACTCCTTGTGATCTCTCCATAATTTCCTGTGGGCAGGGGAGGAAAGTAACATTGCAGGGATTTGGGGAATTACAAGATCCGTACTGAGTGGAGAAAAGGGAAAGAGGTTGGTATTCAATTCCAACCTTTCTAATGTGGCTCTGAAGGGATTGGTTTGGAGATGACAGATTAACAGTAAAATGGGGCAAAAAAAAAGGGAATTAGTGAGAGGAATTAAAGAAAAGGCACTATTGAGTGGCATTATGTCAAATGTCTGCTCCATCTTTATAGGGACTATTTGTGTTGCTTCTTCCCAAATGTGTTCAAAATAAATTCTCTTAGCATTGCTGTTAAAAGCCTCTGAGTTCCAGTCTGTAGGTTGGGTGGAAATAACAAAATGCCAACCACATCAAAAGTTTTTGTACCAACCAACTAAACTAAACTAAAACGGATTTGCTCATTTAGAAGGGCGACTGTCGCCTCATCACCTATGAGGACCAATGATTTTCCTTTCCAAATGCTGCCGCCCTAGAGAGAAAGGTGCAGCCGCATTGGTTGCATTTGGAAATAAGGAGACACATCAGGTGCTAATGTTGCCATCTTCATGAATCTAAACCTATATATCTGAAGCTATCCGGAGTAGCTCAGATCCAGTCCCATGGTCCCGATGTTAGGTCCCCTGTCAATTCCCCAGTTGAACACAAGTTACTTTCCTGCCCTGCCTTTTAAGCCCATCATCAGATATCCTGTATTGTTTGAGTGATCGGTAGGCCTACATTGGGTGAAGCCCTTTGTGCAACTAAATAGAAGAGCTGTACAGCAGAGATGGTAAAGTGCTACTGCGGACCGGAGGCACCCTGATAAAAACGCTTTTTAAGCACATAAACACAGACGAGACCAGCAAACATACACAAATCTAAATCTAAAACAAGGACACCACTTAAAATCATCTCAGGTAAAAAAACAAACAAACAGGTTCAATAAATTATACAGGAGGAGGCTTTTGTATTTTTAACACAAGACACTAGTCTCTTCAGTGTTCAACCTCTGTGGTGCTACACGTTTAAATATATATTTTGTTTGCTTTATTTGCCAAATTTTCTATAAAGGGTCTCTATTAAAGGTAGATACTCACAGGTTAAACAAAGTCTCTAGTTTGGAGGTAAATCGAACAGAAGTTTGGTTTCGGGGGTCAGGTCAGGGGTACCCACTACAGTCGTGCTACATTAGATTTTTTGTTTCTCTTCATACCCTGAGGTTTAGGTCCATCGATTATCTCGCGGCTCACCTACATCCTGTATTTGGTAAAATGATTCATCTCACGTCATTCAAGAAATCATACTCACTCATTCGAAACTGACTCAGCATTTTCATATCTTAAACTAAAGCTATGGTGCAAAAATAATTTCCAAGACCCTGTTGAACCACCTCTTTGCTGCTCTTGTCCAACAAGTGACAATCCGTTATTTTGGAGGAAGACATTTCCTTTAACTTATGTAGTTCTTAGAGTATCGCACGTCAGCTTCACTCCTCTGCTGAGTTCCACTGCAGCAGTCTTAGTTTGGGACTCTCTGAAGTGAAGCTACATCACAGCAGGATGGGACACTAAGGCCTATCAGGCACCCAAAGAGAGGCCGAAACAGATTCTTCTTTGTTGAAAAATAAAAGAACGCAGAGAGGTGGGGGTGTCCCTCTGTTTTCCAGAGAAGGTGTCTCCAGTGTAAAGGGACCGTGGTGATTTTACAGACTTGTGTTTGGAAAAGGCCTGCCCTGCCTAGTTTTCCCTACACCCAGGGCTTGTGTCTTATAGGCGGGGCAGGTTGTGCTGGTTGTTACGTGCCCAAACGCAGGCAGGCCACTCCATCGCCCTCCTGGCTCAGTTCTCTGTCCCCGTCGGTGCCCCCCAGTCCCGGGGAAGCCAACGCTCGGTGGGAGTGGGGGCTCCGCACGGACATGGCAGCCAGATTGAGGGTCCGTGGCGGGTGAGGCGAAGGGGGGCGGTACCTGCTGCTGCGGGGGTCTGGAGACAGAGAAGGAGAGGAGGAGTCCCGGTGCCGCTCCCCGCCCGATTGGGACTCCTCCTCTAAGGGGCTCTCCAGATCAGACTCCACATCGTCCTCCTCTTCTTCCTCCAGAGTGAGTTCGAATTGGAACTTGTCCCCACCACCTCCTCCTCCTCCTGAAGGGACAGATCCACCTGCTTCCAAGGCTCCTCCTCCGGGCTCCCCCTCAACATGGTGCTCCTCAGGACTGGAAGGTGATGGGCTGCGCGGGACCATGCTTTGGTACCACTCTCTGTTGTCCTCCAAAGTGTCCAGGATCTCCTGGGCATCAGGGTGCACCAAGTCTCCCCAGGTCTCCCACAGAGGGTGGACAATGTAGTCGATGAACCCCACCTGGTCATGAAAATGAATAATGACCAAACAAATATAAAAGAAATTCAATTTAAACAAAATGCTGCTTGACAATTCTGTCTCCACTAAAGCAAAACGGGTTTAAAAGATCAGATATATTCTCATCCTAACACAAATAAGTGGTGAACATAAAAAATATATCAAAGGTTAAAACTAATAAACAAGAAGTCTTACTGCAATGTTGTATGCTCTATTTGCGGCCTTAGGATTTCACTTCAACGTTCATTCTCAGACTGTGACTGATGCAAATAATCTGGATTTACATATCACTAAAAATAATAATTTTACATTAGCTTGCAGATTTGTAAACACTGGATTTAGGCTGCAAATCTGTTGATCAACCACAAATAAAGGTTCTCGCTATTGGCTGATGAAACCTTGTTTTATAACCTGCAACCCATTGGAAATTGAAAAATAGTTGGCTGTTTATCAGTTACTAAGTGCTAACTTTTCCCCCTTTGTCAACCGTACACCTCGGTTTCTTTCACATCTGTGTGTCACTGGGTCTTACCTGGCTCTTCTCGATGGAGGCGTTGTGTTTGTCACACATGGGACTGATCTCCATTCCCTTGTCCCGCTCTCGGTCTCCCTGGGTAAAGAACTCAACCATGATGCGGTCTGTCCACTGCCGGTACAGCTCCAGCGGTTTGGTCGGGTTGCTGAGGTCAGCACAGTGGACCATGTTCTGCAGGACCTGGAGGAGATGACCTCAATAAGGTTAAATCAGGGGCATGCTTAGCACGGGGACGTGTGGGAAGGACTGTGGGTTGCTTCTTAAATTGCAATGGTCTGTTCATTTTAAGCAAACTGTACCATCAACGATAAACAATAATAATTTTGGCATTCATTGTTGACGCTATTTCAAATCTTCCTCGAAAATACCTTGGAGTTTTGACTTTTTTCTTTTTGGTTTGCTCCTTCTTTTTTATAGTTTATCAACTGATTTAATTCGAATAATATCATTTTGAAAATAAATTGGGGCATGTAAAATTCAGCGTCAGAACTTTAATGGGATGTACCGTCAACAACTCAGGGCTGTACAAATGTAATGACCACAATGCGTCCAGCAGGCAGCAGCACTATCACACAAACTTTCTTGCTGAACAAGCTGCTCATTTTGATGTGTATGAAGGAAACATGCTGCTTTTCAATGTCGGACAACTGCTGCTTTTGGCTCAGTGCTTTCTTTGGGAATTTGTTTTACCATAAACACTTTTTAATGCAGCCTAAATGCTGCTGAATCACCCAGCTATGTTAAGTTTGATCATCATACTGCATTTAGTTTACTTTCTACAGTACAGTCATAGTCATGTCATGTCATGTCATAGTGTTGCTCAATGATGGGACGAAGATACTGCCTACTGCAGTATCACTGTGCGTACCTATGTCTAATTTCAACAGGGGGAGCTCTCACCTGAATGCGGTCGGAGTAGTTGTCGAGCAGCAGGACTCCCAGACTTGTCACCTTCTTGGTTTCCACCATAGTCTTCATATCGGCCAAGAAGTTCATGTGTTTGGACATATCTGTGGCCAGCACCTGAAGAGGACGACAACCCCACAAACAGAGATATTACACATGATCAGCCCCTTGAATATGAATAGGTTATATACAGTTTTGGACTAGACTGAATCACGAGAACATAAACAATGCCATGAAATAAAGATTGTGTAATGTCAAAGAAAAGTACAACTGAAAAGCAAGTCCAAATGTTGTGTAAAAAAGTGCTGGATTCTCACCATGTCGATCACCATCTTGCGGAGGGATTCTCTCAGTTTCTTGCTGAGGTTTTGAAAAATGTCACAATTGTCTTCTTGGAGCAGTTTGAAGCCGACGGCAAGGTGGTGGTTTTCCAGCACAGAGGCATCGTTGTACATCAACGCCAACTCTGAACCTAGAGATGTGGATTTAACATGAACAAGACATCCAAAATACGAATTAATATATATGGCACTTCCTTGGTAAAAGAAAAGTCAATTTATAACACACACCAACAATAAATCTTTACATAAATTGTCAGGTGTTTTTGTTATTCTTCCATGGACCACTCTGCACCAAGAGGAACTTACTGGTGTTTATCAAGAACTGGTTGGTGACTCCTGGGTGGTCGACGTCGTGGATCGCACTAGCAAACAGAGCTGCCATAATCTCCAGGTCTGTGAACACTGCCTGGTTTAGACAAGGTAAAGACAGCACATCCGTTTCAAACAATACATCAACATCCATGTAAAAGCAACCAAAAGCCAAAACAACAGCCCTCACATCTTACCTCTAAGGCTGGGGTCGACAGGAGCACATGGGTGGACTGCACCACGTCAGCTGCATGGATGTTGTTGTGATAGGCTACGTCAGCATGATAGTGGTCCTCCAAGGTCATCATGAAGGTGATGAAGGTGTCGACGGGGATCTTAAAGGTTTTCAAAAGATCTCTCTCCTGGCAGGGCGGGGAGGAACACCAGAGTCACATAACAACAAAACACGGACTATTATGAGAAACAATTCACTTTTACTGTGGCATGGAAGGTTTTAGTCGATTTTCCAGGTAAGATGTCATTAGTTGCAATAGTTTGTTAATTGGTCAGTCAGCAGATTTTTTGGGATGTAGCGGAAATTCATCATCATTGAAAGTTTTATCACCACAAGCAACCATTGATTTGATACGTTGCTAGAATAACATGTCAGCAATAGCTGCTTATTGGTTTATTGATGTTAAAATATGCCTTGAACCTTTAAAACAAAGTGTATTATCCACATGTGAAAAACTTAATTCAGCAGAGGGATCCTCCTACCTGGAAGACAGAGTACATGATCACCGTCAGAGGACGGTTCCCGGAAAACTCTGCTATTTTAAAAATATCCAGACCCCAATGATTAATTTCCTCGATCTCCTGGAGAAGAAAAACAAGACATGTGTGAGACATACTGTTTTGTGTGTATGTTACCATCTGCGTGTGAGTGCATGTGTGTGTGTGTGTGTGTGAACACACCTTGGCCAGCAGACTCTCGTGCGGGGTGCTGACTCCGAAGCGAGGGATGCAGGCGGGTGCTAAACTGGGACTCTGTGTGGCCTTTTTCACACCGATGATCTGTGACATTGGCCTCTTCTTCTTCTCCTTCTCCTTAGGAGGTGACAGGATCTCCACGTCATGTTGTTTCTCTGCGACGTAAACACACACATACTGTTAAAGGCATGTTTAATAACAATTCTTATGCTGGCTTTCCATTTCCATTAGTACCTCTAGTATTATAACTACAGTACTACGATTGACTGCATCAGCTAATAAATATTAAACACATAAAACAAAATTGTTTTTCTCAGCACTGACACATTATGGACACTGGAATAATAAAATGACCAGCTCTTAGTGAAAAGCTGGACTCCCCTTAGCTAAGATATTAAAAATCAGTCTTTCAGGCTTAGAGTCAGTGCGTAGAGTAGATTACATTGTGGGTCACCTGGCTGGTTTCACACACTCAATCTTCAAATTCAAATAAATATTGCAAACATAAAGATAGATTTCTTGTTTTCAGTGTTATAACACAACAGTTTTTATGCACAAATGCCCTATTTTGTGCATCTTCTCAGCACAACCCAGTCAAAATCTGTGTATGTGACCTTGTGAACAACTGCATCTTGTTTGTTCTATTGTATACACACACACACACACACACAGGCATATATATATATATATATGCACATATGGAATAACAGCCGTATAGAGGGATATTGTTAAAGAGCAAAGTATCTATAAATGTTTCCAACTTTAATGGCAGTAGGTGCAGAATAAAAGCGGTAGAGAGCTAAGGATGATGAGTGATACCTGTCAACTTCTTGCCAGCGAAGCATTGTTTTGGGCTCCCTGATGAAGCACATGTCACCTTTTTCTAATTTAGAATTTGGGCTTTTTTTTCAATACACTGTAGAGACGCAAATCGCCAAAACAATTTGTCCACCCATGGTACGGACTTCAGCAACATAATCTCCATATGATCTGTTGACACAGAGGTGCTCTTGCAGCAGACACGATGGTCGCGTTGAAAATGACTCATCTGTTTTTGCACGAATCAAGAAAATGATAATCCCACATTGACATCCCAGACAGCCTGCTTTACCTCACGTCCACATGTCATCCTTAGTATTTTCCATGGCCGCACCTTTGATAGCACAGTGGGAACGATTGCTGGGAGATTATCCAGATCACAAGCCAATAACAAACACCAGCCACCATAAGGATGCGGTGCGACCTGAGTGACGGCGTCACGCGAGGCGCCTCCCTCACCTCTCTCACAGTGCCTCCTTTTCCTCACACCCAAAACCATGGTGTTCATATCCAAAGGCAGCCGGGGCACTCATATCAAAACGTCATCCAAATGACAGCTCCACCGTCGTCCGGCTGGACCTCCATCCTGCCGGCAGGGCTGTTGAAGACTGAGCTTCCTATTGAGGCAACACGCTGTCTAATAATATTGCGCCCTGTTGCTACGACAACGCCACACAGTGTGTCCGGGAATGCTGTATATCTCCGCGTCTCCTTCTCTTTTAGGGAAGGATGAATCCTCACCCTCTACATCCATCTATCCAAAAGCCCTCTCCTTTTTTATTTCTCAGAAATATTTTCAGATTAGATTATATTCCTTACATCCTTCCTTCCAATAAAAAAAACAAACACTCTCTGACTTCTCTGCCTTTTAAATGCTCAAAATACTCCCCTACCTGTTTCCTTAGAAATCTCATTATTTTGCCTCCTTTCAAAAAGATGTTCTCCTCCTTTGTCTTTTATTAAAAAATAGTTATTTCTTACTTGGTTCACTTTTAACAGCCCCCTTTTTATATTACCTATATACAGTCCTTCTAATATATACAGTGTATATATATATATATATATATATAAACAAATCATCATTGAGTCTATGAAACGAGCAAACTCACACATAAATCACATTATTCAATAATAGCTCAACAGCCTGTTTATCGAGGTGTAACTTATAAACCGGAAACTCTGTGTAGCTTTCCAAACACTGGTTTAAATGATTCCCCTGACACGTTTATTTGCTCGATTATGTGAGGAACTCACCTAGGAATGTGCTGGAGATGAACTCTGACACCTGATTCCCTGAGCGACTTGTCTCTGATAGCTGCGTCAGCTCACGGTTCAGCATCCTCTTAAACTGTGTGGACACACAAAACAGCACAAAGACTTTACGCTTTTTAAGCTCTGGCAGACTTTAAATGAACATATTCATGTACACAAACTGACAACAGTTTAGATGATAAAATAGCAAATCAATTATTGGTGTGACCTTGATGTATCTGTAATATATATACAATGCATACATACATACAGTACAATAGCTATATATATATATATATATATACATATGTGTGAGTACATAAAAGCTTCATCCAGCATTGCACTCACATTAATCAACTCTCTCTCTCAAAAAAAAGGTATTTTGTGTTTCTCTATGACTTTTATTGCTGTAGCAGCTTCCACGCGGACTATGTAACAGCACTGGCACAAGGTGGCTGAGGGAGGAAGGAGAGGATCTGTAGCTTCTCACCACAGCTATGCACTCCGTCATGCTTTCCCTTTGGTTTAATTCCCTCTATTTCATGCACACACGCACACACACACATTAACACAGGCACGCACACACACACACACACACACACAAACATACACGGTTGTGTTTTGTGTCTCCAAAACTTCAGAGGTCAATATGACTTACATCAATTTCCTAGAGACTCTGACCTTAACCGTAACTACTTGTCTAACAACACGCCCTGACACATAGACACACATGCACAAGCACACCTAAACAAAAAGTGCACGCGCACACACAAATGACATGCAACATATTCCTGCTTCTATAAACACTCACAGCTTTTAAGAATCGATTTTACAGTACAAATGCATGACAGCTGCTTACATGCAAGTGTTTGCCCCTTTTTTTCCTTTTATTGACGGGGCAATAGGGGGGCGGGCAAGGAGAGGGTGGGGAAAAGGTGTGACCGCAGTCGCTCATTCAGCTACAGTCATACACTGTCAATGAGATACATAAAGAGGCAGACGGGGAGGGAGAGGCTCTGAGGCACTCCCCCTTCCCCGGCATAAGATGCTGTTGCCCCCTCTCTATCCAATCACAATCGTCTGGCTTCAGGGGCTGGGTGGAGGAGAGGGTAGGTTTGAGAGGCTGATTAATTCTTTCAGAGGAAAATGCCATTCATAAACATGAACCTTCACGGCCATGATCACTCTGCAGCTGGATGTTTCATTCCATTATATTTTCCTTTCATAACTGACTAAGATGGGATTTGTTGAACGTGATGTTGACCTATTCGATGAGGCCAATTGTTGGAGATCAGGTTAGTAAATGCTGACTGGGCGTGTTAGGATATTAGAGGTGTTAGGGGAGGAGGTGCTTAGAAAGAGTTGAATCTTCAAGAGGATCTTCGCCCCTGCTCTGGTCACATTGGGTAGATTGTTCCACATGGTGAAAAAAACAAAAAAACACTGACCCTGATTGCCTCGGTTGCAGGGATGGCAAAGCAACATTCCTTGGAGGAACAAAGTGGTCGAGAAGGAGCACAGCCCAAATGATTGGGTTTAAGAGGATGGGTGCAGACCCAAAAGCAGCTCTATGATCAAGCATCGGTGACTGGAATTTGATTCAATTGGCAATGGTTAGCCAGTGGAGGCTGATGTGCCAGGAAGTGGTGTGCCGATTGCGGGATTTCGCTGTGTTTGAAGGGTTATGCAGAAGGACGATGCATTATTTTAAGCAATAGGTTACCATGGTGTACCCAGAGCTGGGCAGCGTACTAAAAAGCGTCAAATTTTACTCGTGTCGCGAAGTTGTCGTGCAAAGTTGCAGGACCAGGATACAGATGCAACACGGTCCTCACCTTATTGGATGCCATCTCGCCGACCGAGTGTCTTGTCTGCAGTGTCTCTAGCTGGTCCAAACACCAGTCCAACTCTTCCATTGTCTCTATCGCCAGCTTCTGGTAAGGCTCCTCTGCAAGGCCAGTGGTCATATATCAGATTTTCAATGTGTACATTTGAACAAAGGACAGGCTTTTAAAATCAAAAATGGATAAAAAAAAACAAAAAGATGAACAATGGCGCACACAGTTAACGTGATTCAATACGATACGTTATCCCTGTAGACGTGTCACATCATACAGTCATGTTAACACTGACCTGCAGGACATGGCTTACACATGGGTGGCTGGTTGCTACATGATGGCCGCCTGCAACAGGGAACAGACGGGGTGTTGGCAAACTTAGCAAACAAGCAGAATGTCATACACTGTTTTTCTTGCTCTTACTTATTTGCCACTCGATCTTGCAGATGTGTCAGGACAGCAAAATTACTTCGCACTGTTCGCAGACTGGCAAGAACCTAAGGAAAGGAAACATTCGGTTGTAAGACCAGGTCTTATTAGAGACACCTGAGGCCTGTTCCGCCTCCAGACTGAGGTTTTCTCAAGCACATTTTGAGATTTGCTTCGAATAGAGACACAGACATCACTTAGATGGACTCATCGATGTTAAATATCATACAAAATTGGGTAGTACAAGTTGGATTCTAAAATTGAATCTGTAAATCCTCCACAGTCATTAGCTGAGTGGTTTACAAAATACTTTATAGGCACACCATGCAGCTGCTATATGGCTTTAATGGCCGGTAAGTCAATGTCATTTCCAACTGTAACTGTCACTACACCACCACATGGGTCCTCAAACCACTCCCGTTTCCAAACTTATGAGATCAGGCATGTTGATGCTTTTTCAGTTTCATAATCCCACAGCTTTTTGGTGTGTTCTTCTGGTATTATCCCAGTCGCTTCATTTTGCCTCAGAGATGTAACACACAGAAGCAAGTACACTCTGTTGATTCAAATTAGAAACTACGATATATTAATGTCCTTCAAGAATCGTTGCCTGGTTTCAAATGTTTAAACTAAATTTCATTTATATCATTAGTAATATTTAGTGACATGAACTGGTACAATTTTTTTTTGATAACATGGCTGGCAGAAATATTGTTGTACATTATTGTAATGTCCAACTGTATCCAAATACTGCATATTGGTTTAGGAATATATTGCATGCATAACTTTGTTAAATGGGCCATCAAGCTGTTTAGTACAAAGGGAGAGCGTGGGTGTTTTCTGTGAAAAATGAACCATCTCTTCCTTTTCAAATTGTTGAGTAACGATGTGAGGAGCAATGTGGATTGTCTGGACAGACTCACACCTCCAATTAAACAGTATTAGTTTGAAAGGAAACGCGGTACACTGTGTTATAATATCCCTGGAATTGTCAAGTGCTCAACCCTGAAAAGCCAGTACTCACTGCCAGAGACTGAATACAAAAGAGGAGAGAGAGCAATGAGTGACTAATGTGGATCTCCGTTATTTTTGGCAACTTTTGTGATTGCAATTTTCATAAATCATTGGATATAACTTTGGCCTTTCAAAAAATCCACGTGGCCCTCCTCATGATCCTAGAACGCGAGTTTACAGTACAGGGTAACAGAATAAAAATGAAACACATAAACAGTATGTCCTTCCAAAAGTGGCCTAATATTGTCATGTAGTAATCAATATTATCCAAATAAAGAGAAGCCTATAAACCTTGTGCCACACAGCTAAATATCTAAGGCACATTCCATTGACACACTGTGGACAGAACAACATAATACAAAATATGTGTAGTGTAGGTAAATGCTACTGACCTGTGCAAATGGAGTCACAATCATGTCTTCTCCATGTCTGCAAAAAGCACAGACAACGACAGGTACAGACATGAGACAGAGTGGAAAATACCAAATCTCAAAACACAAACACACAAATAATGACAACAAAGAAGTTTGTTGTCACGTGGATCTTGATGAGGAAAATGTAGAGCTATTATAGTTGGCTTACATGGTTTTTCACAAATATCAGTGTGGTCATTATTTTAAATGAACAGCCATTTCTTGGAGGCAAAGATTCAGATTAGAGTTCAACCTCGGTGGGGCGGAGCTTATTGGCATCGCTGCCATTAAGTTTAAAATATAAATGCGGCCATGTGAAAAAGACCAAAGGTTGTGTAATTGTGTAGGCAATATTAAACAAAGCCTAACACCGGTTAATGGAAACATGTATCAATACTGCATCCACCCAAAGAGGTTTAACCCAAACAATCTCAACAAACCTGCATTAGGTGATGTTTTAAGTATTATCTTTACGGATTCCCAGTGTCAAACTTGTACAGGTCAAAAATCACTTATTGCAGATCCATATTTGTCTTGCAGAAGGCCTCAAAGGTATATGTTATACTGTAGCTAGAGGTATGTGCAGATGAGGAGCGGTGTTCATGCACTGGGTGCTGGGGGAAGTGGTACAGGTCTCTGGAAGCTTTGGGGTGACAACATGCACCTCATATCAGAATTCATGGGAAATCCATGCTGAAAAGTGAATTGTACAGTGTTAAAGTCAGACTCAATTCAGACTGCCCATCCCTTTCCAGCAAACATTGACCCAAGGCGTGACACTGTTACACGACCGGTCTAAAAGATCCAAATATCGACCAGATTTTTCACTGTATCACATTGGGAACTCTTTTCTCTTCCCTTGGGTTCATCTCAAATGTGCGTGATACCCGATCACCTTCTTCTGTCAAACGCTTGCTGGGAACAAACTTTGTTGAGGATTTTGGAGGAGAGCAATCAAATATGTTCTAAAGGAGGCGTTCAGGCAGAGGTGTGGGGTTGTGGGAGCAGTGACGGTTCTGATTCATAACCACATGGCACAGCGTGAAGAGGTAGACACACACTCAGTCTCACCGAGGTAGCCAACTGAATTCCCAAGTCTTCAGTCCCTCCTCCCTTCAAAACAAAGGAGCGACAGCTATTGGTGGCCGTGGCCATATTTACACTCTAGCTGCACAGAGACATCTTTAGCTGTACAACCAGGCAGCAACTGTAAAACTTTGCTTTGCATACTCAATAACAGTCAGAAGCCAAGAATTCTAACAGTCCAAACTGGGCTTTGGGTAGGTTTATATAAATACAAACAATGCTGTAGCAGTAGTGACAAAGTGCATTAGACCTGAACACAGTTTTCTGCACATTTGGATCAAATGAAGGCATTAGATACAAAATAATTGTATTTAATATAAAATATTTTTTTGAGAAAGATTCATCACATAATTTCATTTTGTAGTATTTTTAGAAACTGTGAAAATAGTAATATATATCCGTATTAAAACAAATAATCATAAATAATAATAATTTACTCTGGGGCTTCATAGTGTCTAATGACAAAAACATAATCATAACCATGTCTTTCATCACGTCCCGTAAACAGAAGGTTTGTGTCTGTTTCTGCGGAACCCCGGCAGTGGCCATTGCATCAGAGTGTAAAATGAAAGTAAAGCCGGGTTGGTTGGCTGTTTTCTCATGAAATACTCACAGGTCGCTGGCAGTGGATGAGTTGCGGGACATGGTTTTGGGTGAAAGGTCGAAGTCTGAGTCAGAGCGGTAGAGGAAAGACTCGCGGCGCTGACTGTGGGGGAAGTTGGCCTGAAGTACCAGACCGGAACCCGGGCTGGTCTGCGAGTCCAGTGGACTGCGACCCACCGACAGGCCATTCTCCACGTCAAAACTACAGAGAGACAAAGACAAAACAAAACACATGAATAATGTCTTGAGACAATTAGAATTAGTCTTTCCCACTTGCTGGTTAACCTATCACTGACTCAATGTCCTTAACCTCATTACTCTGCTAATTCAATTATCATGTGTGGTCTGAGAAAGGATACCTGCCTCAGTACCATCACTAATGCAGTGAATATTACAACATGTTCTTTTAATACTGGAAGAGCCGGTTTGAACAAAACAGCTGAAATTCTACACTGACATTAATAATTCGCAGTACATGAAAAGCCATAAGAAAAATAATCAGTACAGAAAAGCAGTAAGGGGATACACACAAAACAGGACAACTATGGGAAATACCATTGAACGACTCAATGGAGGATACATGGACTTAATACAAATCGACATTGACTCTGGTCGTATGCGCACATGAATTGTTTCAATCAAAATCCCCCGGTAGCAATTGTTGATTGATATGTTCTGGTTGAAACAAAGACGTGGGAATCAACAATGCACAAACCATCGGACAGTGATAAAACTCACTGTAGCTCCTGCAGCTGCTGACAATGTACAAGTGGAGACAGGGAGTAGAGGGAACTATGATAAGGATTATG
The DNA here is from genome assembly GCA_016785305.1 of Colistium nudipinnis. Taxonomy (NCBI): domain Eukaryota; kingdom Metazoa; phylum Chordata; class Actinopteri; order Pleuronectiformes; family Rhombosoleidae; genus Colistium; species Colistium nudipinnis. The sequence continues at coordinate 56,146 of JAFBJU010000175.1, forward strand.
ACAAGCTACAACAATCACCTTTTCAGAGTAGGTGGCACTGAAAGTACAGTACGAAGTCAACATATCTAGACAGTGCTTTAACAACACCATGGCCAAAGACCGACACAAGACAGCTAAAATGACAGCAATAACAGGGTTGATGTGTTGAAGCGTTCTTATGACATATGAAAAACAATGCCACGAGGATGGATGTTACAAAAGGACGTTTTTCTATTTGGCAGCAGGACACAAAAGTGTGATCCCGATTTCCACCCTGCATCCATTCAAACATTTGACCTTGCCATTCCTCGCAATCCTTTTCGCAATCAGATACACGTTCACATGCTGCCCTATCTCTGCGTGACGCCAGCACTGACTTCACTGACTTCACGCAATGTTACGTCAGTCGAGCTACCCACCGCCACCGTGATCCACCACACCGCCACCACCCCGTCCCACACTAACATGCACCTGCAAACACACACAAGCCGGGGGAAATTTGACCTCTGCATTTAACCCATCTGTGGCGCATGCAATGCCACAGAGCAGTGGACAGCTTAGAGCACCCGGGAGCAGATGGGGTTAGTGCCTTGCTCAAGGGCATTAGATTCATACATAGGTTGGTGCATCCTTCCAAATGGAGACCACCTCGACTGGGCCTCGAACCGGCAACCCTCTGGTCCGAAACCTGTCTCTCTCACCGCTCCCCTCCCTTTACAATCAAATTGCCGATGAACAAAAATGACACTTTAACGCGTTATGTGGATATTCCTTTGTTTCGAGGTCTATTCCCAGCCCCCCCCCCCCCCCCCCATAACAAAAGAAAACAGGACACCAGCAGAGCCTCCGTATCTATTTTTAGCTCAGCCTGTCTGCAGCAATCCAGCAGTAGCAGGGCCTGATAAATGAAAGATGGCTATTATGCAATCGATGCTGATTGAAACAGACCCAATTCACAGAAGCTGAGGGGAGATGGACAGTCGCGGAGGAGGGGGAGGGTGATCAATCACAGTGATGCCGCTCTGCATCTCACACCTGATTGGTGTGACAGTGCAGAGAGAGGCTGGGCTGCAGCAGGGCTTACCTCAGCGATGACACCCCCACCCACCACCACACCTCACTCAGCCCCATTCCACAGCCCCCCTTCTCCCCCGACTCGGTGTAGTCGGCCGTGACGAGGCTTCGGCAGAGGAGACCAGTGACGTCAGAGGCTATAAATAGATCTTCCTGTCCGGAAAGAGGGGAACTAGGAGACGTGTGACGGGGCTTACGTAGATACAGCCCAGCCAGGTGGGGAGCACCTCCTTCTCTCCTTCTCATGAATCAATTTTTTTTTTTTTTTTTATCATTATTTTGAAGGTTGATCCTGCTCGCAGAATCCTTGCCTTAAACCCCCCCTTTTTTTTCTTTCTATTCTGGGTGAGCAGTAGGGTGGTCAAGCATGTTGCTCAAGGACACTCTGACACTTCTACAAGACCTATGCCAAGATTTAACATGGTCAGGTGGTCTCGGCTGGTACTGTGACGCACCCACAAGAAAATGTCGACGGTGTGGAGTATGAATTGTTACAAAATTTAAACTCCAAGGAGTCCCTCTTAGATGCCAGAAAAGCAAATCAATATCAAAATAATGTGGCCTATTTAAAACCGAGGTTCAAAGATTAACCTGTATGTCTTCATCTCATCATGGCTGGACCAGAATGACTGGAGGATACTGGTAATCGACACAGTACGTCAGATAGGCACTGTAAACTGAGAGTTCACGTGAAGGCAGCAGCACAACCGCTAAAGAAATATCACTAATAACTATGACAAAATCAGGTGAAGCAATGAGATGACGTGAACTGCATAAGAGCGATTCTGGGGGAATCATTGTGATTTGAACAGATTCCCCACATTTTGCAATCCATAAACTCTGAGTCACCATTGAGCAGCTTTCACTCACACCGGTTTGTTTTCCAAATGAATGGGAGAGAAACCAACAGCCTTTTAAAAAGGAGAGAGCGCCCACTACTGAGGATAGTATGATACTGCATCATCTGGCAGTACCTGGGAGTTCCTGTTCCCCAATACCAACATTCCAACACAGCAGACAATTATTTGTTTCCTTCGGATTTTTTACATTTTTGTCTCTATCTAAAGCAGCTGCTGTACAGAATATGTGGAAAAGGCTGTGAACTTCACATCTGTGAATTCTTAAAGTAAATCAAATAAGTACATTTGAAAAACTTGCATTCTGCGGTTTCTGTCATTTCTTTCATTCATTTCATTTACTCATAAAGTAATACTCAAATAAAAGTAGACAGCAAAATAGCTCCTCCAGGGGTGATTAGGTTTCAGCTGCAGGAAGCAACAAGTGCATATGCTTGAAAACATATGTGATATTTTTTTTAAATGTCAGAAAGTACATGTATCCAGTTTTTTTGTGGAGGAAAAACCAGTCTGGAGTTATTAGACCTCATGCCGATATTTCCAGACTGGAGGTTGAATCTTTATGGAAGACTCAGTATTATAGCAGTTTCTTACAAATACCACCACATTTTCAGTGTTTTACCTTGTCAGGGTGGAAAATTCAATCCAAAGCATGTAAAAGTGTAGAAATCAGACACAAATACAAATTGTTGATCTGGAATTACTACTAAAGCTGCTTACGACTGCTACTACTTCCGCAACTGGGTAAGATAGGAATTCTCCCTTCCAACAGGCCGACGGACAGAAAGGCTGACATCTTGTTCAGTTGCAGCATACATAACAAGTTGACCTTGGTCTGTCTCCTGCCTCCAGCATTGTTCTCCATTTCTCTGACGTAAATGACGGCTCCCTTTTCTCTCTTGAACTGCTTTACTAAATTTTTCTCACACACATCCCTTAACACCCACATCCTAGCCTCTGCTTTTGTTCGCAGGATGTTCAGTTTGTGCCGCAGAACCGTACTGCAGATGAGGAATTGGTTTTCTTGAAACCAAATAAACTCTGATTTAAAAGTGTCGATTGACAAAGTTTCCATTGCATCATCGGGATGAGTGCAGTTGTATTTGCTGGAACCCCGAATAATGACACTGAACTGGAATTAAAATAAAAGATTATTTGTTCAGTTGACTGAATTAATTACAAACTATTTAGGCATGTTTATAGTAATTTAAATCATTTAAGGAAAGGGGCCACACATGGCCTACTTGCAGCTTCTGAGTCGTCAGGATGTGCCATTTCTATATCTTCAGTGGAAGTAATCTAAATATATGATCTGGATTTAAAACCCTTTGATTGCTGGCCAATAGCCTTTTTCAATGAGCTAAGGTAACCACAGTGGACCTTATATCACATTATATATGTGATAGTAGGCATTATAATATATATTATTATATAATCCTGTGCAAAAAATGTTAACACTTTCAGCTCACAAATGCCACTTCCAGCTGCTGTTGCTGTTGTGAACATGGGAACCAGGGATTTAAGAAACTTTTTTTTGGCATGTGAGAGTGATACAGAAAACAACCATCAAGGCCAGATGTTATTTGATTGCAGATGACACAGGCCCAGGGTCACAGGTCAACCCACACACATATACACGCATTCTCCCTCCTGTTTTCTTTCCTTGTAGCGTGGGAATTGGCCGAGGGGCCTCAAACATCACACCAGGAAGGAGGCAAGAGGTGAGGAGGAGAGGAGGAAAACAGGCCAATGTGTGTGTGTGTGTGTGTGTGTGTGTGTGTGTGTGTACGTGTTGGTGTGTGTGTGTCTGTGTGCGTTTGTGTGTGTGTGTTTGCACAAATTTACTTAAGATTTTAAACGATAAGAAATCTGCAGATGAACAGAGGAACAATTTCAAGGCAATGTCAGTGTGTGTGTTTGTGTCTGTATCTGCCAGTGAGGGAATTCAGGGAGCAAAGAGGCTTTGTTTGCTTTGCACCTCAAGTCTATTGTACATTTGATCTGAAAGCACCAGAAAAACACCCCCTCCCTCACCCCGCGGAGCAGGTCTTTCTTTTCACGGTCACCATGTAGGTTCTGTGCACTGTGTGTGTGTGTGTGTGTGTATGTGTGTGTGTGTGTGTGTGTGTGTGTGTGTATGTATGTTTGTGTTTGGAAAATCTTCATTACCTCAAAGAACGGTTTGAGTGTTAAAACTTGGTCGGAGGCTAAAGGGGAGAATTGGATTAAGCTTAGGGAATGCACGATGTCAATGAGTGTCTTCACATAGAAAGTTTGCCAGTCCATCAAAAGGCTAATCATGTGGGATACATGGGCATTCATGTTCACATTGGAGGAAACCCATGCACACATAGTGAGAACATCCCTAGCCAGCTTTGAATCCACAACCCACTTATTGTGACTAACCCACTGCTTCACCATGCCGCTCCATGACATGCAATGTTGTAGGCAACACGTAAAAGCAGGTACGTGTACTCCAAGGCTACTAGAAGATTCAATTGTACCAAATGACATATGTAATTTGTTTCCCTTGCAATGGATCAATATTACATCTTTTACTTTTTCTGTTAAGACAAACCAGTGTACAGTGTTTCCCTCTCTCTCATCTCCTTCACAGTGCACCCCGAAGACTTATGCAGGATATCATTTCAGATAACGTCTTGGTTTGGTTACTTACATAACACTGGGCAAGTTAAATTACTGCAGTTTTACATGATTATACACAATAAATATATACTGTATATTAAACAAAGACACGTATCACTTATACAGCCTCATCTTCAGATTTCGTCTGAACTAGTTCCCTATTTTTCTATTCCACTTCACTCAAACTGAGCCACGCCTCCACAAAGAGACAGTTGCTCTTTCCATCCACCTGACCAGCCACTGTGGACCGCTGTCCCAACAGGAAGCTCAGTGTCCAACATCAACATCTGATCTCAGAGCAGCTCATGTCCCTCTAAATATAGCCAGGGGGAGGAGAAGGTTGCACCAAGTCGAGCCAGCTGCTGTGTTTATTATTTTTCTGCGTGACCTTTGACCTACAGGCAGAGGAAGTACTCTTGCTTTTGAAAGCAGCAGACCAATGTATTGATTGTTTTGAGCAGTGAGAAAACAACTATAATCAACATTGGGTATCTGGGACTATCAGTCTGAGACATTTAAAAGATGCTTTTTACTAAACTGAAGACTACATGAAAGTCACTTGTAATCTTGGTTGTCTACTTAGTAGACTCCACACTTGGCAATGTAACATTTTTTGGAAACAAATAATTCAGCATAACTACATAATATAACTGCCACCAGGGAAACAAGGACTAATATAAGCCAACCCCAGTACTATCAATTATTATTTATATGTGTTATTGGGTTGGGTAGACTGGCACTTTAACTATGAATCTAACTGGTGCAGTGCTGAGGTGGTTAATTTTTGGCGTTCAGGTTGCCTTAAAGGTTGATTCACTCTCTGGACAGGTATTGATCCTGAGGCCTATGTGCAGTGATTAGCTCTGTCCGTCCAGCCAGGGACAAATCCATACAATGGCTGATCAGCATTAACATCATTACAAACTGGTTAGGGGAGTAACACACTGGGGCCAGGACCACCAGAACCACACATACACACACACACAGGCAATGTATGATTACAGCCCCAGCAGTAGAGATCCAGATTTGGCTCCAGCATCGATCCGAAAATCGAATAACCTTACATAACACTGAGGCACAACTGGACAGGTTGGATGAGGACACACACACAAATAGTCTTTGCACAGTGTTCCTCTAATCATGTCCATGTGGCACTAATTGGTGCCTTTCGGTATACAGTGATTAAGTCCAGTGGTGAGGCAAGAGCGTGCCACTTCCTCCTTTAATTAGCAGAGGGCGACCCAGGAGCAGCCAATCACAAAACTGATCAGCAGGACAGGACAAGATGGAGACAACGGGGGCCGAGTGTTTTCTTTGAGTCTGTTTTTAGACACTTACTTTATGTAAAGCTCTTGAAATAAATAAACTAAACATGTAAAGTTGAGGTCAAATTGATATTGTACATACATTTTACTAACACTGCACCAACACAATATACCGGTATTGGTCCTGATATTGACCTTCCAATAAGCAGACTGGCTCTCAGCCACGATAAGACCGCTCCATATCAAAAATTGTTTCTTTCTCAATGTCATAATAACATTCAGTGTTTCTTTTGTCAGCAAGTTATGCTATTGGTATTTTTTATTATTAGTATTTCATGTTACTTTACAGAAAAGCCGTACCAATAATTTCCATGCAGATATCCTGAGCTAAGATATTATAATCTATAGTTCCAGTGAAAAAGCTGGATCAGTGTATTCCTATATTTCACATGTATGTACTGT